>BSBK01000679.1:0-245000 GCA_027943335.1 Chamaecyparis obtusa | reverse complement strand
TACTTTAGGAACCCTTAGGGGTGATAATAATAATTAATTGCCTAGGTGATATGATAACTCGTCATAAATAATTATCTTATTAAGTCTATCTAGTAACCTATGTAACCATTCTTTTAACCCTAGAAGGAAACATTATATTAGATCTAGAATCTTTTAAGACTAAATTTTCATATTGAACCTAGATTTAACCATGGACTTATTTATGTCAAAGCCTAGTTATGTATTACTTGTTGCCTAATGTCATCCTTCATATAAGGGACGTTGGCGTGCCAACAAATGCCATGATTCCCCTTATGTGACATTCAATGACTAGTAATTATGTCCTAGGCTACACATCAAGGAAACTTCTAGAAACCTTTTAGTCATTTAGTGTTCTTTCAAAAAAACAAAAAATTGTTGTGTTTTGTCCTTGTATTTTGGGCATTACATACCTTTTACAAGACAATAAACCCAAAATTTAGACTCAATAGTCAAAATACTACCTAGGAGTGTTAAATTTTCATTATCCTTGTAATGGAGAAAAAGAAAGATATAGAGAAAATGAGAGCCAGTCTCAGCCAACTAACACCTATCTATTTTCAACAGAATATCTCCTCAAAAAATGATCTCCTCTTGCAATTGCCTCATCTTGCATTCATTTCTCTCTAACTGACTTGATTCTTTGTTGTTTGAAAAATTTGATCTCATTCTAATTCTAGTTGAAAATGCTCCCATGAATGTCTCTTTTAATCTTCAAATAAAAATATTTCACCAGACAATTGAAAGATTACTCAAATCATTAAATATGCATTTTAACTTTAAATTTGCACTTTTGGCACAGAATTCACCAGAAATCACCATGTGTCACATGTTGGTTAAATTCTTAAATCAACCCTGGCTTGACTAAGTTGACCTGGAGATTCAAAGACTAGCCTCTATCTCCTAATCTTTGAATGGCTTTTCTTGACTATGGTTTCATTTGGTGATTTAGCAACTAGCCTTTATCTCTTAATCTCCCAATGCTTGGCTTGACCACAATTTCATTTGGAGATGTGGTGACCAAAGCAATCTCCCAATCTCCCAATCCTTTGAACTTGACCACTAGCATTCAATGACCTAGGGACATGGTTACTTAACTGCTACCTTTGGATCTCTGAATGTTTGCCTTACGACAGGTTTAATCTGGAGATCACGCGACCCTTCAATCTCCCAATCTTTGGATATTTCATGCTTAGCCACTAGCATCTCAATATCTGGAGATCTGGCATCCTCATCTAGAGAATCTGAGATGAACCACCATGTGTCCACCTCTTCCATGTGTCAACTACCACATCATCGCCATCTCTCTACATAATTATGTCATTTTCGATCACCGACATGCTTCTTGAGGCACCACCTGTATGTACACATGGAGAGCCTCCATTTTCTCTTCAAATTACCTTGTGAGTTCTTTTTCATATAAATAGTTCATTTCTTCCTCAGCCCACCAATGTGGGATTAAATATTTCACTTTTTAATAATTTCTCTTTAAAAAAAAATTTATGTGCACCTAGCTAGCATCCACATGGTTTGGGCCCAGAAACCAAGAGGCCTTACCTACCTCTTTCCTTCACTTTACATTCATCCTAGATGCTTTTTCATTTAAATATTTCCTAGCACCAAAACCAAGTGTATGTGGGATAAACTCACAATGCCAACCCTTTGCATTTCTTTCATTCTCCATGGCCTGCACATTTTTTCCTTGCTTTTTTTATTTCACAGCTTGTTCATACCCCTATTCCTTTTTTCTTTATTGGGCCCTAATGGCCTACACAATTTTTTAGTCTACCATGCTGGTGTGATGCATGACACACCCCTAGTAGCATCTTTTCCCCTTGGCTTGCAAGAAAAACACCAAAGAAACCATATGCGACCCTCCAAACAAAAGGGTGTGCACACCTAGTAAATAAGTGCATAAAGTCATACAAAGAGGTGTACATAGCTGCAAAGAAGGTGTAGACACATGGAAACAAGGTGTACACACACCCAACAAATAATAGCCTACGCAACACCTGAAGAAGCTAGTGTAGCATAAATAGGAAAGTGTACAAACCATCAAGAAAAGGATTCGACATGTCTGTGTTCATTTAAATTATGGCATGTTTAGCTCATTACTTGATAACCACTTCTTTGACTTCCTCATCAAAATACAACAACTCAATTTCAAATTCCTACGCGGTTTTTTAAAAAAACATCAGAACCAAACACCTCATAGAAAGATTCACTTCTTGGTTACTTTGAATTTTGGGATAACGTCCATTATTTAGGACCTTTAGAAGCTTCATAAAATATAATATATTTCCATCAATGCAATTCTTGAGCAATATGTTGAATGACAACATTCGGATAACTAAAAATGTTTTACAACATTAATAACCAAGAACTGACATCTTATTTCCATATGGCCATTTCCAGTTTTCTTCCTCTATTATACATGATAAATCCTGTAGATATATAATGCATAGTACAATGTATTTGGGAGTAGAAAAATCTTAAATCACAATAGTCGGTCCTTTACATTTTAGTAAAATTGCCCACAAATAAAAATTGGCCTCTAGAAATGGCTTTGAAAATTGATCAAAAAGCCTCAAGGAAACATGCAGTCTGAAACTTATCTTCATTTTCAACATGTGAGAAAACATTGCAAAGGGATTTTCATGGAAATATTTATGCTTTGAGATATCACTGACCAAACTTGGCATTCTGAAACACTGATTGTGCTCACATGCAAATCTACATAAAACACCTTTGATTCTGACTTTGAAAACTTATTAGATGAGACCCTTATGATCTAAAACTTTGGACATGGATTTACTCTCACACAAGGGAAATAAAACATTAATTAATTTTCCCTGATGATCAAATTTTCAACTATAATTAAACCTCAAAGTTTTCCCTTTAAAACTTTTTGAACTTAAACACAGTGAAATATGCAGGAATTGGATTTGGAAAGGGACATGCAAAATAATCAAACAGATTGACCATGATCTAAAAATCCTCAAGGAGATTCATTACAATGTTTATAATGCAGAACAACATTCAATTTATCTTGTTCATGAACTGGGTACAATTTTGGTGCAAGGGATAGGAGGATATGGGCCAAAGGCACACCTTAAACCAAATCTACCTTATAGAGATCACACACGAAAGAAATAACACACAAATGAGAGAGAGAATGTAGATCAGATCCTTATATTTCATCAAATAGATTCATACATGTTGGGCTGTAAGGCCTTCCTAGTTAGGGCCAGATATTACAACTCAAGTACAAAAGTCCTCCAACATGCGAGGATTCAAAAACTATCTTCAACTCCTAGTCTGATACCATCTATCTTCTAGCTCTAAACTATTTCCTTAAACTACAACTAAAGATTACAATATATACAAGAGGCTACCAAACAAGTTGGCCTTCAAATCCACCATTAAAGAAAGGAATGACCATATCTAGGTCCACATGCTTCTCAATGATAGATACCAACATGAAATCCATGACCAAAATTAAGTGCACAAGTCAGCCTTAATAGAAAACTAAAACAAACGACTCGGTAAGAAAGGATAACCGAGCGCCAGGGAATTAACTGACCAACTTGGTTAACAAAGGAACTGAGTAACTACCGAGCCAACTCAGTCAAAGCAGGAACCGAGTGACACCGAAAAACTCAAACTTGTTTTTGGTGACATGGGATTTCCAAGGACCTGAGTTGCTCCTGCATTAGAGACATGGGGTTATTTAAAACGATTCTCTAAATGATGCAGTAGGTACAATCCAAGCTAAATCCAACTCAAATTGTGAAATCCATGAGCTGTCTTTAATCGGTTTGTTCTTCCACTTTACTAGATATTCCATATACTTTTTTCCTCCTGTATTTTTGGCAATTTTTTGTTCCAAAATCTATTCAAGTTCTTCTATTTGTTTCTTAGGATAATCATTCGGTACTTTCATTTCTTCATCCGATTCATGGTACTCATACAAATCAGCAATGTTGAATATAGGTGATATATCCATGTCATCGAGTAATTCAATCTCATAAGTATTTCCACTATCAAATTTTCTCAAAATCTTGCAAGGACCAAACTTCTTCATTTTTAGCTTCCTGTATGTTCCAAGAGAAAATCTGCCTTTTTTTCAAATGAACCATTACTTCATCACCGACTATAAAAATCTTATGTCTTCTTGATCTGTTAGCTTTGTCTTTGTATTTTTGATTAATTTTCTCCAACTTATGTTTCACATCTTCATGCAATGTCTTCATGGACTCAAAAAACTTTACTCCATCAACACTTCTATTTTCTTCATCAATAATATCCCTCAAATTTCATATACCTCTCAGTTGCATTCCATTTACAATCTCAAAAGGTGTTTTTCCAATAGTCATATTCACTAAATTATTATATGCAAAATCTACTTGTACCAACATAGAATCCCAATTACTCAGTGTGTCTCCAACTAAACATCTCAAAAGATTACCCAACCTTCTATTCACAACTTGTGTTTGTCCATTAGTCTATGGGTGAAATGTAGAACTATATTTCAACCCGGTGCCAAACTTTCTCAAAAGAGTCTTCCAAAAGTATCCAACAAACTTACTATCTCGGTCATAGATGATACTCCTCAGTAATCCATGTAATCTGATAATTTCCTTAAATAAAAGATCTTCTATATGTACTACATTTTATGTCTTTCAATAGGGTATAAAATGTGCCATCTTAGAAAATCTATCCACAACAACAAATATAGAATCATTACCTCTTACTATCTTCAGTAAGCCAAGAAAAAAATCCATACTGATATCAATCCAAGGTTTCTTAGGAATATAAATTGGTGTATACAATCCAGTATTCAGACTTACTCCCTTTGCAACTTGAGTATATGTATATATGTATGTATGTATATGCACGTACCATGAGTGTATATACATATGTATATATATGTGTGTGAGCCTATAAGTATGTGCATACATATATATATATTTTTAGGAATGTATATGTATATATGTACATACACATATTGAGAGTGTATATACATATGTACATATATGTGTTTACATCTACAAGTATGTACATAAGTGACTTGGTAACAGAGATAATAGAATTGAACAAGTGTATTTGTATACGGGTGGTAATTATGTAGTTAATGTGTAATTCTGCATTATTCTTTGGTATTAAAGTTGATTGTTAACTTTCTATGGATTCACAAATGACTCTGTTAGTTAGAATGTGACAGAAGAATGGAATTGAATCTTAGGTATTATTGTATCGAACAGTTGACAATAGAATTGGATGTTTCCATTTTTCTGTTATTAAAATTGCAATTAGATATTAGGAATTGGATATTAATATTGTTTAAGTTTCTAGGATTAGCATTGGAAATTTTGCTTAAGTTATTCTTTGAGTGATGAAAAGAAGATGCTTGCTATGGCTATTTTTGGAAAGTGGTTTCATAGATGTATGTGGAAATTTTAAATGGTTGTTTCAGTATTATGGATTTAGTTGTTAAGTAAACATTAATAGAAGAATTGGTAATTCAGATTTTTACTATGGTTAGCTATTTTGGTAGTATGAAGTGTTTTAAGATAATGCAAGTGTGATCCTTAGTATGGGAAGCTGACTTTTGTCTAGAGCCTGAAGGTGAAAGAATATCTATCAGTTAATTACTAAGTGATAATTTAATAATTCATGGGCTATGGGTTTCATTTAAAAAGATAAAATATGTTGCCCTGATTACTTGCACATGTTGGTGAAGTAAGGGAATGGTTTTACCTTATTGCTTGGAAAGAATAAGGCTGGCATAATGAATTCTTCAAGTTTCCTATTGGTTACTGATCGTTGATTCTTATGTCGATACCCAAAGCTAGTGGACCATCACCCTGTCATTTTCTTTGCGAGTTTATTTCTGTTGATTAGAAATGAAATGCTTCTTGTAATGATGAAATATGTCTATTTTTATATGCATGGTTGAGATTATTTTGTTAAGGTTTTAACCTGTATGGTGCAGATGCTTTGGAGGTATTCCATTATCTTAGTCTTTTTGACTAAGCCCTGTTTGTTGTGGTTGTTTTATATTTTGGTGTTTTCAGGATTCTAGATGAGGAAAACTATGTTTTTGGGGGAATGGTTGACAGCTGTAAAGATTAATGGAAAATAGATTATTACCTGGTTACTTGTTATCAGAATAGTGCTTAGGATATCTGGGATCAATTAGATGTATTCTGGAACTCTTAGTATATTTGTATTAAATGTTGAGTATATTGATATACTCTCATGTAATTGATTACCTTGGATATTTAAATAACTGAGTATGTCAGTTGATTTGTAATTTGGTGTTATGTTGTACCTTGTTAATTAAAAAAAATTGTTGTGTTGTTCAAGTTAATTTCATTGGTTCTCTTGTGGTTGTTTATTTTTATTTGATTAGTAGTATGTGGTGTTACATTGGTATCAGAGCCTAGGTTTGAACACTAGGGGCTCGGGGTTTAGAAAAGGGGTTATATCTCTTTGCTTCCGTTAATGATTTTCTTTCTCCTTTATTATTTAAGGTCTTCAGCATGCCTCTTGTCACAAGAGGTGCCCATGGGTGTGGTGATCTAGTTGATGCTGTAGTTGGCAGAGGTAGGGGTAGACATTCAGGACGTGGCCAGGGTAGAGGGTAAGATCACCAAGGTGGGTTTGGAGCTAATCAAGTTGATCAAAGAGAACCTTAGGCTGAAGTTCTCCAATGGATACTTGATAGACTTGATGATATTGAAGCTAGGAACAATGTTCCCGGTGGGGAAGCGAATGCAAATGCTAATGTGGTTCAAGTTCCTAATGCAAACTTGGCTACTACTGAGAATCTTGTTGCAAGGGCTTAGTTGAAGGACCTTTCTAAGTTCAAAGGACCTATCTTTTATGGAACCGAGGAAGGTACTACTGCTGAAGCATGGCTGCTAAACATTGAAAGATGTTTTATCCTCCATGATTATCAGAGTAATGTTAGAGTTCACTGGACTATTATGCAGCTCAGATCCTTTGCTTCCATATGGTGGAACATGGAACTTGAGCATCTTGGAGTCAACATTTCTCAAGTCATTTGGGAATTGTTCATTGAAAGGTTGTGAGAGAGGTTCATGTCAGAATACTGGCAGCAGGCTAGATCTAAGGAATTTTTCAATATCTCTCAAGGTAATGCTACGATGGATATGTATGAGAGAGATTCTTTGAGTTGAAGAAGTACTCTGGTTGGGCAGAACATGAAAAGCCATTAGTACAACATTTTATTAGGGGATTAAATCCCAAAATTGGAGAAGAAGTGCATACTTTCAAGCCTAAAACTATTCAAGAAGCCTCTAATCAAGGCAAATTGACTGAGATGAAGTTAGGTTTTAGTGGAGGTGTGATCAAGAGTGCAGGGAATCCTCTTTTTCAGAATAGTAGCAAGAACCAGAGATTTTCTCAAGGCAATTCAAGGGCAGCTTCAGGTGGTTCTAGTGGCAAGTTCATGAAAAGGAAGTTTGGCAAGTTCTCTAAGTCCAACAAGAGTTTCAAAGTACCTGAGCAACCCAAATCATTTTTCTCTTCACAAAGTGGACAACAGAGCAATGTATCTCCTCCAAAAAATTCAGTTCAGAAAAAGAGTATCAAGAGAGGAGCAGAATGTTACCACTGTGGGCAGTTGGGTCATTTTCAGTGGAATTGTCCCCTTCATGGCAACAACCAAGGTAGATCTAGGGCAGTAGGTTCTGAGGCCACTATAGGTGATTCTGGAAGGAACCACTGTATTTTTGCTACCATAGATCAAAGACAGGCTGATCATTAGAATATTGTAATCGAAACAAAAGGTAATTGCCAAGGTAAGAAAATTTCCATTTTGTTCGATTCTGAGGCCACCGACTCATTTATTTCTTCAAATTTGGTTAAACAATGTGGAATTCCTATGAATAAAGCTGAGTGGGCATGGCAAGTTGAGTTGGCATTAGGATCTAAGGTAGAAATAGGGTTAGTGGTTCTAGATTGTAAGATTCGACTTAAGGCTTTTACTACTTTAGGTAGCCTTAGAGTTATTCCTTTGGGTTCGTATGATGTTATTCTTGGAATGGATTGGTTGGACCAGCATTCAGCTGTCATTGATTGCAGAGAAAAGATCATCAGATGTATTGATGATTTTGGAATAGCCAAGTACATTTTAGGTATTAAGAGACCTATTTCAGTTAGGACCGTTTCTGCCAAACAACTCAAGAAGTGCTTGCGTATTGGGATGCAAACTGTTTGCTATTTCTATCAATGATTTTGATGAACTAGTTTCTTCTAGTACCAACTTGGATCATCTAGTTTTGAAAGAGTTTTCAGATATCTTTGTTACTGAGATTCTGAGAATCCCTCCTAAAAGAGAAATTGATTTCAGGATTGATCTTTTGCCTGGTACTGAGCCTATTTCTAAGACTCCTTACCATATGACCACTCAAGAGTTAGTGGAACTGAAGGTTCAACTTGAGGAATTGCTGGAAAAAGGGCTCATAAGACCTAGTGTCTCACCTTGGAGAGCCCCTGTCATCTTTGTCAAAAAGAAGGATGGTTCTCTAAGGCTATGCATAGACTTCAGGCAACTGAATAAAGTGACCATCAAAAATCTATATCCTTTGCCTCGCATCGATGACTTGTTTGATCAAGTGAAGGGTGCTAAGGTGTTTTCCAAAATTGATCTCAAATCTGGATACCATCAACTAAGGATTCAAGAAGCTGATATCCACAAGACAACTTTTCATACCAGATATGAACATTATGAATTCACTGTAGTACCTTTTGGACTAACAAATGCACCATCATTTTTCATGAGCCTAATGCATGCTGTGTTCAGGACTTTCCTTGACAAGTTTGTCATGGTATTTCTAGATGACATCCTTGTGTATTTAGATTCCTTTGAAGAGCATGAGCAACATTTGAGACTAATTTTTGAATGTCTTCTCAGGAACTAGCTTTTTGCCAATCTTGAGAAGTGTGAGTTTTTCAAAACTGACATTTGCTATCTTGGTCATATTATCATAGGAGAGGGTATAGCTGTGGATCCGGCCAAGATTAGGGTGATTGTTGAGTGGCCAGTGCCTACCAATGTCTCGGAAGTGCAAAGCTTCATGGTATTAGCTAGCTACTATAGAAGATTTGTATCTAATTTCTCTCGAATAGCTCATCCCATCACATCACTTCAGAGAAAGGGAAAGCAATTCATTTGGATAGAGGAGTGCAAAGCAGCATTTCAGCATCTCAAGGAATGCTTAACTAGTGCTCCAGTGTTAGCAGCACTTGATCCATCTAAGGCATTTTTTGTTTGTACAAATGCTTCATTAGATGGAATAGGAGTAGTGTTGATGCAAGATGGTAGAGTCATTGCTTATGAATCTAGGAAATTAAAGAATCATGAAGTCAACTATCCTACACATGATTTGGAGCTTGCAGCTGTAATGCATGCATTGACCAAATGGAGACATTTCTTATTGGGTCAACATTTTTAATTGCATATAGATCATAGAAGTCTTCAATATTTATTCACACAACCCAATCTTAATGCTCATCAGCGTAGATGGATGGAGTTTCTATGTGAATACGACTTTGAAATGAAGTACGTGCAGGGTAAGGAAAATAAAGTGGCTGATGCACTTAGTAGAATACGTCACAAACTTTCTTCTTTAACCCTCATAGTGGATCTTAAGGATAGAATACTTCAGAACTTGTCTTTGGAACCTTGGTTCTTAGATGTCAAAGTAGTGAATAACAGTGGCAGTCTGTTAGAGGGTCACTTTGAGGGCTACTCTATTAGCACTGATGGACTCATGAGGTACCGAGGTAGTGTTTATATGCCAGAGAATAGGGATCTTCAGGATCTGGTTATGATTGAAGCACATAAGGCACCCTATTTAGTGCACCCTGGTATGAAGAAGATGCATTGATGAAGGATGCTCCCCTTAATACCACAAACACATAACATATATAGAGAAACAACAACAATATGCAAGAACAAAAAATTGGCTTCTTATTATCTCCACAAATGTGGAATTACAAACTTTCAGAATTACAATATGCAAAGCCACATAGGCATTCCCTTACAATATTCTGTAGGACAAAGCCTCGAACTATTACCCAGATCTACTACCCAAAACTATTCTGAACTACCTAAGACAATAATACAGCCTTCCTTATATAGGCAATTTCCACCACCTAGGAAGGTTCCAGAATTTTAGCCAATAAGGCCGACCAAACTTAGAATTATTTTATTTTACATTTTATTACATCATAGTCGGCTCAAGATAACCTTTGAAACTCGAACATAAATTTTGAAAAAAATTATTTTTTGCCATTTCGGGTGGCCCAACTTTCGAAGACCATAAGTCATCACCAGTTGACCCGATCGGCTATTATAACCCCATTTCAGAAATGCCACGAAGTGCTCTACAGGCTTGAACCATGCAAGTGCCCATCACCCAAATTTTTGACCTCATCCGGGGCCTCTAAAGCCTTCAAAACTGAGCTCAAAGTTTCTGTACCCTGCTGCCAATACCGAAAATCTTCAATATCTTCCAATATACACTTGATCTGGCAATGAAACTTTACTGGCAGACTTATATGACCAAAATGAACCTCCAAGAAAGAAATCAGATCATTCTGAGCACACACAAAAATTACCAGAAATAGTAACTTTCCATAAATAGCAGCTTTGCACAAAATAGCCCTTATTGAATATAAAAATAGAAATATTTTTGGGTGATGCAAGATTGTTCTTACACCCAGGATGCTCCTGCATCAGACACCCAGGGTAATTTGAGAAGTGACCCTATCACGACTTAGGTGTGCAGAGGAAAACCAAGATGGCTAACCTCCTCCTTTGTCAGCCATGATGAATCATCAACAAGTCATCCTTTCCACTTAACCAAATATTCTTCACATGTCCTGTTCCTTGTGCTTCTGCCAACATGACTGTCCAGTATATCTTCGATCTCCTTAGTGTCTGAACTAGTTGCTGGAATACTCCACTATGTTGTTGCAACCTCATCTTCAACACCTCCTTCGTGATACTCTGTCAAATCTAAAATGTTAAACACTGGTGAAATATTTAGCTCACTAGGCAATTCTACCTCATATGCATTTCCTGAATCATGCTTCTTCAGTATCTTACATGGCCCAAACTTCTTCATTTTCAGCTTGTTATATGTACCAACTAAAAACCGCTCCTTCCGCAAATGAACCATGACTTCATCACCAACCTAAAATTCTTTATACCTCCTTTTCTCATCTGCCTGAGCCTTATACTGTGCATTCATCTTGGTAATATGCTTCCTCACCTCCTCATGGATGTTCTTCAAGTGTTCTGCAAAATCCTCAGCTTCAGCACTACTTATTTCTCCTTTATCTATCTTTCTCAATTCAGATGCATTTTTTGGACTACTTCCATATACAATCTGGAATGGTGATTTACCAGTGCTCCTATTGATAGAATTATTGTATGCAAATTCTGCCTGTGGTAAAATCAAATCCCATCCTGTTGGCTTATCTCCAACCAAACATCTCAGCAAATTTCCCAAACTCCTATTCACCACCTCTGTCTGTCCATCAGTCTGTGGATGATGTGATGAACTAAACTTCAAATCTGTCTTCAACTTCTTCCACAATGTACGCCAAAAATACCCAACAAACTTAGTGTCCCGATCTGAAACTATGGTCTTTGGCAAACCATGAAGTCTCACTACTTCTCTGAAAAATAATTCTGCTATATGAACAGCATCATTAGTCTTCTTGCAGGGAATGAAATGTGCCATCTTTGAAAATCGGTCAACTACTACAAAAATTGAATCATGTCCCCACTGTGTCCTCGATAAACCAAGAACAAAGTCCATACTGATATCCTCCCAAGGCTTCTCTGGTATAGGTAATGGCTGATACAACCCTATATTCTGCTTCACTCCTTTCGCCATCTGACATACTCTACAACTCTGTACAAACTTCTTCACATCTTGCTGCAATTGTGGCCAATAATAATTCTCACCAACCAAAGCAAGGGTTTTATCATGACCAAAATGTCCAGCCAATCCTCCACTATGCTTCTCCTTGATGAGATTCTCCCTCATAGAACTTCATGGAATGCACAACTGACTCCCTCTGAATAGCATATCATCCTGGATGATGAAATCCAACCATTTTGTCCTGTCTAGAGTAACAAGTTCTGTACAAGCTTTCCAAGCTTCACCAAAATCGGGATCCTCTGGATACAAATTCTTGAGTTCCTTGAACCCAACCACTTCAATCTGCATTTCTGTCAGCAATAGTTGCCTTCTGCTAAGAGCATCTGCAACCCTATTAGACTTTACACTCTTGTGTTTCAAAACAAATGTATAACTCTGCAAAAACTCAACCCATTTCAAATGCCTTTGATTCAATTTTCTTTGACTATTCAAATATTGCAAAGCTTGATGATCAGTATACAAAACAAAATCCTTAGGAAGTAGATAATGTCTCCACTTCTTTAATCCCTGAACTATAGCATAAAATTCTTGATCATAAACAGAATATTTCCTCTTGGCATCATTTAACTTCTCACTAAAATAAGCAACAGGTTTACCTTCTTGGCTCATAACAGCTCCTATTGCAGTACAACTAGCATCACAATCTACTTGAAACACCTTATTAAAATCTGGAAGTGCTAAAACAAGTTGTTCTGTAACTTTTTGTTTCAACAATTGAAAACTCTTTTCTGCCCCATTAGTCCACTTAAACTCTTTTCTATCCCCTCTCATTGTTTCAGTCAAGGGTCCACAAATACTTCTAAAGTTTCTGATAAACTTTCTATAAAAGCTAGCTAGACCATGAAAAGATCTTACCTCAGTAGCATTCCTTGGAGTAGGCCATTCAAGAATAGCCTGTACCTTCTCTGGGTCTATTTTTAGACCTTCTCCTGAAACTACAAACCCCAAATACACCAACTCTTTCTTCACAAAACTGCACTTCTTTAAATTAATCAACAATTTCTCTTCTCTCAACTTCTCAAATACCATACGAATATGCATCATATGCTCATCCAATGTCTTACTAAAGATCAAAATATCATCTAGGTAAACAATGACAAACTTACCCAGAAATTCTTTCAGAACCTCGTTCATGAGCCGCATGAAAGTGCTTGGTGCATTGGTTAGCCCAAAAGGCATGACTAACCACTCATATAGTCCTTCCTTTGTCTTGAAGGCAGTCTTCCATTCATCTCCTTCTCTGATCTGAATCTGATGATATCCACTTTTCAGATCTATCTTTGAAAAATACACAGCTCCACTCAAACAGTCCATAATATCATCCATTCGTGGCAATGGAAACCTATACTTGATTGTGATCTTGTTTATTGCCCTAGAATCTGTACACATCCTCCATTCTCCATTCTTCTTTGGTGCTAATACCTCTGGTACAACACAAGGACTCAGACTCTCATGGATCAATCCTTTCTGTAACAACTCATGTACTTGTCTGTTCAACTCCTCACTTTCTGCAGGTGTCATTCTGTGTGTTGCCTTGTTCGGAAAACTCACTCCTAGGATCAAGTCCATCTGATGACTGATCTTCTTGACTGGTGGTAATCCATCAGGTACGTTATCGGATACAATCTCCTGAAACTCATTCAACAAATCTGCAACTTCTACAGGAACATCTTCTACTTTCTCTTTACCAGCTTTTGGAACTAAAGCAAAACACACATGCTCATGCCTCATACCATCTAGGAAATTTATTCCATCAAAAAAAGTTATCCTTGCATTACCACATACCTTTTCTTCAGTCTCCTTCAATGGTTTTAGCTTATGCCGCACTCCATCCTTTGTCAGGGAATAGGTATTCGCATGACCATCATGTACAACACATCTATCAAACTGCCATGGTCTACCCAACAACATATGACATGCATCCATAGATATGATATCACACAATGCCTCATCTTGGTATCTCCCATTCTTGAACTTCACCAGGAATTGTTCATTGACCATGACCTTGTGGTCATCCTATACCCAGGCAATCTGATATGGATGTGGGTGTTTCTGTCTCTTGAGCTTCAACTTTGTCACCATCTCTTTTGACACCAAATTGTCAGTGCTTCCAGTATCAATAATCACATCACAACATTTACCTTCACACTTGCACCTAGTGTGAAAAAGGCTCCTCCTTTGCTCAGGTTCATTCTCACCACTCAACAAGACTCTTTTGTTAATCAACGTTTCTCCTCTTTCAGCATCTTCAGAATTTGATGATCTGGCATCTTCATCTACATGTGCAACTCTGTCCTGGCCTTCATTTCTCCTATCTATTTTGCCTTGGCACTGAGGACATTCAAATGCCCTATGACCTTCTTCTCCAAAGTGAAAACATGTTCCACGGAAGCCACCTCTTCCAGATCCTTGTCCCCTTCCTCTTCCTCTCTGATCTCTATTATTCTGATCCTGGAAGTGATTGGAATTATTTCCTCGCTAATTCTGACTGCTAGTGGCCTCATCCTTCTTTTTTGGATCTTCATTTCGGCCATCGTATGACCGTCCACCAGATCATCCACTGCGACCTCTTTTGTTTTGTCTACTCTCAAACTTCTTGTTCAGCTTTTCCTCTACTTTTAGGGCAAACTGGTATGCCTCTTCAATACTATTCATTCAAACTAGATTCAGCTCCTCCTGAATGCTTGCCCTTAACCCATTAAGGTATCGGGCAACTTTCTCCTTATCAGCTTCTGCATGGCCTATTCTGATGAGAAGTCAATAGAACTCCTCTGTATACTCCTAAATAGATCTTCCTGCTTGCTTCAAACTCTGCATTTTCTTCAGTAGGTCAAGCTCATAATCAACAGGAATGAATTGTTGCTTCAATTTATCCACCATCCGATCCCATCTTGTGATTTTATCTTTCCCTCTTCTATTTCGCTCCAACTGAATTTCTTGCCACCAGATCTTCGCATGACCTTTCAATCTGGCCTTCGCAAATTTGACCCTATCAGGATCGTCAACATCTTCATACTCAAAATATTCCTCACATTCATTGATCTAGTCAATCAATTCCTCTGGGTTAAGATTTCCAGAAAATGTAGGAACCTTAATCTTAGGTCTTTTCCCAATCTTGGAAATGGCCCGAAAAAGTCTTTCTTCCTCCTGGTTCACAATTTTGGCTTCTCCTTCTTGATATTCTTTTTCGGCTTCATCCTCGCTTTCATCTCTAACATTGAGATTCATTCCTCTGTGAATCTCTTCTTGCAATGCTTGCACTTGTCTCTGCAACTCTCTAACCTCAGGTGTCATAGCACCAACTCTTCCACCATGTTCTTGTCGTGGAGGCATTTTCACGATGCGCACTGAAACCCTAGCCACGGTCCTGGTGCAAACTGCCTCACAGTCGGTGATCTATTTACACACTCAAGAACTCCTGCTCTGATACCACTTAATGAAGGGTGCTCCCCTTAATACCACAAACACATAACAGAAATAGAGAAACAACAACAATATGCAAGAACAAAAAATTGGCTTCTTATTATCTCCACAAATGTGGAATTACAAACTTTCAGAATTACAATATGCAATGCCACATGGGCATTCCCTTACAATATTCTGTAGGACAAAGCCTTGAACTATTACCCAGATCTACTACCCAGAACTATTCTGAACTGCCTAAGACAATAATACAGCCTTCCTTATATAGGCAATTTTCCACCGCCTAGGAAGGTTCCAGAATTTTTAGCCAATAAGGCCGACCAAACTTAGAATTATTTTATTTTACATTTTATTACATCATAGTCGGCTCAAGATAACCTTTGAAACCCGAACAGAAATTTTGAAGAAAATTATTTTTCGCCATTTCAGGTGGCCCAACTTCCGAAGACCATAAGTCATCACCCGTTGACCCGCTCGGCTATTATAACCCCATTTCAGAAATGCCACGAAGCGCTCTACAGGCTTGACTGGCGCAAGCACTCGTCACCCAAATTTTTGACCTCATTCGGGGCCTCTAAAGCCTTCAAAACTGAGTTCAAAGTTTCTGTACCCTGCTGCCAATACCGAAAATCTTCAATATCTTCCAACATACACTTGATCTGGAAATGAAACTTTACTGGCAGACTTATATGACCAAAATGAACCTCCAAGAAAGAAATTAGATCATTCTAAGCATAGATGAAAATTACCAAAAATAGTAACTTTCCATAAATAGCAGCTCTGCACAGGATAGCCCTTATTGAATTCAAAAATAGAAATATTTTTGGGTGATGCAAGATTGCTCTTACACCCAGGATGCTCCTGCATCACTTCATCAATATTTTGTCACCTTGATCCATCACTGATGTAGGTTCTACATTACCTTATTCTTCCTCAATTTCATCATCACTAATATCTTCAAGATGTCTTACTCTATGTTGGGCTATCTCAAGACCTAATCTAGCCGCAAGTTGTCTCAACATGTTTGCCAATCCTAGATCTGCATCACCTCCCACAAACCATCTTGAAACCCTCTACAATTGAAGTCTAGATTAAAATATGCTACCCTACAACAAATCAACTAGATTTTGACAAGAAAGAACTCTCAAACCTAGATTTGCAAATCTAGATCCAGATCTCACCTAGTGCAAGGGATAGGTGGATAAGGGCCAAAGGCACACCCTAAACCAGATCCACCCTACAAAGATCACACACAAAATAAATAATATACAAATGAGAGAGGGAATACAGATTAGATCCTTATATTTCATCAAATAGATTCATACATGTCAGGTTGTAAGGCCTTCCCAGTTAGGGCCAGATATTACAACTCAAGTACAAAAGTCCTCCAACATTCAAATATTCAAAAACTATCTTCAACTCCTAGTCTGATACCATCTATCTTCTAGCTCTAAATTGATGTCCTTAACTACAACCAAAGATAACAATACATACAAGAGGCTACCGAACAAGTCAACCTTTAGAACCACCATTAACATAAGGAATGACCAGATCTAGGTCCACATGCTTCCCAATTATAGATACCAACATTAAATCTATGACAAAAATAATGTGCACAAGTCAGCCTCAATAAAAAACTAAAATAAAAAACTTGGTAAGAAAGGATAACCGAGCGCTAGGAAATGATAATCAAAGGCTGGAGAATTAACCAACCAACTCTATTAACAAAGGAACCAAGCAACTATTGAGCCAACTTGGTCAAAGTAGGATCTAAGCAACATAGGAATACTCAAACTTGTTTTTGGTGATACAAGATTGCCAAGGACACGAGATTCTCCTACATAAAATTTTCACGATCTCAAAGTAGGCCACTTAGATTCTGCACTTTGCGTATTTAGAGAAACTTAATAAACTACAAATAGAAAGGCTCTAGCAAACTGATTAAACAAACTCATGGGGGGCTGAAAATGGGCATGTAGAATCACTTCCATACCTAAAAAACATTGCAACAACCCTTATGTCATGAATATAATTTGGGCTCAAAATGTAATCCTTTGAAATGGGTCACTTAGAAAAATTTTGGGAACACACAAAGTGTAGATTTGGGTAAACACCTCCAAATGGCTATCTCCAAAATATACCAGAACTGAAATTTGAGAGCTTCAACCCACTACATTTTCTAAATGATAAGTGAGTTAAACATCCCTGAGTGGTTATTCATAAAAATTATCAGGTCTCTCTTGTCTATGCACTCAAACTTGACTTCTTACAAAGGATTTTAGGGGCACTCACTTTGCCTTGGAGAAATTTTTAGAATATGCAATCTAAAATTTATCCATAATTTTAGAGGTCCAACACAAATGAATGGAAACATAAGGTTACTAAGGAAGGGGAATCAAAAAACTCATGGTATTATGTATAGGTTTTCTATATATACTTCATTTCAAGTTAAAGTTGCTAACATGATGATTCAATCCCGCTACGATGTCACAAATGAAGACTAGTTATTTTGTTAATTGTTAGTGTTATAGAGTTATAAAGTTGTTGAGATTTCTTTCACACATTTTCTCTAGATGATAATGTTGGTTGTAAAGCTAATAATATGTTAAGGACATAGACATGTGTCTACCATTTCAAGGTTTTTGATTCTAATGATCTACAAGGTAGTTAAAAGTATATTAGTTGAGGATGATATTGTTCTTGAAAGTTTATCATAAGATTCTAGTAGATCCAAAAAATATAATGATTTGTTATTTTTTTTAGATTAATGATGCCTTAAGATTATCTATAATTATGTTCTTGATGATTTTGTATTTTAGATTGATCAAGGTGACCAAATTCAATGAATCTGAGTTATGTTTTTGTGATCTTAGTTGACATGTTAAGGGAAGATTACAAAATGGTATATAAGACATTAGTAAAATGTTTTAGCATTACGATCATGATCTCGAGATGTTATTGATGGATTAGAGGGATGTTTAGAAAGATAAAAAAAAACATATTTATTGTTTATTTTTCCTTTGAGAGATGAATGATTAGGGATTAGGTTGAGTTGACCTAGTTCTTGATAAATATGGTGAATTAGTGTTTTATTGGTGTTCCATGTGTATGTGTCATTGTTTTGAGATCATAGAAGGTAGTGTATGCTATGGAAGAATTTTTAAAGATTTATTAAGGGATAAATTTATTGTCTTTGGTATAGTTGAAATAATTGTGGCAAGGAATCTGACTGTATTGAAGAGGAACCGATCGAGGCATATTGAGATGCTACTATATAGTTCAAAAGTTATTAGATTGGTGAATGAAAAGTGTTTGTAAGTAAGTGATACTTTTGAATTTTAATTTTAAGTTAGTGTGACTTCCTTAGGGTGGGTTCCCAAGGAAAATTGAGTAGTGAACTCTACACAATGTGCCTCAACAAAAGTTCATTCCTTATATTGTAATAAGCTATACTTCAAACAAGGTATTAGTCTTATTGTGGGTATCAACCCCACTATAGTTTTCACCCTAGTTTGGGTTTAGGTGATAAAAAAAATTGTGCTATGTGGTTCTGATGTTTTCTCATTTTTGTTTATATTCTTTACATTTAGCAAATCACTAATAACATTTTATGCGATTAAGGGTTTTATGATTGAAAGGTTTCAGGGTTTTGAAGTTTTGAAGTTTTAGTATTTTTATAGCAACTGATTCACCCTCATCTCTCTGTTTCCTCCTATCTATTTCCTACAATTGGTATCAAAGTGTAGTCCCTTGAAAGAAGTATAATAGATTGAGGGAAATTTGAATATGTAAACCAATAAAATGGACATACACAGATCTAATAAAAACAAGAGATCCTTGAAGAAGTTGTCCAGGTATGAGAAGGAGATGAAGAGATTTATGAAGGAACTATTAGGAATGGGAACACTGAGAAGGGGGGGGGTTTTGAATCAGTGTTCACTGTATTTTATCTTTTTACTTAACATTTGAACTAAAATTAAATGCTTAAGTACTAAAATGAACATCCACATAAACATGAAACATGAAATCAATACATAACACCAATATGGTTATGGGGAAACCCAAATAGGTAAAAGGCTCTGTGTGAATTGACATCCACTAATATTTTGTACTAGTGTTTTATGATCCTTGTTAGAAGATCCTTAACCATGTTAGGAGTTTCTTTACAATGCATTAAGTACAATAGACCTTGTTAAGGGTCAGACCCTATTAGGAGTCTTTTACAATAGTCCCTATTAGGGGAGTGGATGCACTATCCTAGAGCTCACTACTCAAGTGGTGAAGGCCTCAACCTTCTGATCTCATATACACACTATATCTGCTGGATGAACTATCACTGTGACACTGCTTGTCAGATCAATTCCTTTGATGCACTGATGCTTTGACCTCTTGCAAAGATCTAATACATCTTATAGACTCTTTGCACACTTCTACTCTACTTATCACAACTCTATATCAACTTCCATACCAATTACAATGGGCACATCTTATATTTATATGCGCATACAAAATAAACAACTAGGTCGGCCTTTAAACCTATTACATACAATGCTTCCAAATGAATTAGCTCAAGCATGTTTAAAAAAAACATATATACATGTCAAAAACCTAATCACAATAGGCTCATAGCCTTTACATCATTATAATATAACCACAACTTAAAATGATAATAATCGGCTGCTTACTATGTTCTTCATTGGCACATACTGGCTGTGTAACTTCAACTGCTTGTATCTTTCTCATACTTGCATATCTAATCATGCGCTCATAGAATAAAAATGAATATAGTCTAACCAACTTAACTTCCAAGGCACATACCATAACTCGGTCATATGCACATGTGCTGATGCTTTGAGCTTCAAGAACTCTATACACTGTCCAGTCTTCAACACGTTACCAATTTCTGATCTTCTCATCAAGTGCATTGACTCCAAACTACTATATGACTTTATTACCATAATGAAAACACTATATTAAGTCATATAAATTATTATAGCCAACTTTCCAACAATCTCCCTATTTTTCATTGATGGCAACAAAGGAATATGGCCAAGTTGCTAACTATCCTTAATACAAATTTTTTTTTTCTTATATCTCCCTATACATATTTTTCTATCTTATATCTCCTTATACATATCTATTATCCATATTTTGTACATACTCCCCCTTTGAAATTAATGACAAAGGTGTGTCAAAACTAAATCTACAAAAAATTACTCTGATAGGACATATGGATATGCATTCTGCAGATTTTGTATCTCCTTCTTCCAAAATGTGATCAGTGAATTTACAATCTGTAGATGGGCACATAAAGCATATTGAAGCTTCTCCATCTTCTCCAAATCAGTGCTAGGACATTAATCATATTTCACCATGGTGGCATCGATCTCCTTGATATTCTAATTTAGAATGTCTAATGAGGGTGAAAAAGCATTCCTTAGTTGAGTCTGCCTACCCCTTATCTTTGTCATCTATTTTTCTACCTTTTCAATTTTATCAATCTGACCTTGGTAGACATTATTGCACATGTATACATCCATAGATGGATCTTCCACTAATTTCTTGATGCTTTCTATCATGGCTTCTACCTCTTGTACCTTTTTGTACAAATCACCAGTCAACTTGTCTTGGTTCATACATTGAGCATTGACATTTCTTCCCTTTGCTGCAAACTCCTTTAGGGATGCTTGACCAGCCTTTAGTGAGCTTAGGTCAAGTGCATAGTTACTAACCAATTCATTGAGCCTTTTCTTCATATACTTCTCCTCTACAATTAGGGATGTAGATTCTTCCAAGCTAGTGAAGTTTCCCTTGAACAGTGAAATCACTGAACTGACATCATCAACTGAGTGTACTTTGGACACTTTCTTGTCTTTAGGTAACAAACTATTCAGGATGTTCACTGACTCTACAAGGAGGGGATTCCTCATCACTTATTTCTCCTTACCCTTCTCCATAGCTAGGACATTGAACTTAATTAGGTCTTCTTCTTTGCATGAGTCCAAACTAGTTGTGTCAAGTGTCAAACTTGACAACAATGCTGCTGAGAGAGTGATGGGAGTGCTATCCATCAATTCTTATTTTACCTTGATCAGTTCAACTGATAGTTCATTTATCTCTACTTCTTTTTCTATTTCTTCTCTTTTTTCTTCTTCTTTCTTTTCTTCCATCTTTTCTTTTCCTTTCTTTTCTTCTTCTTTTTCTATTTTTTCTTTTTCTTCTTCCATATATGTCATATCTTCAATCATTACTTCTTCTTGATGAATAGGAGGAGTGTTACTACATAAATTTTCTACCTCTTAAGTGCTTACAAATGCCTCTTCAAACTTATCCAATTTAGTGTTAGTGGTTGGCATGGCTATCTCTTCATTGTCAATGATAATAGTGCTATCCTTTAATGACTCTATCATGGGTGCAGACTTATCTGCCTCTATTTGTGTTTCCATTGCAGGTGTTAAATATTGAGGACCTATCACTGATACATTAGTGGGCTGTTCCACCTTGAATTCCTTTATGGGTACTTGTGTTGTGGGCTCATTCGCTGGATACATGTGCCTATTCATGAATACTTTCTTGAATGCCTTCTTTGTTTCCTTAGCAAAAAGATCATAGTTCTTGTCCATAATGTGCAAAGTCCTTGACTTTGTTTTGAGATGTGGTTTCATTAAGTCCATAAACAATGATTTTTCTTCTAGGGAACATACTGGAAGGGTATAATCTAGAATCTTTTCCCTTATCCTTAAATTCTCTTCAATGGCTTGTCTCTTTTGGAATTCTAGGATGTTCCATACATTGTAAGGGATCATGGTCTTAAGTTCCAAGACTATCTTCTTGAATTTCAGCATGTGTTTGACTAACATGCCATGTATCTCAGATTTGTCAATTTCACTATATTTTTCATGAAACTTCCCCACTTGATCAATTCTTCCCTCTTCAATTATTCTTGCACTTAGCACATCGAGACTAGGTTTGAAACTTACTTTAGGAGGTGCTTGTGAGTTCTTCGTGTTCCTTGTGACTTTTGAAGATGGATAACTAGTGCTGATCTCTTTCTTCCTCTTATGCATTACCTTATACTCAGAAGGAGTAGTAAGGTCAATGGTTTCTTTGGGCACAGAAGGAGTATCATTAGTTTTACCCTTCTATTCATCAAATTTTTCTATCTTCACTTTCTTCAACTTAGGATGATCTGATTCTACCTTTGCTGCATCTATGCTCTCTAATTCCTAAAAAATATTTTTTTCTCTTGCTTTGTCTAGATCTTCTTGAGACACTCCATGTATTCTCAAGATCTCTGAGGTGACTTTAGCAATCTTTCTTTTTGTTGCTACACTATTTAGTTTAGCATCTATCTCTCTTGTCTTCTCCTCATAGGTTCCCCATCTTGGCTCATTGGGGTCTTTAGGTACTGCCAATAGAACTTGAGCATAAGCCTCTAGAATAGGCTCTTCCACTTCATATCCTAATGGATGAATCCACTTTGTTCTTGGTTCAACTACCTCCATGCATGTTGTGTCTGTCTCAAGCATAAAACAAATAGTATCCTTGTATTTCTCAACAATGTTCTCTGGTATCATGTACCTCATTTGCATTTTGACCCTGAATGTCTTCAACTCTAGTGTCATGTAGTCTCTTAGAGTGTTCTCTATAGATGCTTTGAAAGATATCTGAGGCATGGTAGGAATAGTCTTGTCTAGGTATGAAACTGACACATTTCCAACAATATGGAAGTACATATAGATGATCAAAGACCCAAATCCAAATATTTTTGTCTTATCATGCTTAATTTCCTTAATGTTATCAACCAGAGGTGTGCGCAAGATTTCACATAGTTTGAACTATCCATTTTCATTAACAATTCTTATGGCTACAAGAATTGTGGCCGCAAACACACTGTTCACCCTGCTGGTGTGTTGAAACTTGTACCCAAGTATCATATACATCAATTTGATGTCATTTTTCTCAATAGGCTCAATGGTCATACCCTGCCTATCACTTCTTAACTTGCAAGTCTGTTCAAAATTATTCCTCACATCTTTATCCACTGGAAGGATGGGGCCTATCTTTGGGAGCCCTGTCATCTCATGAATTAGGTCACTACTAATTCTAACCAGCACTTCACCTATCCAAAATAAGTCATCATGAATCCTGCTCAAAAGAATCTTGATCCATTCTAATTCATAGAACTCATATGTCATAGCATACTCTACTATAGGGTGATTATCCCATCATGCATACTCATCTAAGAAGGTTTTGTCTAGTTTTAACATGGTTTCCATGTGCACCCTCAATCTGTCTAATCCTACTGGTTCTTTCTTATAGTAGATGTATTCCCTAATGTCCTTGATATGCATAACACCCATAGGCATGTGGGAGAATTCCCCTTCTAGCTCATCTAGAGTAAAATTGAATGGATACCTCTTAAACACATATCTTTTCTTATCTAAAACATAAAATACTATAGGAGCAGCCATGACTTACTTGTATATCATTTTGACAAAGGTTTCCAAGAGATTCTGAATTAGCACAACGAACTAGGGTTTTCGCAACTGATCAAATGCATAGCAAATCACTTGATGAATCAAACTACAATCCTTCTCAATCAACTGTTAAGAATCTTCTTCTCTTCAATCGCCCTTAATTCAAATGTAATGAGAGATCTTCTAAATTTTGTGTACTTTAAAGTAGAATTTCTACCATTAATGCTTGTCACATAAACTAGGTTGTCACTTGGAAATTTTTATCTTTCATTCTTCAAACAATCAGCTAGTGCACTCTTGCATGAAGGTCTCTCTAGTCTCTAAAATCTTAAGTCCAAAGGTGCATACTCAGAGAATGAGTATACTAGCCACATAGGGGTCTAGAGATAAATTAGCTCCCCCTATGACCCTAAGGGCCATTCATCTAGATGTAGAGGGTGCGTCCACTGTGGATACATCCAATACATACTCATCAACCTTGTCCTTCTTCCCTTCTAACCAAATCAAGATCGTATCCTCTGAAGCTTTTACAAAATTGAATTCTCCTTGAGGATCCAAAACTAGTTCTTTGGCTTCTTTAGGGATTTTTTGACCTTGCGTCCTTGATTTGCAAAACTTTGAGATGTTTCCAGCTTTGTTACAAGAGTGACAAATGATTGGAGGCCTTATATTCCTTGATGCATTGACATGGGTCACCATTTTACATTGTTTAGCTAAGTGACCATTATAGTTACATATCTGACATGTAACATTTTAAGAACTTCTTTCATTTGACTGATTCTGATTTCTCTGATCATGTTGAGTCCTATTCTTTTTACTAGTCTTGCAATTCATAGCTCTATGACCAAATTTTTTGCATGAATAATAGTAACCATTAAATGGTCTTACCTCTGTACAGTTCCTTTCTATGTGTCCATGCTTGTTTGCACTCATTCTTAGGTGGTTCAATATGATCCTTAGTCTAACTTCTAGTCTCCTTAGAATTTGAGGTGCCTTTTGGTGCTTTCATTGTTGCTCGCATGTTATCAATCTAATTTTGTGCTTCATTGTAACCAATGCAACTAGTATCTCCTTTAGCTCTTCTTGCATACAACTGAGATTATATCAAATCAAAACTGGTGTGCAATTTGTCAATATGATTCTTTTCTTCTTTTAATTTAGATTCCAAGCTTTATTTGATGTTTTTTAACTCCAAGATTTCCATGTTTTCTTGCCTTAATTCTTCATTGAGTTGAAGGTTCTCTTTGACCTATTCTTCATACACTTCCTAATTTTTAATCAGCTTATCATCAAATTCTTCAAGTTGTTATTTTAAGGATACATTTCTTCAATCAGCTTCTTGACCATTATCCCTAGATCACTGGTAGAGCATTCTTTCAAATCCTTTCTTAGTCTTTTGATGACTAATTGAGCATCATTGATTTTTTATTTTAGTTCTTCATTTTCCCTTTCAGATTTGTCCAAGTCTTCAAGAGCAGCTTCCAGATTTCTTTTTAGATGTTTCATTTCTTCATTGTCCATGATCTCCTTAAGTGGTTAAACTTCTTTTCTGAGGACTAGAGCTCTGATACCAATTGTTAGGAATGGGAACACTTAGATGGTGGGGTGAATCAGTGTTCACTGTATTTTATCTTTTTACTTAATCTTTGAACTGAACTTAAATGCTTAAGTATTGAAATGAAAATCCACATAAACATGAAACATGAAATCAACACATAACACTAATATGGTTACAAGGAAACCCAAATAGGTAAAAATCCTGATGGGAATTGACACCCACTAATATTTTGTACTAGTGTTTTATGATCCTTGTTAAAAGATCCTTAACCCTATTAGGAGTTTCTTTACAATGCATTAAGTAAAGTAGACCTTGTTAAGGGTATGACCCTATTATGATTCTTTTATAATAGTCCCTATTAGGAGAGTGGATACACTATCCTAGAGCTCACTACTCAAGTGGTGAAGGCTACAACCTTTTGATCTCAGATACACACTATATTTGCTAGATGAACTGTCACTGTGACACTGCTTGTCAAATCAATTCCTTTGATGCGTTGATGCTTTGACCTCTTGCAAAGCTCTAATACATCTTATAGAATCTTCACACACTTCTTCTCTACTTATCACAACTCTATATCAACTTCCATACCAATTACAATGGGTTCATCTCATATTTATATGTGCATGCAAAATAAACAACTAGGTCGGCCCTTAAACCTATTACATACAACACTTCCAAATGAATTTTCTCAAGCGTGTTTACAAAAAAACATATATACATGTTGCAAACCTAATTAAAATAGGTGCATAGCCTTTACATCATTAGAATATAACCGCAACTCAAAATGATAGCAGTCGGCTTCTTAGTCTATTCTTCACTGGCACATAATGGTTGTGCAACTTCAATTGCCTATATTTTTCTCATACTTGCATATATGATCATTAACTCATAGAATAAGGATGAATATATTCTAACCAACTTAACTTCTAGGGTGCACACCATAACTTGGTTGTACACATATGCGTTGATTCTCTGAGCTTCAGGAACTCTATACACTGTCTAGTCTTCAACACTTAACCAAATTTTGATCTTCTCAATAAGTGTACTGGCTCCAAACTACTAAATGGACTTTTTTCCATAATCAACACTATATTAAGGCATATACATTGGTATAGCCAACTTTCCAATAGGAACTTGAAAAATAGGAAAGTGATATTAAAAATTTGGAAGGACTACATGCTACGAGAATACCCTAGAGACCACTTTCAAACTTGGATAATGGATCTAATTATTTTGACAAAAATTATGGTGAGATAACTGATGATGAATCTATTGTAGTTTTAAAAGATGAGAATACCATTGCTACAAATTATATACTCACTTGTTCACTCATTACTATTAAGGAAGAAGGTAATAATTATAATAATATTAACACTATTGGTTTTCTTATTTATTTTAACAAGGATAATTCTAGATCTAAATATTTTGTGCCTTTTATTTCTGCTAATGATTTTGTTGTAGAGAAAGGTTTATCTACACAAGTTTCCAAAGAATATAGGTGGGAGATTGATAGTGGATTCTCTCTTGATATGACTAGTGAGAAGAGTAAATTTTTAATCTATGAGAAGTATGATCGTGGAGAAGTGAAATGGGTTGATAACTCTACTGGTAAGGTTAATGTTATTGTTTCTATTACTTTTTATGGAAAATATAATACATATGATGTATTGTATGTAGATATTTTGAAACAAAATTATCTTAGCATTGGTCAACCAATCGACAGAGGCTATGTTTTTTATTTCACAAATGACATGTGCAAGTTGTTAAATGATTATGCAATGAAGATTTCTACTATATACAAGATAAGACCTAACATATTTCTTTTGAATAGTGGTAAAAATACTTATTTGATTAGTCAAATAGATGAAAGCTACTTATGACATAAGAGGTTGTGTTTTGTGAACTTTGACAATATTGTTTCTATAAGTTCTACTTCTATTGTTAAATATTTTCATAAGATGAAGAAGCTTGCTAACAATTTTTGCAAGGAATTCCAATTTGGCAAGAAAAAAAGAGCTACATTTTTGTCTCAGAAACTAAATTCAAATAGATTTCTTGATCTTTGTCATACTGATCTGTGTAGCCCTACAAAGATTAGAATCATGCAAGGAGATAGATATTTTATGTTGCTAATTCATGATTATTGAAAGATGGTATGGGAAACCTTCTTGGAGGAGAAGATAAAATATTTTGGTAAGTTAAGGCCTTCAACACAATGGTCGAGAATGAGGCTAGTTTGAAATTAAGGATAATTAGATCAGACAAAAATGGAGAGTTTACATAAAATGAGTTCAACACATTCTATTAGATGCGTGGAATCAAGACACATTTATCTAATTCTAGGAATACACAATAGAATGATATAACATAGTGGAAGAATAGATCAATTATAGGGACTACTAGGACTATGGTACTAGAGTGGAATGCTTTGCAGATGTTGTGGAGAGAAGCTATGAGAATTGTAGTATACACTCTTAACCAATTGGAGATCAGAGATGTAACTAGTAAGAGAACTTATGAAATTTTTGTGTTCATATGCCTAATGTTAAGTACTTCAAAAAATTTGGTAGTAAATGTTATATAAAGAGAGATGAAGGTATCATAAAGTTTAAGGTGAGGAGTTATGAAGGTATATTCCTTGGATACTCTGGCAAAGTCAAAACATATATAGGTTCTATAAAAAATGCTAAAGAAGTTGACACAAAGCATAAATGTCAAGGTGGATGAGAGTATTGAAAATTGGAAAAGGCCTACTCAATATGAACATCAAAGGGATAGTAGCATGATCTTGAACATAGTATCCAAAAGTATAAAAATTTAAGACCAAATATCAATAAAATATAGAAGATGAATCCTATATAGGTGGTGAAGAGGAAGAATAATTCAAAAAATTAGACACAAGGAATAAATATCCAAGTTATGTAATACTAAACCACAATAAAGGTTATATCATTAGTGAAAATAATAAAGGAGTCCAAAAAATAAGAAGAGTTGTACAAGATCAAATATGCTTGATGTCAAACACTGAAGCAAAGGATGCAACAAAAACTTGCAAACATGATCATTGGGTTGAAGAAATGAAGGAAGAGTTATAAAGATTGAGAAAAATAATACATGGGTTCCTATTGCATGGCCTAAAGACAAGAATGTTATTGGTACTAGATAGGTATTTATAAATAAGATAAATGAAGATGGAGAAGTTGTGAGGAATAAAGTGTTGGTATAATTGATGCAGATGAGATGATTAAGTATGTTGCTGGTTTGATGATGTATTTTTTTTGTTATCTTGTTCTCATTGATGTCAAGGATGACTATGTTCTTTTTATACCAATTTATGATGTAGAAGATAAATTGAGAGTTATGATGTAGATTTTGGTGTGTGATTTGGCACATATGTTCTAGAGGTGTATATAATTATATGATTAAATACATGTATGATGATTCTTATGAAAGTTACATTAAGTATGGTGAAGATATGAAATTTATTTAGCAATCAAGGAACAAAGAATAAATATTTGATTAGTATGTCACGTAGGAATGGAATCAAGTGTTGCAATCAGAGGTGGATGATATTGATAATGTTATTGGATAGATCCTTTATTGGTGAAGGAGGAACAATTTGTAAATATGGTTGAGTATTCCATAGTATGTGATGTTGTCATTTGAAAGTGATGTTTTGAGGCCCTAGGGATTGCTTAAGGGTTGTCATTCATGGAAACACTAATGTTGGAGTGATCGCATGTAGAGATTTTTGATACTCAAGTCAGAGTCATGAAAATGACTAAGTACAGAATCAGGGCAATAGTTTATTGTGGAATAGTTTTGGTCAATGATGATAGTATATGATGCATTATGACTTGTGAAGTTAATAGAAGGTATTTTGGTATATGTATATTCTTTGGTTAAGTTCTCATGTGTTTCGGTGATCAGATTAGTAAGATATAGTAATATGAAGGTATATGAAGATACAAAATCAGTATAATAGGATATATGAGTAGTTGCAAAGATTAAGGAAAGGATAGTGGATATGGTAACGTGCTAATTTAGATGGATAAAGTATATTTCTAACACTTGGGTAATATAAGATCATCAACTCCATATTTATCATTTACATAATTTATTATTATATTTTTTATGGTATTTGTGAAGCCGACTAGATGGAAGATTGTGTATGAGTATAGAGTGTTTTGTGGAAGCGATATGTATGGATATGATGATGATATGATAATGTGAATTTGAGAGTAGAGAAAATATGTGAGATTAGTGTTTGACAAAGCTACAACTTTAAGTATCTAAGAAAGGAAAATGTTTGTATTGGTCTTTTGAGAAATATTTTTGAGATAGTATTTTAATTGTAAGAGTTGTATGCTCACCACCTTTAACCATGTATTTTGTATCCCCTAATAGGGTTTTGTATCCTCTAGCAAGGAAATGTACTATGTAATAATTAGCTCCTAATAGGACTAGATCTCCTAACATGGATATTTTAGTACGTAGTTGTGGGTATAATCCCCATCGGGGTTTTCCATGGCCAGGGTTTCCTCAAGAACAAATCATGGTGTCATGAGTTATGTGTTGTTCTTACATGTTTTTTTCATTTCAACATTATTATGGTTTATTTATAATTGGTTGTAGTTTAAATTAAAGGTTATTAATACTGATTCAACCCCCCTCTCATTATTACCTAATACTAACAATTGGTATCAGAGCTACTGACCCTTGAAGAGAAACCTTAAAAACTTAAGGGAGATCATAATGGATTTGGAAAGTTTGCAAGAGAACTTTGAAGGAGAACTTGATGATCTGGACAAACAAGAGTCAGAGAATGGTGTATTGAAATTCAAATTGAGAAAAGAAGAAAGTTTCATCAAGAAACTAAAGGAACAACTTTAAACTTCAAGAAATTAGAAAAAAGACCTTATGAACAAGATCCAAAAAGATGTAGAAAATGATACATCAGATCAAGTAAAGAACCTAGAGCAAAAAAAAGAGAAAATAAATCTTCTGATGATTAAAGATGTTCAACATGAAAAGGATGCAAGGAACAAAGTGGAAGAGTCACTAAAAGAAGAAGATGAGAAGATAGGACAAATGAAGATAGAACTTGATCACTACAAGGATAAATGTTAGGAATTAGAGAAGTACAATCATATCATTAAAGGAGAACTCACTCAATCCAAATTGCACATTGAGAAGGTGCACATGAGTAGTGATAAAATTGATGAGAAAAGAGAAAGATAGAAACCTAAAGGAGACATGACTAGAGTTGGATTCAATGAAGCAGAATGTTCTAAGACCAATGAAGAAGAAAATGAAGCAAATATTGAAGAAATATCTACTCATGAAGAACCTAAAGAACATATCAAACCTTTCAGAGGTAGATGCTTTGGATGCAACAAAGTTGGACACATGAAAAGAGATTTTAGAAGTAAAGGTACCTCTAAACCCTTTACCAATTACTGTTATAACTATTATGATTATGGACATAAGAAAGAAGATTGTAGAGAACCAGATTAGTCAATGCATAAACAAGATTATATCAGAGAAGAGTCTGTAGTCAAGGTTACATGTCTTAAATGCAATAAATTTGGGCATACTGCAAGATATTGTAAGTTGTAAGTAAATCAGGAAAGGAGACCATCTACATGTTAAAAATGTAAAAATCTTGGACACAGTGAAGTTTTGTAGATATAATAGAGAGAACAAAAGAAGAGGACCAAGAGAACAAAGAGGACCACCTCTAGCGGTTATAAGGAAGAATGTTGGTGACAGTGGACAAAGTTTTAATGTGTACATGGATGAATTTGAGAATCATTTCAAGAAATCATAAATAAAAGAGGATGACAAGATATGGAAGGTGAAAGAATTTAATAAGGCATTGGTTTAGGGAGAGACAGTAGATGATCATCATGATGAATTCTTTGAGACATTGACCTAAAAGGTTGCATGGCATTAGGGGGAGCATTGGATGCACATATTAGAATATATCCAGCCCCTGTATGTGTAGAGTAATCTCATGCAAGCTTTGGTATGGTCTGTACAAACATTGTGGAGTATGTGGTTTAGAGTGCAATACTTGGAGATCCATTTTCCATGTTCGCAAGTTTTGTGTTGACTAGACAGCATGCAAAGTTGAGCTATTAGTGTTTAGTGCACTTACTCAACTTAAGAAGGATAAAAGAGCTTGGAAAACATCATTTCAATACCATTCATTGATTAGTGACTAAGGAGAGAAGAGTTGTGAAGCATTGCAGTCATCTAGCATGGAGATTTTTTGATCGCATGAAGAAAAGTGCCAGATTCAAGTGTATTTAAGGTATTTAGACCTATACTCATTGAGAATTTATGGATGCACCAATTATCTTTGATGTTGTGGATACACCTAGGTACAATTTTAAGATACATCCATTTAAGTCTTGTGAGGATGATCCGGAAGGAGTGTTTTCACAAACCCCTATTGGTGTATTGCATGTAGAAGATATTAGGGGTTATATTCACTACAAATATGAGATCATAGGAGATGTGAATATTTATAGTGAATTGGATGCTATGATAGAAGCATATGGATCTATGGTAGAGGAGTTCAAGCACTTAGATAATCATTCTATCATTAAGGTAACCCTACTCACAGAATTCATGGAAATAGAATGGTTTAAGATAACTCTTAGTATAATCCATGATTAGTTCATATGGATTGGAAAACAACCAGTGAAAATATGTGCATAGATGATTCATGAGATAACTAGATTAGATAATGAAGGTGATGAAGGGTGCTCCCCTTAATACCACAACCACATAACAAAAATAGAGAAAGAACAACAATATGCAAGAACATAAAATGGGCTTCTTATTATCTCCACAAATGTGGAATTAAAAATTTCACAATTACATTATGGAAAGCCACATGAACATTTCCCTTACAATATTCTATAGGACAAAGCCTTGAATTATTACCTAGAACTACTCTGAACTTCTCTGAACTACCCTAGACAACACTACAGGCCTTCCTTATATAGGCAATTTTCCACCACCTGGGAAGGTTCTAGAAATTTTTCCATTAAGGCCAACCAACCCTAAAATTATTTTATTTTTCAATTTATTACATCAGAGTCAGCTCAAAACATCTTTTGAAATCAAAATAGAAATGTTGAAGGAAATTTATTTTCTGCCATTTTAGGTGGCCCAACTTCTAGAGACCATAAGTCATCACCAATTGACCTGATTGACTATTATGACCCTATTTTGAAAAGGGCACAAAGTGCTTTACAAGTCTTGAATCAAGCAAGCTTCATTCAGCTAAAGTTTTGATCTAATTTGTGGTGTCTAAAGTCTTCAAAATTGAGTTCAAAATTTTTGTACCCTACTGCCAATACCAAAAATTTTCAATATCTTGAAAACTAGACTTGATCTGGGAATGAAACTTTATCGGTAGGCTAATATGGCCAAAATGGACCTCCAGGAAAGAAAATAGAACATTATGAGCTCAAACGGAAAACATACTAAAAATAGTAAATTTCCAAAAATAGCAGCTTTGCACAAGATAGCCCTTATTGAAAAGAAACCAAAAATATTTTTGGGTGATGCAAGATTGTTCTTACACCTAGGATGCTCCTCAATCAAACACTTGGGGTAATTTGAGAAGTGACTCTATCATGTCTCAGGTGTGAAGAGGAAAACCAAGATGCTTAACCTCCTCCCTCATTAGCCATGATGAATCTTCAATAGGTCATCCTTTCCATTTGACCAAATATTCTTCATATGTCCCATTCCTTATGCTTCTACCAACATGACTATCTATTATATCTTCAATCTCCTTGGTGTCTGAACTAGTTGCTCGAATACTCAACTTTGCTTCTGTGATCTCATTTTCAACACCCCCATCATGATACTCTATTAAATCTGAAATGTTAAATACTGGTGAAATATTCATCTCAATAGGAAATTCTACCTCATAGGCATTTCTTGAATCATCCTTCTTCAGTATCTTACATGGCCCAAACTTTTTCATTTTAAACTTGTTATATGTACCAACTGGAAATCACTCCTTCCAAAAATGAACCATGACTTCATCTCCAACTTGAAATTACTTATGTATCCTTTTCTCATCTGCCTTAGCCTTATACTATACATTCATCTTGGTAATATGCTTCCTCACCTGCTCATGGATGTTCTTCAAGTGTTCTGCAAAATCCTCAACTTCAAGACTACTTATCTCTCCCTTATCTATCTTCCTCAAGTCTAAAGCATTTCTAGGACTACTTCCATATACAATTTGGAATGGTGATTTACCAGTGCTCCTATTAAAAAAATTATTGTATGAAATTTTTTCCTGTGGTAAAATCAAATCCCATCCTATTGGCTTGTCTCCAACCAAACATCTTAGAAAATTCCCCAAACTCCTATTCACCACCTATGTTTATCCATCAGTCTATGGATGATGTGATGAACTAAACTTCAAATCTATCTTTAATTTCTTCCACAATGTAGCCAGAAATATCCAACAAACTTAGTGTCTCGATCTGAAACTATGCTCCTTGGCAAACCATGTAGTCTCACCACTTCTCTAAAAAACAATTCTTCTACATAAACAACGTCATTAGTCTTCTTGCAAGGAATGAAATGTGTCATCTTTAAAAATCTGTCAACCACCACAAAAATTGAATCATATCCCTGTTGAGTCCTTGGTAAACCAAGAACAAAATCCATATTGATATCCTCCCAATGCTTCTTTGGTACCGGTAATGGTGTATACAACCCTATATTCTACTTCACTCCTTTTTCCATCTAACATACTCTGCAACTCTATACAAACTTCTTGATAGCTTTTTGCAACTACAACCAATAATAATTCTCACTAACCAAAGCAAGGGTTTTATCATAACCAAAATCTCTAGTTAAAATATCACAAATTTTTTTGGAATGCACAACTGAATCCCTCTGAATAGCATATTATGTTGGATGATGAAATGCAACCACTTCATTCTATCTAGAGTAATAGGTTCTATACAAGCTTTCCAAGGTTCTCCAAAATCAGGATCCTCTGGATACAAATTCTTGAGTTCCTTGAACCCAACCACCTCAATCTACATCTCTATTAGAAATAGTTGCCTTCTTCTAAGTGCATCTGCAACCCTATTAGACTTTCCACTCCCATCTTTCAAAACAAATGTATAACTCTACAAAACCTCAACCCATTTCAAATGCCTTTGATTCAACTTTCCTTGACTATTCAAATATTGCAAAGCTTGATGATCAGTATACAAAACAAACTCCTTAGGAAGAAGATAGTGTCTCCACTTCTTTAATGCTTGAACTATAGCATAAAATTACTGATCATAAACATAATAATTTCTCTTGGCATCATTTAACTTCTCACTTAAATAAGAAACATGTTTACCTTCTTGACTCATAACAAATCCTACTATAGTACCACTAGCATCATAGACTAATTGAAACACCTTATTAAAATCTAGAAGTGCTAAAACAGGTTGTTTTGTAACTTTTTGTTTCAACAATTTAAAACTCTTATTTTCCCCATTAGTCCACTTGAACTCTTTTCTATCCCCTCTCATTGTTTCAGTCAAGGGTCCACAAATACTACTAAAATTTTTGATAAAATTTTTCTAAAAGCTAGCCAAACCATGAAAATATCTTACCTCATTAGTACTCCTTGGGATAGGCCATTCAAGGATAGCCTGTACTTTCTCTGGGTCCATTTTTAGACCTTCTGCTGATACTACAAATCCCAAATGCACTAACTCCTTCACAAAACTACACTTTTTCAAATTAATCAATAATTTATCTTCCCTTAACTTCTCAAACACCATATGAATATGCATCATATGCTCCTCCAATGTCTTTAATAAAGATCAAAATATCATTTAGGTAAACAATGAAAAAATTACCCATAAATTCTTTCAAAACATCATTCATGAGCTGCATGAAAGTGCTCGGTGCATTGGTTAGCCCAAAAGGCATGACTAACCACTCATACAGTCCTTCTTTTGTCTTGAAGGTAGTATTCTATTCATCTCCTTCTCTAATTTGAATCTGATGATATCCACTCTTCAGATCAATCTTTTAGAAATAAACAACTCCACTCAAACAGTCCATAATATCATCCATTCATGGAAATGGAATTTTATACTTGATTGTGATCTTGTTTATAGCCTTGGAATCTGTACACATTCTCCATTCTCCATTCTTCTTCAATGCTAATACTGCTGGTACACCACATGGACTTAGGCTCTCCTGAATCAACCCCTTCTATAACAACTCATTTACTTGTCTATTCAAATCTTCACTTTCTACTAGTGTCATTCTATGTGCTACCTTATTTGGAAAACTAGCTCTTGGAGTCAAGTCCATCTAATGACTGATCTTCCTTACCAGTGGCAATCCATCAGGTACATTATTAGATACAATATCTTGAAACTCATTCAACAAATCTGTAACTTCTATAGGTAAATCTTCTACTTCCTCTTTACCAACTTTTGGAATTAAAGAAAAACACACATGCTCATGCCTCATACCCTCTAGGAATTTTCTTAAATAAAGAAAATTTATTATTGCATTACCACATACCTTTTCAGTTGTGTCCTTCAATGGCTTTAGCTTATGCTGCACTCCATCCTTTTTCAAGGAATAGGTATTCTCATGACCATCATGTACAACATGACTATCAAAATTCCATGGTCTACTCAATAGCATATGACATGCATCCATAGGTATGATATCACATAGTACCTCATTATGGTATTCTCCAAGCTTGAACTTTACTAGGGAGTGCTCACTAACCATGACCTTGTGGTCATCCTACACCCAGGCAATCCGGTATGGATGTGGGTGTTTCTATCTCTTGAGATTCAACTTCATGACCATCTCTTTTGACACCAGATTGTAAGTGCTTCCACTATCAATAATCACATCAGAACACTTATCCTCACATGTGAACCTAATACAAAATAGACTCCTCCTTTGCTTAGGTTCATTCTCACCACTCAACAAGACTCTTATGTTAATTAGCATTTCTCCTCTTTCAGCATCTTTAGAATGTGATGATATGACATCTTCATCTACATGCACAACTCTGGCATTTCCTTCATTCCCCCTATTTATCATTTCTTGGCATTGAGGACATTCAAATTCCCTATGACCTTCTTCTCCATAGTGAAAACATATTCGATGGAAGCCTCCTCTTCTAGATCCTTGTCCTCTTCCTCTTCCTCTCTGATCTCTATTATTTTGATCATGGAAATGATTGAAATTGTTTCCTCTCTGAGTTTTACCATCTGATCCCATCTTGTGGTTTTATCCTTTCCTCTTCTATTTCACTCCAATTGAATCTCTTGCCACCAGATCTTTGTATGACCCTTCAGTCTGGCCTTCGCAAACTTGACCAAATTAGGATTCTCGATGTCCTCATACTCAAAATATTCTTCTTATTCATTTATCTAGTCGATCAACTCCTCTAGGTTAAGATTTCCTAAAAATGTAGGAACCTCAATCTTAGGTCTTTTCTTGATCTTGGAAATGCCAAAAAAGCCTTTCTTCCTCTTGGTTCATAATTTTGCCTTGTCCTTGATTAGAATTTCCTTTTTTAGCTTCATCCTCACTTTCATCTATGACATTAAGATTCATTCCTTTATGAATCTCTTCTTTCTATGCTCCCACTTCTCTCTAGAGTGCTCTAACCTTAGGTGTCACACCACCAGCTCTTCCACCACATTCCCTTCATGGAGGTATTTTTGTGCTGCTCACTGAAACCCTAACCATGGTCTTGGTAAAAATTGCCTCATAGTCGACAATCTATCTACACACTCAAGAACTCTTTCTTTGACACCACTTGATGAAGGGTGCTCCCCTTAATACCACAAACACATAACATAAATAGAGAAACAACAACAATATGCAAGAATAGAAAATAGGCTTCTTATTATCTCCACAAATGTGGAATTATAAATTTCACAATTACATTATGCAAAGCCACATGGGCATTTCCCTTACAATATTCTATAGGACAAAGCATTGAATTATTATCCAGAAATAATTTGAACTGCTCCAAACTGTCGTAGACAACACTACGGGCCTTCCTTATATAGGCAATTTTCCACCACCTGGAAATGTTCCAAAAATTTAGCCATTAAGGTCAACCAACCCTAGAATTATTTTATTTTTCAATTCATCACATCAGAGTCAGCTCAAAACATGTTATGAAACCCAAAAAAATTTTTTGAAGGAAATTTATTTTCCACCATTTCAGGTGGCCCAACTTCCAAAGACCATAAGTCATCACCCATTGACCCAATTGACTATTATGACCCCATTTTAGAAAGGGCCCAAAGTTCTCTACAACACTTGAATGAAGCAAGCTTCATTCAGCCAAAGTTTCTACCTCATCTGGGGTGTCTAAAGCCTTCAAAACTGAGTTCAAAGTTTTTGTATCCTGTTGCCAATAGCAAAAATTTTCAATATCTTCAAAACTTGACTTGATCTGGCAATGAAACTTTACCAGCATGCTAATATGACAAAAATGAACCTCTAGGGAAGAAAATAGAACATTATGAGCTGAAACAGAAAACTTACTAAAAATAGTAAATTTTTTAAAATAGTATCTTTGCATAAGATAGCCCTTATTGAAAAGAAACCATAAATATTTTTGGGTGATGTAAGATTCCTCTTACACCCAGGATGCTCCTACATCAGAATGAGCCCTTCTTGTAGCAGAAAAGAACATAAGGAAATAGGTGGAAACCCTAACTCACTCAGAATGGGATAAGAGGGAAATGATAGCTAATGACATCTTCCAAACAGATGTTAGATTGGTGGAAATGATATTGGGCTACAAACTATTCTATAGAAGCATACCTAACTTTGTATATGCTATTGTTATTATGATGGCCTATAGGATGGTTAAGGAAAACAAGAAGTGTATCCTTTATGAAGTGTTAGCTCAATAGTTTCTAGAGAATGTAAAGGTGATAAAGAAAGATAAGACTAAATCATTCATGTTTGGGTCCTTGTTGGTTCACATGTATATACATATCATTCACAAGTTCCCTCGCATGCACCCTAGGGTGTGGAAACCCAATGTACCCATTGGAATTCAGATTTGAGAGAGTTATAGAAGACAAGAAAAGAATTGGGTTGATGGTGAACTATTTTCTTGGACCAAGATACTATAAAGGAAGATGAAGGAAAGTTATATGATACTTGAAAATAGAATTCAGAAGTATAAGGACACTCTATTTCCTGGTTGAAACTGATTGTGTTTTTTTGAGGCAGTGGAACCGAGGAAGAAATGGTGTTACGCTATGGGGTATGAAGTCAGTTCTGAGATCTTGACTATGAAGGTAGAGTATGTATTGGAAGATGAGATAGACCCTACTGAGGAAAGATTGGAAACTTGTTGGGAGAATTCAGGAAAGATCAAAGAAGAACAAGAGTAGGTGACAAGGAAGAGAAAAATCAATAAAATTGTTGAAGATATCACTGTGAAGGTAGGAATCACTATGGAAGGAGTAGTTGAAAAACATAAGAACAAATATGGAGGCATCTTCTAGCATTGCTATTTATGCACCTATTCCTTTAAAGGTAGAGAAAACTATGAGTCCTAAACTAGACATAATTGATCTATCACCTCCACAAGAGGAGACAACATAGGAAATTATACATGCGAGCATTCCTAGAAGATATACAAGATCTACCAAGTAGGGAAGTTCAAAGGAAAAAGAGGTAGTAGTGGAAAATAGGAAGAAGGAAGTAAATGTAACTGAGAAAGAAGAGGAAAAAGTAGCACCGAAGGATCCACAAACTCTGTTGAAGTGAGACCTTAAATCACTATAGAAGAGAGTGATAGAAGATGGAAAATTTAAGACAGTGGACATATACTATGAGAGGTATGATTATGAGAATCAAGCAATCATTGAAGATACTATCATTGAGTATCTATTGGTCTTTAAGAAAAAAATGTTGGAGATTGAAGGATGTATCGCTAAGGAACTATACAGTAAGTCAGAGATTAGAAAGTAGTTGGCATAGTTAGAAAATGAGAATATAAGAAACAAAACTATAGACATGCTACCTATTGTCTCTATACAAGAAAGGGAGAGAATAATAAATGAATTAAAACCCTTACTCAGGACAAAGGCTAGACTAGTAAAAATCATGGCTAGAAAGTATGATGAATTGATTGAGGACACTCAAAAGGCATAGGATGAAATCCTTACGAGTGATATGCCAATGAAAACCTCACCTCCTAAGGTCACCAAGCCTACATCCTTGGGATTAGGAGAAAGTCAAAAGGTAGCAGATGCAAGTGAGTAAGCTAGCATGCAACTAGACTTCTTTGTCTCTATTGTGGCTATGACCCTTGACACTTAGCATGATGTGAATGATCTAGTTTTGGACAACTTAGAAAGTGCAATGGAAATTGAAGTACAAGGATAGGTAGAGAAAGATAAAATAGAGGAGAAACAAGAAGAGAATTTATAGGAAAAGGAAATTCAAAGAGAAGAAAGAAAGGTAAAAGAGACTGATGTAGAAAAGGTAGTTGAGGTTAGAATGGAAAAAAAATATAGAACTTGACACCTCCTCTACTTTATTGTTCAAAAGTATGAGAAAATTGGTAAGTGCTGATGTAGATAGCATGGATGAGGATGAGATTATGAGGCTATCATTCATGGTCTTTTCTAAGGCTAAGGAGAGCTCAGTACAGAAAGTGGACAATAGAATAAAAGTAATGCCTAGAGCTATAGAGATAGTTAAAAAAACTACTTCCTACACTGATTGATTTTCAAGGTAAGGATGAAGCAGAGAACCTAGGCATGACTCTGGATAGCTTTGACAGTCACTTTGAGTCATTTCTAAAGACTGTAGAAGATAAGGTAGAAAAGAGATTCTTGGAGAAGAAACTAAGAGAAGTTCCTCAGTCTATCTCATGGGACTTAGACATTCTCAAGGCTACTGCTCTTAAGGATAAGAGTTGTGTAGGACAAGGAAGAAAGATTTACAATTAATGCATAAGTCATTGTAGTCATGTAAAGAATATTGGGGAAATTATAGCCATAGATAGGGCTACACTTGATGGTCTGATGAACATTTTTCAAACATCTTCACTAGTTGTGATTGAAATAGATAAACAAGCATCCAAGTTGTTGGATAAAATCAGTGTATTGGAAATGGAGAAAGGGAGAGTTGTAGATAGATTTGGCTTGTTGAAGAGTGTTATAACTATTAATATGATTTAGAACAATAGAGGGGGGGGTGAATCAGTTGTTCTTAGGTCCTGATGTATAAAACAATCTCATAAACTTATCCTTAAATCAGATACAAAACCAAAACAAACTCAGTCATCACTGATTCAATAATAGAAACATCTAACAATGTAGTCCACTACCTAGCTGTAACTTAACTTGTAAAACATAGTAATGTTCAGATTTAAACATTCACACAAGTATAAACACTAGGTCTTATAGTGGAAACCCAATTTGGGAAAAACCACTTTGTAACATGCTACTATTATTTTCACTCTTTTGAAGTGAGCTTGGTAAAAAGCCAACCCTGTCAAAGGTTACAATACACACTATCAAATGTGACATGGTTAAAGGAGTTTAATCACCCTGTTAAAAGTGAGCCTAGTCATACGACTTACATACACTCCATTAGAATGAAACCTTGTTTAAAGGATTTAACATATGACTGTTAGGTCAACCTCTGTTAAAAGGATTTTGATGGTTACAATGGTTAGAAAGTAGCAGTAGTATTATCTAAAAAATATACAACTCACTTTACAAATATCAGATCCAATTTCATATACTAATGCTGGTTTACTAACTTTGAAACTTTTTCATTTCCATCTCTGATCTACTTGAAACTTTTCTTCAAGCAATCACCACACTTCTCCTTCAACCTTTTCTACTTATTCGGTCAATAAAACTTTTCCTCTTCCAGCATTCTCTGTTCACTATGTGCATTCATATCACAATATTCAGGTTCCCTTATATTTTCCTAAATTAGGTTAAATCATCTTTTGCCACTCAATCACATTTGTAGATCTTAGGGTTAGGTCAGATTCATTGAATCTACCCACTTTATGTTCTTTGGCTCCTTTTCTAGAATCATCTAAAATCTCTTAAAGATTTATAATAAAACATTTTACAAAGCATTTAATGCTTCTAAACAATCAATAAATAAAGTCAACACATTTTACATAATCCAAGAATTCAATAATGTCAGCTCCAAAATTAAATTCTCTTCAAATATAAAATTGCTGATGCTCGGTCAATACTGTGATTGTTCACTCGGTCTTCATGTAGAATGCTCAGTCAATACTAAAACTGTCTCCTCGGCTTGCACTGTCTTCCTCGATAATTTATTGGTGCTCGGTCGACACTATAATTTTTCTCAGCATATATTAACTTGGTCGACACTAACATTACTCAGCTTAAACATGAATTTTCCATTCTTTGCTCGGTTAAGCCTACCAGTTTAGTCTTCAGTCTTACTAAGGTAAACAATACATTATCTCATCATAGTGCAACATAGTCAAGTACACTTTGTAGTATCAAGATAGCTCAACCTTTCCTTAGGTGCTATTCTTACCAACCTTGGTTATCCCCTTAGCAACACTCAAATAGATATAGTACTTTCCTAAGTAGCAACAATCTTACCAATTAAGGTTTGACATCAATGACAATACAACAATTGTTTCAATTTAGTTTCCAACAATCTCCCGCTTTGGCATTGATGGCAACACCATATGATATCAGCTGAATAACACATGGATTACCAACCAATCCAAAATCTTATCTATCCATCAAAAACTTATTTATAATATCCTTAGCTTCATTCTAATTTAGAATCCTGTAAGCCTCACTCCTCTTCAGATCTCCCTCTATCCTGATTCTTATTTTCAATTCATCATCCTTTTAGTTTTTTAGTATCAGTATTATGTGTTGTCATATTAGTACATTCTCCCTCTTTGACAAAAATGCCAGAGCAGAAACTAAAACTTACATCCATCAGATGTAGATAATATCTATGCAGCTCTATGTTTCTCCCTCTGTCATCTTGCTTATGACTAATTCCTTGTCTTTTCTTCTCTTCACAACTCTAGGCCAACCCTAAAGTGTGATAATTTTCTGCATCAATTTTTCAAATGTTTTGATGTAGCACATTTGATGTAGTGCTCCTAGCTTGTCTAGGCAGCCTTAGTGAGGGGAAGAACCCCTAATTGACTTCTCAAATATTCATCAGCTTCTCTAGGTAAAGCTTTAGTGAATATGTCTACTAGTTGTTCTTTTGTATTCACATATTCCATGTGGACTTCTTTGTCTTGTACTAATTCTCTCAAGTAGTGATACTTGAGTGCAATGTGTTTGGTCTTAGTGTGCATCACTGGATTCTTAGAAATATTGATAGCACTTGTGTTGTCATAAAAAATAACAATAGGTTCAATAATTTCTTTTTTCATGCCTATCAACAATTGTTTTATCCATACCAAGTTTGAATAGTTCACTATAGTAGCAACATACTTGGCCTCGACAGTAGATTGGGAAATGAAATTTTGTTTCTTGCTTATCCAGGAGACTAATCTCTGTCCAAGAAAGAAAGCTCCACTACTTGTACTCTTTCTGTCATCTACATTTCTTGCCCAATCAGCATTTGTTTAAACTTAGAGTTCAAATTTTTCATCCTTCTTATAATATAGACCATAGTCAGTAGTTCCTTTCAAGTATCTCATAATTCTTTTCATGGCCATCATATGTGTTTCCTTAGGATTAGTAGAGAATCTTGCCACAATCCCAATAGCTAATGCAATATCTAGTCTACTGTGTACAACATACTACAATTTTCCAATCATAGATCTGTACAGAGTCTGGTTCACTTTGGTAGCATCATCATTCTTAGATAACTTTTGTCCAATAACCATAGGAGTTCCTACTAGTTTAGCATCTTCCATCCCAAAAGTTTTTAGTATTTCATTAACATACTTAGACTATGTAATGACAATCCCATTCTTCCTCTGATATACTTGTAAACCAACAAAGAATTTGATCTCACCAAACATACTCATTTCAAATTCAGTTTGCATTTCATTTGAGAAACTTTTGCATAATGCATCTTGTCCACCAAAAATAATGTCATCAACAAAAAATTTTGCCAACAAAATGCCTTTGCCTTCTTCATCCTTCATGTACAGATTTCTTGTGTCATTTGTTCTTGAGAATCCAATCTATATCAAGTAGTTGTGCAACCTCTCATACCATGCTCTAGGTGCTTACTTCAATCCATATAATGCTTTGTTTAGTTTGCACACCATGTGTCTTTTGTTTGGATCAATAAAACCTTCTGGTTGTTCTATGTAAACTTCTTCTTCTAGTATACCATTCCAAAATGTAGACTTGACATCCATTTGATATACCTTGAAATCTTTATAAGAAGCATATGCAAGTAGAGTTCTTACTCCTTTTAATCTAGCTATAGGGGAAAATGTCTCCCCATAATCTATTCCTTCTTCTTATGCGTAGCCTTTGCATACCAGCCTAGCTTTGTTCCTAGTGATTTCACCATTATCATTCATCTTATTTTGGAATACCCACTTTGTTCCTATAATATTCTTGCTTTCAGGTCTCAACACTAGAGTCCAAGTATCATTCTTCTTAATTTGGTCAATTTCTTCACTGATTGCCTATATCCAGTCTTCATTCTCCAATGCTTCTCTAGTTGTCTTTAGTTAAAATTCACATAGTAGACATGTTGGATCCTTAGTCTTACTTCTGGTCTAGATTCCAATATCTTTGTCTCCAATTATCTGTTTAGGCTTATGATGTCTTCTCACATATTTTTCCAAAATAGGTTCAACTATTCTCTCATCTATTTCATCATGTTCCTCAACAAGATTGTTAGATTCAACTTCAGAATGCTCGACAACCTCTTCTTGATATTCAACATAATTTTCTTGTAGCTCGGCATGTTCTTGTTCTCTCTTGGCACTATTTTCCTGACACTCAGCAACTTCTATCTGTTGCTCAGCATTGCTTACCTGAGACTCAACATCAGGTGCAAGTCAGTTACTTGCCTCTTCCTCTTCTTCAATGTACACAAAAGATCTATAATCTTTTAGTTCTCTTTTAATGTCAGCTTCATTTCTTTCTACATACTCATCAATTTTGACATTCACACTTTCCACAATTTTGTTAGCGTTACAGTTCAAACACTTATAAGCTTTACTTTTTATGGAGTACCCTAGGAATATGCCTTCATCACTCTTAGCATCAAACTTTCCATTCCTAGTGTCTTTTAATATATAGCACTTACTTCCAAAGATTCTAAAGTATTTAACACTTGGGGCATGTCCATGCCATAATTCATAAGGTGTCAGATTTGTACCTTTCTTGATTTGTACTCGGTTAAGAGTGTAGACAATAGTACTTATAGCTTCTTTCCAATATTTATGTGCCACATTCTTTTCAATCATCAATGTCCTTGCACAATCCAAGATAGATATGTTTCTCCTTTCTACTATACCATTCTATGGAGGTGTTCTAGGTGCAGACATCTATCTTTTAATTCCTCTATCATTGAAAAATAAATTAAATTCATTTCATGTAAATTCTCCACCTCAGTTAGATCTAAGACATTTCAGTTCCCTACCTATCTCATTTTCCACTTTAGCCAAATACCACTTAAAATATTGAAAAGCTTCAGATTTTTCTTTTAAAAACATCACATGCATCATCCTAGTATGATCATCAACAAATAAGATAAAGTATCTAGCACCACAGTAACTTTGTACACCCATAGGTCCACAAAGGTCAATATGAACCAAATCTAAAATGTTTTCAGAAGTAAAGGATTTTCTCTTGAAACTTTACTTTGTCATTTTTCCTAACTGGCATTCCTTGCACATCACATTCTCAGGTTTCTTCAATCTAGGTAGACCTCTTACCTTTTTCTTCTTACTTATCTCTACCAGATTGTCAACATTAACATGACATAGCCTTTTATGCCATAACCAAATATCATCAAGTTGTGCAATCAAACATGTTTCTTTAGATAGGTCAAGATAGAACAAATTACCTCTAGTCTGATCTCCACTTCCAATCAGTTCTCCGGTAGCATTAAATATTTTAGCTTGCTTGTGATAAAATTCCACTTGGTAAACAGTTTTGTTAAGTTATGAAACACTTAGCAAATTGTAATTCAGACCTTCAACCCAATATGCATTTTCACAAGATATCTTATTAGTTAGTTTAATCAAACCTTTTCCTTTAACAGGACATGGTGCATCATTGCCAAATTTTACACTTTTACCTCTGTAATGATGTAAAGTCTCAAACTTATTTTTGTCACTAGTCATGTGATGTGAACAGCCACTATCAATAATTCATTTATCATTCTTGTTCACATAGGATATCAATGTAGTTTTCTCATCCTCATTAGATTCATCTTTCATTTCCACATAAACTACCTCAATTTCAAAATCATCACTATTAGTGTCAGTTTCTTTTTCAGTGAAGTAAGAAGATTTCTTACCTTTTCCCTTGTAGTCTCTATTCCATTGGTAGCTTCTGTCATCTTTTCTATCTTTGTGTTTTGTTTTCCTTTCATCATCTTTATCCTTCTTGCCAGGACATCTAGCAGCTATATGACCAACTTTATTACATGCAAAACATATAATAGGGAGTTTACCTTTATACTTTCCTTTTCCCCTTCTCAGTCTTCTAGCCATAAGAGCTTCTAGATCTTCTAGGTCTTCATCATAAGTGTCACTGTCACTTTCACTTTCACTTTCACTTTCATTTTCATTGATGGATCTTTCTTTTTCTTTCTTCAGCTTGTTTAGAACTAGCTATGACTTAAAAGTAGATTCAACATTTCCAATACTTCCAACGGTGAAATTATCATAATTAGAGAGTTCAAAAGTAGTCAGCTTACCAACCAAACTTTCCAAGGTAAGCACATTAGTAGAGTTACATCTAGATTCCTGAATAGCTGAGATCTCAATAGCATATATAGGACACAAGGTTCTTAATACTTTTCCTATAATAGTTTCATCATCAATAGTCCCATTGCCTTCTCTAATAGCATTCACAACTTCTTTTATTCTACTACAATATTGTGCAATGTTTTCACCTTATTGCATTCTTATTTCATCAAACTTACCTCTAAGACTCTCAGCCTTTGCTTTTAGCACATTCAAGTCACCACCATAGATCCTTACAAGAGTGTCCCACATATCCTTTGCAATTGTGCAGTCCTTAATGTCCTCAAATTCTAGATAGCTTAGGGCAGATGCAATTTTTAGCATTGCCTGATTATGTTATCTCTTAGCTCTCATTTCTTCGGCAGTCAAAGGTGCAACAGGTGAGACATAGTTGTTCTCAATGTACTACTTTGCAGAGTCACCAGTACCAGCTAGATGTAGCTCATCAAGCTTTGCCATGCAGGGAAATTTTCTTTGTTTGGCTTCAGTACCTCCTTCTTATACATCCTGATCATTTGCTTCAAGCCCCTTTAAAATTGATATCTATCAACACTAATAATAAGCAATTAAGCTCTAATACCAATTACTAATATGATTTAGAACAATAGAGAGGGGGGGGTGAATCAGTTGTTCTCAGGTCCTGATGTATAAAACAATCTCATAAACTTATCATTAAATCAGATCCAAAACCAAAATGAACTCGGTCATCACTGATTCAAGAATAGAAACATCTAACAATGCAGTCCACTACATAGCTATAACTTAACTTGTAAAACATAGCAATGTTCAAATCTAATTATTCACACAAGTATAAACACCAGGTTTTATAGTAGAAACCCAATTTGGGAAAAACCACTTTGTAACATGCTACTATTATTTTCACTCTTCTGAAGTGAGCTCAGTAAAAATCCAACCCTATCAAAGGTTACAATACACACTATCAAATGTGACTCGGTTAAAGGATTTCAATCACCCTGTTAAAAGTGAGCCTAGTCATAGGACTTACATACACTCCATTAGAATGCAACCTTGTTCAAAGGATTTAACATATGACTGTTAGGTCAACCTTTATTAAAAGGATTTTGACTATTACAATGGTTAGAAAGTAGCAACAGTATTATCTGAAAAATATACAACTCACTTTGCAAATATCAGATCTGATTTCATATACTAATGTTGGTTTACTAACTTTGAAACTTTTCCATTTCCATGTCTGATCTACTCGGAACTTTTCTTCAAGCAATCACCGCACTTCTCCTTTAGCCTTTTCTACTTATTCAGTCAATAAAACTTTTCCTCTTCTAGCATTCTCTATTCACCATGTGCATACATATCACAATGTTTAGGTTCCCTTATATTTTCCTCAATTAGGTTAACTCATCTTTTGTTGCTCAATCTCATTTGTAGATCTTAGGGTTAGGTCAGATTCATTGAATCTACCCACTTTATGTTCTTCGGCTCCTTTTCTAGAATCATCTCAAATCTCTTATAATAAAATGTTTTCCAAAGCATTTAATGCTTCCAGACAATCAATAAATAAAGTCAACATGTTTTACATAATCCAAGAATTCAACAATGTCAGCTCCAAAATTAAATTCTCTTCAAATATAAAATTGCTGATGCTCATTCAATACTATGATTGTTCACTCAGTCTTCATGTAGAATGTTTTGTCAATACTAAAACTATCTCCTCGGCTTGCACTATCTTCCTCAGCAATTTACTGGTGCTCGATCGACACTATAATTTTGCTAGGCATATACTAACTTGATCGACACTAACATTACTTGGCTTAAACATGATTTTTCCATTCTTTGCTTGGTTAAGCCTACCAGTTTAGTCTTCAATCTTACTAAGATCAACAATACATTATCTCATCATAGTGCAACATAGTCAAGTACACTTTGTAGTATCAAGATAACTCAACCTTTCCTTAGGTGCTATTGTTACCAACCTTGCTTAGCCCCTTAGAAACACTCAAATAGATATAGTACTTTCCTAAGTAGCAATAGGCTTACCAATTAAGGTTTGACATCAATGAGAATAGAACAATTGTTTCAATTTAGTTTCCAATAATAACCCCTAAGCTTTCAATGGTAGAGACACATCTACCAGAGATGGAAAAGGTGGAAGGATAAATGTCTATGTCTATACCTACTGAGCTTCAGGTAGTGGAGACAACATCATATGCACTAAATGGATTGATCCATGTCAGTGCGCTATTGATCAAATCATGGGGTGAGGAAATGAAGACCTCGAAAAACTCTTTCCAAGATATCCTAAAACTAGTTGGTAAGCACTAATCTTTTGTGTGATTAGAAGTTTTGAAATTTTGTAAGTACCTATGCCATTAATGTCAAAGGGAGAGGAAGAGAAAGAGAAAAATGTGAAGAGTGAAATAAAGAAAGAAAGAGAAGAAAAATAATAAGAAAAATTATATATGTAAATAAAAAAAAAGTAGAAAAGAGAAAAAGAGAAAAAGAGATATGTATAGATAGTGCTTTAACACTTAGTCATTTTTCACTAAGTGTTTCCATCAATTGAAAAGGGAGAGATTGTTGGAAAGTGATGTTTTGGGGTACTAGGAATCACTTGAAGGTTGTCATTCATGGCAACACTTATGATGGAGTGATCGCATGCAGAGAGTTTTGATACTGGAGTCATAGTCATGAAAATAACTAAGTACAGAATCAGGAAAATAGTGTATTGTGGAACAATTTTGGTTGGCGATGATAGTGTATGATGTATTATTGCTTGAAAATTTAATAGAATCTATTTTGGGATATTTATATGCTTTTTTTAAGTTCACAAATGTTTTGGTAATCAGATTAGTAAGATACAATAATCTGAAGGTATGCAAAGACAAAGAATTAGTATAACAGGGCATATTAGCAGTTGCAAAGATTAGGGAAAGGATAGAGGATATGGTAACATGCTAAGTCAGATGGAATGCATCTTGAGGTGACTTCATGAACTTATGTGAGTAGAGTGTCTAGCTCTTTGATCTACCTCTAATGTGCTTGGAGTTGGTTATAAACATTTGAAAGTTCCCATTTTACATGAATGTGGGCCTAAATTTTGTAGTGTTTTTAAATGTTCATCCAAAATATAGTCTAAACACCCAACCGACATGTATAATAAGGTGGGCCCATAGGGAAGAGGTGACCACTACCTCTTCTTTCCTTCATTTTACTCACATATTGAGTGGTGTTCAATATAAAAAGCTAAGAGAAAAGTGTTGGGGTGAATGTGGGATAAAAGAAAAACATAATGCGCAGTCCACTTCTATGTTGAATCCTCCATTTACTTTACACTGGCAATCTTCTCCTTATTCATGCATGAGCCCCTTTATTTTATATGTGTAACCTCCTTTGTGCAAGGCACAATGCTAATATTTGTGCCTTACACACTACTTTCCTCTGGCATTCATGTGCTAATACAACCTCATGCACAGTCCTCTCAGCATAGTGTGTGAGTCCCTTGGTATGAATGTGTGGGTCTTGATTTGAATAATCACCTCTTTTAAACTTGGTGGATTGTGGCCTCACTTGCAGGCTCTACATGCTATCCTCCACCCTCAAAAATGTGCCCCCGAGTTTGCACAGGAAGCTCCCAACCTTGTTAGCAGGCTACTCACGCAGCACTTCTTCAATACTTGCACAAGTCCTCCTTTGTTATTCATTGCACAGGCCATGTAATACGAGCTTCTCTCATCCCTAACTATTGCATGAGCTCCCTCATTTTACACAGGGGACCCCATATTGAACTAATGTGAACCCCTTCTATTTTTTAAATGGGCTCCAACTCGCAACATGCCCCCATTCAACATTGTATAGGCCCACTACTTCTTTGTGTAGAGCCTCCCAGCATATACATAAGGCATTTTCCTTCAATTACATGGGCCCAACAATATTTGGCTAGCATTTGACCTGACAACCTCCCATTTATATGAGACTCCATTATGCGCAGGGCATGCCTGCTTAATGCATTGGCTTCCCCTTTGGTCTCTTGTGTGAGGCTTCATCTTGTATTTTAGACTAGCTTTTCTAATGGGAGGCCCCATATTTCATACATGTGAGCCTATATGTTGTGTCTGAGCCATAAAATCCTCTTCTCTTGTGCAAGGTCTCATATCATTCATGCACTCACAAAGTATTTTTTTATTTTTAAGATGGCATCCACCCTTGTTTTGTCTCTCGCAGATCCCTTGGTTAGTGTGTGAGTTATCCATGTGAGTTATAGTCACAACCCACCAACAATGCTAATGTTATTGGATGCATCCTCATTAATCTAAGACATGTATCAATATCTAATTCCCTATAGCATTCAATAATGGGTTCCTTACAATCAAATTGAAGGAACTTTATTACATATTTACCCCTATGAAGAAACACATCACTATCAGCTATAAGACAAGCATCCACCCAACCTTCTCTATCAAGTTGCACACAATATCTTTAGCTTGACTCTTTAGACTTAAAACTAACATGCCTATAAGTCTACCTTCTCAGATTCATGTACCCTCCATGTTGTTTCAGATCTTCACCACATTTCTAAAAAATGCTTAAAAGAGATATCCCAGTTGACCTTAATGTTGAATCAAAATCCATTTCATCACTTAAACATAGATTCAACTTTAGTGATTCATCCAAAGCCTCTACACCATTGTCAAATCGCTTCTCTGTTAACATGACCATCATTAATGGTCGACATGGAAGAAGTACAATCCTGATATGCACAAAAAAGTTCTCAAAGGAATGAATGGAAAGTAGTAAACTCCAAAGTCCCAGGCACTGATGGAAAAGACTATTTAGGAAATGAACACATCCCTTTTTCATCATTTGCAAAGTTGCCAACTAATCTCAACTGACATTGAGGACTAGCTTCAAAAAGTGACAAAAAGGCCTCGTCAAAACATGCCACTAGAAACACACACTGACTTCCAACATTACAATACACTAGTCAAAGGAAAATTCCTAAAAAGACTTTGAGGAAAAGTTATTATAGATCAAACATGGCCTTCCACAACATTGATTCAATCTGCACTATCAAATCTACACAAATCACCTCTGGAACTGACCTTAAAAACTCACCCATTGAAACTTTCAGGAACCAGCAACTTAGGCTCTAATTTACCCTCATAAAAGGAATATGAATCCATAACTAGCTTCCTCAGAAAGTCAAAATGCCGATCAAAATAAAATGTCGAATTCAGTTTGTTGGACATGTTCAGGAAAAGAAACAATGAAAAAAGCATAAATTGGTTTTGGAATTGGCCTGGAAAAGTAATCGAATGGACTGGAAAAGACCTCAAAATCATCAAGAAAGTAGTCTTCTAGGTTTACAATATGAAACAACTTTCAATTATGTCAGACCTCACACAGGGCACAAATTACAAAGCCTCAAAGTAGGCCACTTAGAATTTTGAACAATGCACACTTAGAGAATTTTGGCAATCTACAAATGGAATGACTCTGGCAAATAGGACAAATGGGCACATGGGGGGCTAAAAATTGGCAAGATAACTCACTCTCATACCTAAAATATGACACAACAACTAGCATGCAATGAAAAATCATAAGGAAAAAGATATAGACCTCCAAAGTGGGCTACTTTATACAATTCTGGACAAACAAAAAATGCAGAATTCTGGGAATACCTCCAAAAGCCTATTTGCTAAACATGCCAGAACTGAAAATTGAAAGCTCAGACCTACTGCACATTTCAAATGAAAGACAATGAACACCCTACCCAAGCGGTTCATCATGAAAAACAACAGGCCCTATTTTCCATGCCTTCAAACTAATTATCCTTAATGATTTTCAAAGGACTAATTTCGACACTTCAACAATTTTTTAAAATATTGACTCAAAAATATGGACTAAATTTTTGAGCTCCAACAGTGGCTCTGATTGGGGACACGTGCCCCATGCAGGCATGCAAAGGAACTAGAATCTTTGGTACAATAGACCACCCAAAGAGAATAATTTTTTTTTACTTCTCAAAATTTTGAACAAGGAACCCCAAAACCAACCACCGAACAACTGAAACAAAGCAACTTTACAAAATTTATAAACATTTACAAAGGACTTCAAAACTCTGTCAGTATAAGTCAGCATTTAGGTCTGTCAAAAATGTAATTCTCATTTGCATGAATCCAAGGTAACCTGAAAACACTTCTTTTTATGACAAGATCAATCACACCGACATAAAACTTCAGCATATCATAAAAGAAATAACCATTATTTTCACTATCATTTAGCATTTGGAAATCACTAGAATTTTGAAAATATTGATCATTGTGCAACATAGGAATCTCACACTCTTAAAAATTTAAAACCAACTGAGGAAGAAAGCATTCTAACTTAAGCATAAAGCTGGAATTATGTTGGCTTTCTTCAATAATTTCTTGAACATCAAAATAAAACTTCTCGAATTCAACCTCTTGTACTTCATGTGAATGTTCAAACAAATCACCTTTAACCACAACTTGTGACTCCAAATCTAACTCATTCTGAAAAACATTAACATTTTGAATCAGGAAAAAAATGACTCAAAATTTGCCTGATAATTTATACATTCTTCCTGATTCTTTTCATCCTCTTTTGCAAACAAAACATCATCATTCATTTTATTACATTCTTGAAGAAATGAACATACCTCTAGCTGAAACAAAAAATTAGTAATAGAACTTGAAACATCTTCCATTTCTTCATGAAACATTTCAAAATTTGGCATGAATAAATCAACTAACAACCCATTACATACATCCTCTTCTTGGCACATGTTTTTCGAGCACAAATCACTATCATAGGGAGCACTGTTAGCATTGCTAATTTATGTTTGACATGACATTGTCTCATTAGCACTAACAATATCACAAACATCAATGTCTACATCAAACAAGCTGATTTCCATTTTTGGTGAAGAATCATAATCAATGTCACAACCATAAGAGATGCTTTCTTGAAAGATTTCATAAACTGGTTCATACAACTCTGAAAGAAAATCTACTTCGGCATTTTCAATCAAGTCCTCACTTAAACACCCTTTGAGCTTCATATTCAAAATTCACCAAATCAATGGAAAATTTTGGAAATGCCGAGACTAGCTCATCATCAAAAATTGAAAATATCTCAGACTTGACACCATCACTTTCACAAATACTAAATACCTCAAATTATGAAACATGAAAACCATTTGAATAGAAAATCTCATGTTGCAAATCAGAAAGAGAAGGCATCACTTTAGGCTCATAGGAATCAATACATTTATCAAATAAGTTGTTGGTTGCTCAAACTGGACTTTATGCTTTCAAAAGAAACCAATACATCTATAGGGTTTTATGATGGGTTAGATCCAAATATTGAACTCTATGATGATTGGACCAACTATAGGGACAAGACTACCCTTTGCACCTCAAGCTCTGCAAAACCAAGGAGGGTACTCCTAATCCAGTAACAACAAGCCTTACTTTGACAATAACATACTGGATTCAATAATAATAGATAAATGATAAGAAAATGCTAAATGATGACCATTCATTCATTGATTCTCTATTATCATTTGGTGGAATACTACTTTGCAAGTCACTGTACTTAAATTTTTTTGACAAATTTATATCAAAATGTTAGGAATACTAAAGGAACCTTTTCAAACATCGATCTCTATAAAATAGCTCCACTATTGGCCAGTGCCTTATCCATTGGGTAACACATCCATTGGGTAACACACTCACTTTAAAATTGTGATACAAGAATAAAATATATTGAACTTTGATGATCTTTATCCCTTGAAAATACTAATCACCCTATGGTGGATTTTATCAAAGGACTCCTAAATTCACGCTACTTACTTAGATCCTTATGTAAAAATTTAAAGAATTTATGTCATATCTAAAGCTTATTTAATCTAATCCTGGATCAGAGTTGAAGAATATAAACATACACAAAGAGATTATCCATGCAATGAATTTTATTAATTCATAACTCAAAGATTAATACAGAGAGGAGAGATATAAACTTTGGATTTTATTCAAATGTTATATTAATGTCATGTATACAAAATGCTTTAAATTTCAACTTTTTGGATATTTAACTAAAGTAGCAATATTTCTCTTTACAAAAAACTTGCCTAATACAGTCTACAGTATCCTAGACTCAAAACTTTTCAGTAATAATGACCAAGTTTTGGTCCCTATAAAATGATCCTGGTAATCCTTTTATAGAAAACAAGTATTTTGCATACAAGCTTCAGATCTTTCTTACAAAGGACCAAAAAGTGTTCAACACATAAGACAAAAAAAGGAAAATATAACACCTTCTTGTTACAATTTTACAAAGTGGCTTGTAGAGATGAGTGCCAAAATATGCAACAAGTCCCAAGGTCAGTTCAACTTCTACCAGGTGTAGCATGTGTGCTTTCTTTAACTATTTGAGGTTCCCATCATTGCTTTCTTTTCTTTCAAGGGGTTGGGGCACTGCCACTTGTGGCCTCTTCAATGGATGTCTCTTCTTCTTTGGCACTTTCTACAAGATATGTTGTTTCCTAAGATGTATAAGTCTCTTCACTTGGCCAATGAAAGGCCAAAGGTTTATCCCTTTTTGGTAGCAATTTGTCCCAATCAGAAACTATTTGGTGTACCTCATTTCTCACATTAGTGAAGTGTATTCTAACATCCTGTATTATTTCAATTATTTGTACAAAGGGGGTATTGTCTTCTATATTCAAAATGGTGTCTATTCTAGTTGACACTTCCCCATCAACTTTCTCTAGGCACTGATCCTTGTCCTTTATAACTCCATCTTCTTTCACAAGACTCAGGAACATTTGAAAGTTGTCCTGAAAGTATCTAACCCTTAAGGTCTCTTCCTTTCTCTTTAAACTTTTCCTATTTACCTCAAATTCAAAAAGTTCCTTAACAAACTATAAGTATTTGTTAGTTTTATATCCACAATACATTGATCTATAATCAAATCAAAGAATGATTTCAACCTATTCTTTCTAGCAACCCACCTTTCCAAAAATGGTTCTATAGTGGCTATCTCTTTCTTAAAAGAGATCAAAATGTTAGATAATTGCTTAGAAACTCTATAAACCTCTCTTGATTTCACATTTGCAACAAAATGTAGGATTGTGTCCTTTATTCTCTTCTCATATCTTTCTTTCTCCCTTTTATCTATGTCTTCATCACCTATAGAAGGGGAAAGAGGGGAGAGGGGGTATTTAATGATAGGGCTTGAAGAAGAAGGTCCAGTAGGGGAAGAATAATTTTGTAATTTCCCTAATGTTTGAATTGGGACCTACTCACCTAACCTCTTTTTCAAGTCTACAATTAATGTATCCTTTTCATATATGCCCTATCTTAGCTCCCGATAAGCCTTTAACACTGTTTCCAATCTTAGTGTGAGCTCCTCCTTTTCCTTGGCTTCTTTTTCTACCACTCTTGTTGTTAGTTGAGTAGTTGCGACCACCATTCTTGATGCCTCAACTATAGAAGTATCAGTAACCCTTTTGACTATTAGGCTACCCGTGAGACCAGCCCTAGTAATCTATTTTTCTTTGTTATTTCCATTCTTCTTTAGGGACCACATGACCAAGGCCTGATGGTCATTACTGAAAGTGACTCCCTTAATGGCATGTTCTACCTCCTCCTTGGTCTTATGAATAGGTGTGGTCTATTTCCTGACTGCATCTAGGACCACTGCATCAACTATATTCCATTCTGGAAGGATAATCACTCTTGAGTTTCTCACCAAGTCTCTCCCCTGTTCTAGAGTGATTTTCTCAAATCTATCTATCCTTTCCTTTCTTACCTCACTCTCTATGACTCTTTGGTCCTTGTCTAGATTCTCCTCATGTCCTTTTCACATGTTTCTTCAAACTGAGTCATGTTTAATCTCCATAGAAGTTGTATAAAATCAATAGCCTTTACAAAGGAATCATTAGCCAAGAACTCATGACAAGCTTGTTTGATTATTGGGTCTAGCTTCGTGCCTTCCATTTCTCCTACTGTTAAATCTAACTCAAGTTCTTTTGGTGGCTCTAGCAACCCCTCATTTATCTCCTCATAGGTCATGAAAATTTGACCTAGAGATCCCAATTGTTGTACCTACTCTATGATCTCTTGATCATGCATGATATTTAGAGGTGATTGAGATGGAGAATAATCCCCCTCTATGTGTTTAGGCCTTTCTTCTAGCTTTTGTCCCTTGGTGGGAGGTGGGGACTCAGGAACATTTTTAGCTGGTTGATCTTGAGGTGAGTCTGGAATCTCCACAACCTCCTTGTGTTTCTCCAACTACTATAATGTAGAAGGGACATCCTCCTTTTTCTTTGCTAGTTTTTGCTTGTCAGGTTTTGGTATTACCACATTGTAACCAGTTTTCTTCTCTACCATGTACTTTCCTAGGGGAAATAATTTTGCAAATGTAGGTTTTCTCAATATTGATTGAGCCTTCTCTGGGTTATACTTCATGGCTTTCTCCTTCTTCTCATTTAGGGTTTGAAAAAAATCCTGAAAATAATCCATGAGACTGCCTATCTTCTTCCCCATAGGATTGATGCTTTTTAGGGGATCATATCCAGGATCAAACTATTGGACAAAGTCCAATGTCTTCTTATATAGCAAGCACTTTGCTTTTATGATTTCCTGATCCTATATTTTTGGGACATTTCTGATGATGTCCTCAGGGAAGTTTAAAATGTGATCTATTAATGAGCACCTGACCTTCTTTTTAAACATTTCATTGTAAAACCCCTCTAGGTCTACTATCCTAACAACTGAAGTAGCCATATGATATGGTACCAGGACCTTATCCATATTGGGTCATCCATCCTTTGTAATTATGAATTGGTGGGCAATTGTAACATTTGGGAATAGAGTTCCTCTACCTTTACCTGTGAGAGTGTTCTTTTCAATTTATCCCAGTTGTCTAATGAATTCTGCAATACTAATCTTGAGGGGGACTTGATATGGTAATATGAATGGAGCCCCCTTAAAACCATATAATCTGATAGTAGTAGAAATAGGTTAAAAAATGAAATTCCCCCAATTGTGGACAATTTTGAGGTCCTTGGAAAATTGTTTTGGCCTAATAAGTTCAGCCAAGGGAGTTAGGATTCTTAGGTTCTCATTGACAAACAATACCTAGAGCTTGGCTACAAAACACTTATCAAAATTAATGAAACTATTATCCTTCTTGTCCCATGTCATGATAAGGCTCCATAATTGGATTGGCATGTCCTCACCATCGACCTATCTTAACAAATCCATCTCCTTCTCAAAATAACTAGCACCTTTAAAAAAGAACATGTACATCATGAAAGAGTACTAGTAGAATGGTCTGTCAAATTTGTTCTTCTTGATTCCTATTAATCCATTGTGAATAACATCAGTAATGAAAGGGGAAAAGTTAAATGTAAGTGATAGGTATGGGTGCAATATCTAGGCAATCATGTACATCAAATGCATTGGCATTCTTTCTTCAAAATCCTCTCCAAAGACCTAAAAAAGTGACCAATATGCACCTCTTCCTCTCAGGTTAAAATATTCTATTTTAAAAGGCTCCTATGTGCTTGGTCCCATGGTAATCATTCCACCAATCTTGTCACAAAATTCCTTCACATGACCACATCTGAGATAATCCCTTTGTGCATTGTACACTTGTTTCAACTCCTCCAAATTAATTTTTTCTAGGTCATTGGAGGGCTCACTTAGCTTAAAAACCCTCCTGATTTCTTCAGCAGAGATGTTCATTAACAAGATTCCTTTAGCATCCCTAATAGTTCTAGTAATTCGGTCATAATTCTTTGTAACTTGAAGCATTAAATCTGCATCTATGAAAATGCTGGGGACCACAAGCTTTTGTAGGTCAAATTTCCATATATTGTTGGTAGGAGGAGGGGCATTTCTCTGACTAAATCCTACCTTGAACAATGCTAAACCAGTGATATCAGAAGCCCTACTTGCATTGATTGTATTGATTTTGGCATCCCTAATATAATTACCTGTATCATATAAGCCATCTTCTACTTTTACCCTAGGTTCCTTCGACATTAATTGCTTGGCCTTTACTTTATCAGTTGTTGAACTAGGTAATAGCTATAACAAATCCTCATGTAGACCCCTCTTACTATAATCAATTTCATTAGATAATTCCTTTCTGGGCGGCATTTTAGGGTTTACAAATTCTTTATAATTTGTGCAAAAGAAACATGACATAATTATAATGCTACTAACAAGAAAAAAGGACATGCAAATATTCACCAACCTTTCTTAGAAAATCCTTCAAGAGATGACAATCAACTTTTGCAAATCTTTTTGGCCAATTGTCTGCAATTTTTATCTCTTTATGTTTTTGAAAATGCATAAATCTTCAATATATTTAGCAATCAAAGGCAATCTTTTCAACAGTTTACTCCACATGATCTCACCATTACTTCTCAGATAAATTGAGTTGTAATCATTTAAAGGGAAAATTTGATTTCGCACCAATCTTGCTTCAAGTTTGAATTTGGGCCGTTGATCCTCATGAGAACAAAATCTAACAATTGTCTCATGATCGCAAGGCTTGGAAAGATTCCTTGTGAACATATGAAAACTATCCAATCAAGATGCATCGATGGTAAACCTTCACTCAAACCACATAGGACCCACTTGACATGTCAAATTTATCTCCACCATTAGATCCTACATCTAATGATTAGTATTAACTTCCCTTTATGACTAGACATAAAGTAAGGCATTGTGGTCTTGATACCATATCAATGGGTTTTGCATAATCACAAGGCTTGGAAAGATTCCTTGCAAACATATGACAACCATCAGATCTTCCCTTCACTTTTGATACCTTAAGTAACTGGCCCCACCTTACTTAACCAATGAGAAGCTGCCACATCATAATATCTGGCAAGTGGACATACAAATTTTTCTTACTGAGCGGTAGTCTTAATGATGGTTTCCACATTAACAAATATCATAGTGAATTATGAATGAACACTTGTGTACACCTAGCAGCAAACCCATTTGACAACCATGCTAAGCTTTATACAAGATCAATAGTTGTCGCATGATCAAAAGGCACAAAAGATTCCATGTGAACATATGACAACCATTCGATCAAGATTCAAGATTCAAAGCTGAATATATAGCCACAACATTAGGAAATAAAGTATTTAAGGACTTTATAATATTTAGTAATATCACTAGGCTTTTAGACTTAGGAAAAATTCAAAGGGGTCGGGCCTAGGTAATATGAAATGTTAAGAACATGACCCTGCTTGGTGATAAAATTAAAACACATGCATTTTAGGAACTTAAGTGACCTATAAAAGTAATCACTCAAATAGATTATAAAAGAGTGACCTAGGGTTTTTTTATGAAAGAAAATGCACTTAGGGTTTTTTCAAACCTAGTTGTTTGAAATAGGGCTTCCTTAATTTAAAAGAAAGCTCAAGGAATTTTACAAGGTTTTTTCTAGGTTTTTGTAGCAAGTTTTCTCAGTCTTAAAACAACTGGAAAATATCTCAATTTGTAAAAGATGAAAGATTTTATTCTTAAAAATTGAGGTGCTAATAGTGGCTCTATCTGGGGATGTATGCCTCTTGTAGGCATGACAAGAATTTAGAATCTCTGGGATAAGTAGACCATCTACTAAAACAAACCAACTAACCTACTCACACAACCTAAAATAAACACACAACTAGGAAGGAAAACTAACTAGTGTTCATGGATAATGAGAGTACCTTGAGAAAATTACAATTTGGGGAATTGTCCATGAACTAGAAATTCCATTTCATTTCCAACCAAGTCCTTTAGGATATAGGAATTAGGTCCCCATTTGTCGCTAATCAGATATGGTCCCAACCAAATGGGATCAAACTTACTATGCTTGCCCTTATCCTCAAGCTTAGCATTCCACATTAGGACCAAATAATTATCTTTAAAGCTCATAACTATGGTTTTCTTATCATACAAATTTTTGTACTTCAGCTGAGATTTTAAATTTGTATCATGGGCTTCCCTTCTTGATTCATCTAACTATATCAAATCTTCTAATCTGATCTTCATCTCATCATCTTGATCATCATCATATAACTAAATGAATTTTTACATCTTCAGTAAGTTATTCTATGGTAACCTAGCATGAATACCATATACCAAATCAAAACGAACACATCCAATGGACTTCTTAATTGTTACTCTGTCAGCCCACAAAGATAGTTGTAGGTTGGAGTCCCATGCCTTCTTATTTGTATCTAGGACTCTCTTCAAAATTTTAATCAGGATTTTATTACTTGATTTAGCTTGACCATTACCTTGAGGATGATAGGGAGAAGCATAAGAAATTTTTATCCCATATTGCAAACAAAAATAACAAATTATTTAGATTTGAAACACATAGCATCGTCTACAATCATAAGCTCAGATATCCAAACCTTATCAATAGATTTTGCATTAATAAGTCAGTAACCACCTTACTAGTGGCTCTTTTAGTGGGGATTGCTTCCACCCACTTTGTAAAGTAATTAGTAGCAACCAGGATCCATGACTATCCCCCACTAAACTTGTTTGGGATTTCTCCTATGAAATCCATTCCACATTTCTAAAAAGGACCCTCAACTATTATAGGATTCAAAGGCAAGTTACCATTGAATTTCAACTTCCCTGAAAACCTTTGACAAGCATCACACTTCTTGAAAAAAGAATTTGCATCTTTGAAAATACTAGGCCACCAAAAACCAGACCTTGGTATTTTATGTGCAGTAGTCTTGGCCATGTAATGGCCACCACACACACCTTCATGCATTTCTTGCAACAAACTTTCAGCTTTGTGAGGGTCAACACACTTCAGCAAGACACCTTCATTACTTCTTCACCATAGCTCACCTTTAATAATTACATACTTTATAGCATGTAATTTCATAGTTCTCTTTTTGTTGTCATCAATGTCAGAGGGTAGTAATAATTTTTGTAAATATCCAATGATATCTTTATACCATTCACAACAATCCAAGTCACAGATGTATGGCCTTTTTTCTTCTTCAAGAACATTAATATGGTTAGCATCTAAATTTATTTGAGCCATAAGTTTTTCTAACCCTAGTCCTCTTACCAACTTTGTGATCTAGATATCAATGTTAAAATTTTGAATTCTATTTATCCACCTGCACCTTCTTCCTAAAACCTCTTGCTGAACCAATATGTCTTTTACAGTAGTGTTGGGCACATATGCAATCACAATTGCCCCAACCAAATAGCCCCTAAATTTTTTTATAGCCTTGAATAGTGCATAGGCCATTTTCTCATTTATGTCATACTTTAGCTTAGCTTCCTACAAGGATTTGCTGAAGAAAGATATGGGTTGTTCAAAACTCTCTAAGTTATTTTGCAACAAGACTACAACAATAGTATGATATGAAGAAAAGGGAAAAATATGAATAGGCTTGCTAAAGTTTGGTGATCTCTATATATGAGCACTTTTAATGGCTTGTTTGATGTCATAGAAGGATTTCTTGGCCTTGTCACTCCATTCAATTTTTTCATTGTTCTTAAGCATCTTGGAGATAGGGATACTGATTTCAGCAAAGTTTGTGACAAACCTTCTGGTAAAATTTATCTGCCCAAAGAAAGATTGGATACCTTTGAATGCTTGTCAGAGGTTTTCAGGGAAGTTACCATTGAATTTCAACTTCCTTGAAAACCTTTGACAAGCATCACACTTCTTGACAAAAGAATGTGCATCTTTGAAAATACTAGGCTGCCAAAAACTAGACCTTAGTATTTTATGTGTAGTAGTCTTGGAAATGTAATGGCCACCACACACACCTTCATGCATTTCTTGCAACAAAATTTCAACTTTGTGAGGGTCAACACACTTCATCAAGACACCTTCATTACTTCTCCACCATAGCTCACCTTTAATAATTACATACTTTATAGCATGTAATTTCACAGTTCTCTTTTTGTGGTCATCAATGTCAAACGGTAGTAATAATTTCTATAAATATCCAACGATATCTTTATACCATTCATAACAATCCAAGTCATAGATGTATGGCCTTTGTTCTTCTTCAAGAACATTAATATGGTTAGCATCTAAATTTATTTGAGCCATAAGTTTTTCTAACCCTAGTCCTCTTACCAACTTTATGATTTGGATATCAATGTTAAGCTCTTGAATTCTATTTATCCACTTGCAGCTTCTTCCTAAAACATCTTGTTAAACCAATATGTCTTCTACAACAGCATTGGGCACATATGAAATCACAATTACCCCAACCAAATAGCACCTAAAGTTTTTTATAGCCTTGAATAGTGCATAGGCCTATTTCTCATTTATGTCATACTTTTAATTAGCTGCCTGCAAGGATTTGCTGAAGAAAGATGTGGGTTGTTCAAAACCCTCTGAGTTCTTTTGCAACAAGACTACAACAATAGTATGATATGAAGCAAAGGAAAAAATATGAATAGGCTTGCTAAAGTCTGGTGATCTCAATATAGGAGCACTTTTAATGGCTTGTTTGATGTCATAGAAGGATTTCTTGGCCTCTTCACTCCATTCAGTTTTTTTCATTCATCTTAAGAATCTTGGAGATAGGGACACTGATTTCAAAAAAGTTTGTGACAAACCTTCTGACAAAATTTATCTACCTAAAGAAAGATTGGATACCTTTAACATTTCTTGGTAGTGGTACATTGTCAATTGCTACCACCCTTTCAATATCAATCCCAACTCCATCCTTGGATACAATGTGGCCCAAAAGTTTACCCTCAGTCACCCCAAAATCACACTTCCTTGGCTTAAGAGAAACCCCATATTCTAGAGCTCTTACAAAGATTTTTCCCAAGTGGCCACAATACTAATCTTTTATTTCTAAGTAAGTTGTTAAATCATCCTGATAAACAACAAGAAATTTGTTTATAAAATCTGCAAATGCTACATCCATGGCCCTTTGAAAAGTAGCCCCAACATTGGTCAAACCAAAAGGCATCCTAACATAAACATAAGTGCCCCATGGAGTAGTGAATGTAGTTTTGAATTGTTTTGTTGGCTTTACAACTACTTGATTGTATCTTGATAACCCATCCATCATAGACATTAATTCAGAACTAGTAACTCTCTGCAACATGGCTTCCATGTTTGGTAGACCATAGTTCAAGGAATTTATGTTCAAATTCCTAAAGTCTACACAGAGTCTGATGTCTCCATTCTTTTTTCTTACTGGGACAAGGTTAGAGACCCATGTTGAATGTCTAATAGGCTAAATGATGCCTGCATCACTCATCTTTTTTAACTCATCCTACAACTTAGGTGCCAGAGTAGGGTTGACAGGTCTTAGCTTTTGTCTAAAAGGCTTGGTGTTCTCTTTCAAGGGGATTTCATGTAGAAATAAATCCTCTCTATATGCCTTTAGGTCATCATAAGACCAAGAAAAGACATGTCGATACTTCCTAAGAAGGTTTATCGATGATTTTTTTTATTTTAGGAGTCAGATTTCCCCCAATATATACATTTTTTGGGGCTTCCCCTATTCCTAAGTTTATTTCCTCTACACCTCCAGGCTTACTCAAAGGTTTTGTTTGAAAAGAACTATCATGATTATCAAATGCTCTTTCTAGCACTACCAAACCCTTTGGGACCCTATTTGATTTAAGTTGAAAAATATCTTTGCCAAGGAAAGTATCCTTATTATTTGTTACTTTTATACATTCACCAAAATCTATTTCCTTATCTCCAAAATTTGCATCATAATGTGAGAATCTTAAAATATCCATGTCATCCTCAAAGATCTGCTAGTTTTCAAAATTATTTGGTATAGAAGGCCTGGTTTGAACCTCAACCTTAGATATCCCTATAAAAGTGATATCCTCTGGCCTTAAACAAATGTTATCCAATAAATCAGCCATCCTATTATGGATTCTATCTATCTAGTCAATATAGAAGGCATCAAAGTGTTCTATTTCATTCCAAACAAAATTCCTATATTGTCTTAACCTTTTGTTTCTTGATGCATATTTGGATCTAACCTGAGATACAACTAATTCTAAATCTCCAATAACTCTAAGATTTTTTATCTTATGTTTTGAGGCTTACCTCAACCTATCAATAGAGCCTCATTTTTTGTAGTGTTATTAGTACAATTAAATAGGAGGGTGAAGGAAAACTTAAAAAAAATTTAACCAGGGGAAATTAATAATACACCTACACTAGATCCCTCTTTAGAACTAGCACCATCAAAATACACAGTCCAGAGGTCATTACCTTCATCCTCAGTTAAGAGAGGATATTCATCCTCATTTTTATTTTCTTTGTTCTATACTTGAAAGGAGTTTATGTCAGTATCTAGGAAACAATTCATGTTATCATCATTAGTTTATTCCTCAATCATACAAGGAGTCCTAACTTCCCTGAATACCTTGATACTCTTACTAGTGATGTTAAATTTGGCAAAAGACAAATCAAATTGTATACTACCTCCCATTATTGCACTCCACTTTCTTGATAGCAACATCCCATACTGGGGAGGTATATCAACAACCAAGACACTCATAGTCAGTTGTTCTTATGCATAAGTGGAAAGCTTGTAGGGTAGGGCTTTGATTGTTCCAATTACTGGTACTTCTCTAGAGTCCATAGCTTGGCATCTCCCATGAGGGGAGTTAGCTTATCATCCCATTGACCTCATGATTTCAGCAGGCATGATAGTATTTGAAGCTTCTAAATCAATCATGCAATTTTTTAACATCTTATCATATATGACCAATGTTAGGAAGAAAGGGTCAACAACTCCCATAGAAGTGTTGAAAACATTAGTATCTAAGTAGATCTGAGGTATTTTTGAAAAAATTTCCTTTGTGAATTTTCTTTTAATTGGAATTTGACTCTTCATCTTAGTCCTTACTGGTTCTTGGACACTTGTATCTAGAACACCACTTATCCATGTAAGGGCCTTCTCCTTGTGTTCACTTATCCTCATCATTTCCATCAAAGGAACATTAACTATTATCTAGGTTAACAATTGGTTCATGTCAATAGGTGTATAATTTAGAAAAGACAAGTCTATCTTGCCTTGTGGGACATCATTATTCTCAAATAGTGTTGCTGCTCCTAACTTGTTCTCCCTTTTTGATTTACTTTCATGTTGGGGAATTGGGATATTTTCTATTGGAGTTTTGGCCTTGATCTTGAGAACGTTGCTTGGATCACTTGGCTTCTCAGTGCCTTTCAACTTAAATTTCTTGGCATCATCAACAACCTTATTTTTCACAAAAAACTATTTTATGTCTTCTTTATTTCTTTTAATAAATACACCTGTTGGCTTACCATCTGTATTTCCAACAGTTCTATTTCTAAGGATGTAATTACTTATGCCCTGTTTCACCATGTTAGCAGTGATCTAGGATATCTCTTCATCAGAGGGTCTTCTTAGTACAGTAGATTCTTCCAGCCCCTTGGAGTTGCTATTTATTTCATCAACTTCCTCCTCTTCTTCATCATAAAAGATCTATTAATGGTAGGCCTCTCCTCTACTTTGATAATTATTCACATCCTGATTTGCATTTTCCTCCTCAGAGTCAAGTTCTTCAAAAATTTTGGCAAATGTCATTCCACAGCCTCTGTCATCATATGATTCATCTTCTTCCTCTCTTTGTTCATCATTCTCAGATTCATTCTGAGATATTACACAATAATTTGAATCACAAGGGATTTGGCATGATGTGCACCACAAAATTTCATTAGTCATATTGAATAAATTCTTTTACAAAGGGTCTAGGGTCTTATCATTAGGCTTTAAGTCCTTTCTCTCTAGAACAATAGGTTTCCCATCCTTCCACTATGTATTCTAGGGAAAATTTTGTAACCTAGGCTATCTGTTGAAAGTATTAGGAGGAGGCCTATCATTTCCCTGAAACTTATTTTTATTTTCCCTCAGCTTTAGATCTTTTAAGGCATTTAGGATATGCTTAAGGTTATCATCCTCCGTAGGCTTTACATTGGCAGGTTTATCAACTTCTTTCTTGCCAAACCTAGGGGGATTAGGATCTTATCTTCTCCCTAACTTTCTAGAAACTCTTCTATTTCTTTCAATATTCATAGAAAATATTTGGTCTTTTCTAATAGTTCTATGGGTTTTTATCTCAGAGTAGGTATCCCATCTTGGCATCAAAATAATTTAGATATGTTTCCAAACACACCTTCTCATCTAATCTCATGACTTGGAAGAGCTTGTGCATTACCTTCTGAAATCTCACATTGAATTCAAGGACTTCTTCATTCTGGTTTTTCTTTATATTGTTGAACTCATTCAACATGAATCCCTCATTGGTCTTATCACCATACTGGTCTTTGAAACAATTAATAAAATCATCCCAAGTACCGATACAATCATAAGGAAGCCCCCTAAACCAATCCCTTGCATCCTTAGTCAAGAATTGAAAAAACAATTTAATGATTACATCTTCATGCTCTATTTCATAGTCATCAATCATATCAATGAATTTCTTTAAATGATCTTCATAAGTGACAACATTATTACTGATGAATTTGGGCAACTTTTGTCTAATTTTTGCAGGAATCAAATTAGGGTAACCAATAATGTTGTTAAAGAGAAGTTTGTACCTTTCAACATGAACCGTTCCCCTTTATAGTGACCCACCAATCTAAGAAGTAGAAGCTTTGTTATTTGTTATGTTAGCAACATTAGCAAAAATCCTTGGTGTGACAATAGCAGCCTGGGTGGTAGAATTTCTATTATTACCATTAGATAGCACTAGAGGCATATTTGTATTAGAAGGCCCTGAAGATTGTCTAAGAAAGTCAATCTTCTTTTTCATTTCTAATGTTGTAGCTTCAAGTTCTGCCTTCTCTAGTTCTTTAGCCAAAATTTTTTGTTCTCTTTTAGCTCTTTCCAAATCACTATCTAATTTAGACAATGATTCCAATGGGATTTGGTTACTGATAGGCTCATTTATTGTGATCATTGTTGAGATCTACTTCCCTTATCCTTAGGTCTCCTAACTTCGGTAGTGGGTTGGATAATAGGTTGTTCAACAAATTTCTTAGGAGCCCTTACAATATTTATGGCTTCCAAAGATAGAAACTATCTTCTCAACTAGTCTGACCTAATCTAGGCTTGCCTTATTTCAACTTCCTTTTCCTTTACTCTCTCCTTCATGATAGAAATTTGTTCCTGGATTCTTCTTTCTAAATTAGACACTTCTTTAAAGATGTCTTCAGAATCCCAGAGAGTGGTTTCAGAGTTTGAAGTTTCAACCAAGAACTCTTGTTGTTAACCTCTAGGATTATGAGGACTTCCAAAAAGGGAGATCCATTGGGTTGGAGGATCACCTCTTCCTTCTAAGCCTCTATTTCTACTTCTTGACCTCCTATTTTATCCTTGAGGTTCTACATTTAGGGGCATCCCTTTCTTATGATGTGTCTCACCATCCTCTTTAGAATGATGTGAATAGTAGTCATCATATGATCCTAAACCTAGATCTACTACCTCTTCATATTCAGAATCATTTCCTTCCTAGTCATGATGAAAGGTATTAGTCTCACTTGTATTCTTCTTCTATCTCCATGCTTAAGACATGTCTCTATCACCTTGATTTTTCTTAGGTTGATGCAGTCTAGAAGTACTTAGAAGTTCACCTTCTAATCTATTTTTAGGGTGGTCCTTCCTCTAAGCCCTAGTATTTCTCTGACTCATACTTGAAAGTGTGTGAAATGATCTTTATTCTTATTACCTTTTACTCAGCACTGTTGTAGAGATCTCAGAGTCACCATCCACACAAGTTGGGAATTATTTTCACAAACTTAGTAATTTAGAGTATTCAATACTTGGAAAGAAATCAATGAAAGAGATCACAACAAGTAAATGCAAAGCCTGCTAAGATTTTCAAAATCATGCAAAAATCCAAAGCTTGCAAATAATTATATGTTCTTTAATGGTACTTACTGGTTCTAACAAATAAGAAGGCTAGGAGTCTAGCTCAACTTGTACCTATGTTATTTGATATCAAATTTACAACACTAGAGATCTAAAATTCAGATTTATCATATTTATTTCATCCCTATTCCCCATCAGAGTTACCATTTTGTCAGTTCCTCAAACTGGACTTTATTCTTTCAAAAGAAACCAATACATCTATAGGGTTTTACGATGGGTTAGATCCAAATATTGAATTCTATGATGATTGGACCAACTGTAGGGACAAGACTGCCCTCTACACTTCTAGCTCTGCAAAACTGAGGGTACTCCTAATCTAGTAACAAAAATCCTTACTTAAACAATAATAGATTGGATTCAATAATAATAGATAAATGATAAGAAAATGCTAAATTATGACCATTCATTCATTGATTCTCCATTATCATTTGGTTGAATACTACTTTGCAAGTCACTATACTTAAATAATTTTGACAAATTTATATCAAAATGTTAGGAATACAAATAGAACCTTTTCAAACATTGATCTCTATAAAATAGCTCCACTACTAGCTAGTGCCTTATCCATTGGCTAACACCCTCAATGAAAAATTCTAATACATGAACAAAATATATTGAACTTTGATGATCTTTATGCCCTGAAAATACTAATCACCCTATGGTGGATTTTATCAAAGGACTCCTAAATTCACACTACTTACTTAGATCCTTATGTAAAACTTTAAAAAATTTATGTCATATCTAAAGCTTATTTAATCTGATCCTGGATCAGAGCTGAATAATATAAACATACACATAGAGATTATCCATGCAATGAATTTTATCAATTCATAAATCAAAGAGAAATACACAAAGGAGAGATATAAAATTTGGATTTTATTCAAATGTTATATCAATTTCATGTATACAAAATGCTTTAAAATGAAACTTTTTGGATATTTAACTGATATAGCAATATTTCTCTTTACAAAAAACTTGCCTAATACAATCTACAATATCCTAGACTCAAAACTTGTCAGTAAAATGTCCAAGTTTTTGTCCCTACAAAACGATCCTAGTAATCCTTTTATAGAAAACAAGGATTGCATACAAGCTTCAGATCTTTCTTACAAAGGACAAAAAAGTGTTCACCACATAAGACAAAAAAGGAAAATATAACACCTTCTTGTTACAATTTTATAAAGTGGCTTGTAGAAATGAGCACCAAAATTTGCAACAAGTCCCAAGGTCAGTTCAACTTCTGCCAGGTGTAGCATCCATGCTTTCTTTAACTGCTTGAGGTTCCCATCATTGCTTTCTTTTCTTCCAAGGGGTTAAAGCACTACCACTTGTGGACTCTTCGGTGGATGTCTCTTCTTCTTTGGCACTTTCTACATGATATGTTATTTCCCAAGATGTAGAAGTCTCTTCACTTGGCCAATGAAAGGCCAAAATTTTATCCCTTTTTGGTAGCAATTTGTCCCAATCAAAAATTATTTGGTGTACCTCATTTCACACATTAGTGAAGTGTATTCTGACATCCTGTAGTATTTCTATTAATTGAATAAAGGGGGTATTGTCTTCTGTATTCAAAATGGTGTCTATTCTAGGTGGCACTTCCCCATGAATTTTCTCTAGCCACTTATCCATGTCCTTTATAACTCCATCTGCTTTGATAAGACCCGGGAACATTTAAAAGTTATCTTGGAATTATGTAACCCTTAAGATCTCTTCCTTTCTCTTTAAACTATCCCTATTTACTTCAAATTCAAAAAGGTCCTTAACAAACCTATAAGTATTTGTTAGTTGTATATCCACAATACATTGATCTATAATCAGATCAACGAATGATTTCAACCTATTCTTTCTAGAAACCCACCTTTCCAAAACTGGGTCTACAATGACTATCTCTTTCTTAAAAGAGATCAAAATGTCAGATAATTACTTAGCAACTCTATAAACCTATATTGGTTTTACATTTGCAACAAAATGTATGATTGTGTCCTATATTCTCTTGTCATATCTTTGTTTCTTCCTTTTCTCTATGTCTTCATCACCTATATAAGCAGGAAGAGGGGAGAGTGGGTATTTAATGATAGGGCTTGAAGAAGAAGGTCCAATAGGGGAAGAAGAAATTTGCAATTTCCCTAATGATTGAATTGGGCTCTGCTCACCTAACCTATTTTTCAAGTCTACAATTTATGTATCCTTTTCATATATGCCCTGTCTTAGCTCCCCATAAGCTTTTAACAGTGTTTCAAATATTAGTGTGAGCTCCTCCTTTTCCTTGGTTTCTTTTTCTACCACTCTTGCTATTAGTTGAGTATTTGGTACCACCATGCCTGATGCCTCAACTATAGAAGTATTAGTAACCCTTTTGACTATTAGGCTACCCATGAGATCACCCCTAGTAATCTATTTTCCTTTGTTATTTGGATTCTTCTTTAGGGACCAGATGACCAAGGCCTGATGGTCATTACTAAAAGTGACTCCCTTAAAGGCCTGTTCTAGCTCCTCCTTGGTCTTATGAATAGGTATGGTATGTTTCTTGACTGCATCTAGGACCACTGCATTAGCTATATCCCATTCTAGAAGGATAAGCACTCCTACATTTCTCACCAAGTCTCTCCCCTTTTCTAGAGTCATCATTAGCCAAGAACTCATCATAAGCTTTTGTTATTATTGGGTCCAGATCTGTGCCTGCCATTTCTCCTACTATTAAATCTAGCTCAGGTTCTTTTGGTGGCTCTAGCACCCTCTCATTTATCTCTTCATAGGTCATGAAAATTTGACCTTGAGATCCCAATTGTTGTACCTGCTATTTGATCTCTTGATCATCCATGATATTCAGAGGTGATTAAGATTGAGAATAATCCCCCTCAATGTGTTCGGGCCTTTCTTCTAGCTTTTGTCTCTTGGTGGGAGGTAGAGAATTAGGAACATTTTTAGTTGGTTGATCCTGAGGTGAGTCTAGAATCTCCAAAACCTCCTTCTATTTCTCCACCTGTTGTAATGTAGAAGGTGTAATACCCTAAAAATGGGCTATAAGTTCATTAACCTCCTATATCATCAAATCATATGAAATCGACATCAAAGTCCTAATCTAAGGCACATCTAAACATCATCAAATCTAATTGATTATCTTAAATTTTGCATCGGGGAATATTCCTAGTAATATTCCTAATTATCTTAATTATCTTTAATTTTATAATTATTTGGCAATAAATCACATTTATCCTAAAGTTTGATTAATTGAATATTTTCATATTTAATTAATTAGATTTAATATTTGTCACTTAATTGTGTAATTAAATTTAATTATATCTATTATTAATTGTATTATTTAATTTTGATAATAAATCCAAATATCTTATGAATAATTGATTAAATTCTTATTTAATTAATTAAAGCAAGTTGTCATTATTTAATAATATAGTTTTTAATAAAAGTTTGATTAAATAATTGATTAACCCATAAATCAATTGTTTTATTTTTAAAAGCAGTTAAGTTGGAAATAAATCACTTTATTATTAAATTAATTCATAAATAAAACATGCACAATCATAAAAGCAGACAACTATCAATTATCAATTAAAGCTAAACTCTATTTTGAATTAAAACTTAGCTTTTGCATATTTTTGTGAGTTAATTATCTTTTATTTAAAAATAACTCAAAAATCAAGTTGAGTTATTTGAGTGATTTATGGCTTTTTCCCATGCACCTCCAAAGCCCTGGATTTCTATAAATTAAGGCTTTAGCTCTTCACAAATCATCTCATATTTTGCACAATCACGCTGGAGAATTGGAATTGAAGAATCAAAGCTCTTGCAAATCAACATCTTTGTGAGATCAATCTTTTTTTTTTTTGCATTCATTTAGATTCATATTTCATATCATTTCTAGATTAGCATAGCATATTAGTTTTCAATAGCATAGATTCATATCAATTTTTTATCATTCTTATTGCATAGAAAATCCAAAAAAATAGAATAATTGCATTCAATCTCATATCTAGATCAATTGCATTCAAATCCTTCATTTAGGTGTCGTCTAGGTCACTGATCTTGATTACAATCTGAGAACATTAATCTCGCACCTATTAGAAGGCAGTAAATCACTTGGTTAGATAGCTCTCAATTTTGCACGATTTTGATTTTAGCTAACCTCTAATGTTTTACTGAAGTGTTGTGTTTACAGATCAGGTACAATTTTCTCACACACATTTCTAGTGCCCACCGTGGGGCAACCCACCTTTGCATGCTGGTTTTGATTTTTTTGGGAGCTAAAACCCCAAAGTTTTAAAGATTTAATTTTATCTCCAAAATGGCTTGGAATTTTGGTCTGAATTTTTTTTTTTAGGTTGGTGACATGTCATGAAAGTTACAGTAAAAAATTTGGAATTTTCTGAGATGTTTTAAATTTTTAATAGTTTTTTCTTGAAATTCTGGAAAAAATTAATATCTAACGAAAATCAGCATATTTTTTTAAAAATTTTATATTTTTGGAAATATCTTTAAATTCTATAGGGGATCCATTCTTTGTGTTTTAAATTTGGACATGATATCATAGCTCAAATAGTCAATTTACAAAAACTGGTCTATTTTAATAAAATCGGTCTCTAGAGCACAAATGAAGAGATTTTTCTAAAATTTTTGTATTTTTGGAAAGCTCTCTATTTTTTAGTAGGGGTCTCTATTCTGAATTTCTATTTTTGTAGCCAAAATCATATCAAAAAAATTAGATCTTGTTGACTAGGTCAAATGCAGCAAAAAAAATAAAGTTTTGTGATGGGTATGCACTTATTTTTTTACATGGTTCAATGAATGATATGAGTTGTCATTTGGGTTGACTGCTGGTTATTATTACTGATAATAATTGATTTTTGGAGCTAACCCTATGGTTTTCATAAGTTGAATATATTTTGCATATCTTGTTTGCTTGTTTGCTTGTTGGAGAGTTCGTCACTTGCTTGCATGGAAAAGCTCAACAAAAATTGCTAAAAATCAAGTAAAATCTACTAAGCGCGTTGCAAGGATCCCAGGTATTCTCCTTCATCTAATAATATTTTGATTTGGGACTTAAAATAAATCTCTTATGTGTCAAGCTTGTGTGCATCTTTTCATGCTTTTGATCTATTTCTACACACTTGCATAATTGATACTAGGTTGTGAACTCTTAAGGATTCATTAAGTAGTCTTAGAATACTTGTGATTGATCTTGATTGCTATCTTGGGTTATTGGACTCGCTAATCCACCAGCCCTTCATTTCTGCCCTGTGGTTGCAATCTCAGCGCCATAAAGGGGAGGGGTCAACAGGACAGAAGCGTTAAGTGTTCCACTTGGAAACCCTTTTGTGCTTTTAGGAACTCACTTATTTTCTAAGTTGGGGACTCATTTTTAGCTTGTGTGAGGTGTTAAGTGTTCCACCTTGTGGACTCATCTCATATTCACTTTAAGCGTTAAGTGTTCCTCTTTTTACTTTTTGGGTACTTTTGGTAGATTTACTTTCCGGAATATATCTGTGCTCACATAGTAATTAGGCCCTATGAACACTATTCATGATTCTTGAGAGATTGGATTCCTAGCGAAATCCTTCCTTGACGATGGAATCCTTGTAGGTAGGGAGGATACTTAGTGTGTTTCACATTCATCTTGGTTAGTGCATCTTCTCTTATTGATCGACACATTCTCTCTCCGGAGAGGTTGATAGATCACGTGGGGTTGATATCACAAGCTTTGGTGAATCAAAATTGGTTAGTGCATCTTCTCTTATTGATTGATACATTCTCTCCCCGAAGAGGTTGATAGATCACATGGAGTTGATATCACAGACCTTGGTGGAACAAAACTTTGTCTTAGCGTGTCGGATTAATCTGCTTGCTTTGTTTGGGTTAAAAGTGAAGAGGTGTCAAAACCTTGAATCTGGAGCCAAGTCCCCTTGTGGTATACTATTGTGAGTCATCTTTAGAGAGGGTTAACCGTAGCAGACAATCCCTTCATAGGGCAAACTGTGTTGACAGAACCTCAAGCGGTAATAGCCATTTTCGCCATGGTAGTGACAGCCACTATATAAATGTCCTTGTAGAAGAAATCTCCACGGGTATGGTTCATTGTTGGGTTGTTAGATGTCCCTAGCAGCTCTTGAAGATTAAGTTCTCAGACTATGTCAAAACCCTGGTGCACCGGGATTGGAGTTCACCCCTTTCAATCATAAAAGTTGCAGAGTCAAACCATTACTAAAAACCCTAGAGAGGCCAATTTTTCACTTTCAGGTATATGTGCATTATTGCAAAACTTTTCAGAACATACACAATTAGTACTCTCAGGGATTAGCACAATTTGGTCACTTGATTGTTCATGCACAAGGTTGCTTTTGCCCTTGTTCATTGTTTTCAAATGTGCTTGGAATCACTTGCTTGCTATTCTGCGTGCTTATTTATCTACTTGGCTATTAAAAATGATCAAATCTGGTATAACCTTCAAAATCTGGACAGTACAATTTGCAAACAATCCAAAATTGAAAACCTTAAATTTTGCAAAAATTGACGTAAAATCTTTCTGGAGTCAAAAGTCATTTCAGGAAGTCAAAAGTCGTACAAGTTTTGTCAACTGTCATTTCAGTATTACCCAACTATCGTATGAGTTTAGCAACTGTCATTTCATAGACTACCTAGTGTTGTACGAGTCTGCAGAGTGTCATTTGGAAAATTTGAGAGAGTTGTCAGAAATTGTCAAAATTGCCAGGTACTTAGCTTTTTCAACCTAATTCCAGAATCTGTCGAACAAATCACTGTGTCAAGAATAGAGAAGTAGCTATTGAGAATCAGTACACATTTCTCAAAGAATTAGTAAACATGAGGAAGAAATTTTGATCACCGCTATGATGAAGCAACTGCAAGCTATGCAAGTTGAACTTAACAATCTTAAGAAAGAAAAGGAATCTAAAGAGTTCTCGATAGAATCTCTATCCTCTTTTCCATTTGATAAAGACTTGTACATGTCACCATGCCCTCGAAAAAAAATTGAGCAATATGATACCTCTTCCACGGAGAGTGACACATCTAGCTTTGAAGACTATGATGACTATGACAATAGACAATGTAATGATACCTATGACACCTCTGTTCCTAAGAGTCCTCCTCATCGTTCATTCCTGCTTACTACAAATGGGCCGTCACATTGGATAGATCGTGAGGGTGACCCATATGATTCTGATTATGAAAGAGACTTTGACAATTTCTATGCACAATACCTAAATGATCCATCTGTTTCACTTGAAGAAGAGAAAGTTTACCATGCTGATTATAAACATGCATACTATAAGGATCTCTCCTATAAGAACTCTCAGGCTGAAAATAAAGATTACACTCTCAAGCAAGATCATGTTAATGTTGGACCTTTTTCTTGTGATGGTTCCCTTCCATCCCCTACTTCTTCTAATACCCATACATTTCCTAAAGCTTCTGAGTCTTTCAAATCTTTCACAGAACCTTCATCTGACACAAGCCCTAATACTTTTCATGTGGTTCCCTATAGTTATCCCCCAGGGCTACCTCTTAAAGAAACTCAAGCTAACCTTCACTTGGCTGCAAAGACTTTCAATAATGATAAATCTAAAAATCCTAAGCCTTCATATGCTATAATCCCTACTTCAGCTAGTCCTCCACCATCTCTTCCAAAGTCATCCATACAATCCCAACATGCTTCCTTGTCCTTAGAAGTGGTTCCATGTCAAGAGGACTCTAAAAATGATAAAGAAAAGAACATAAAGAAAGATCAAGATCAAGAACCCTCCATGTCATCCACTCCTTTTCCCGATGTCTCTTATCCGCTTCATGGTTATTTTGATCCTATACACCCTTTTTCATGCATTCCACCATGTCTTAAGTCTTCTCTTAAGCAAGATCAGGCTACTACTTACACTAATGAGCTTATTGACAATCAAAATGACCTTACTACACTTGCACTTTCCAAAGATGATACTTTCATTAAGGTTGGTAAAAATGGTGTTCCTTCCAATGTTAAGCCTATTGAAAAACAAGAGAAAAATTATGCGCTTATGCTATCTGAAGATCCTTGTCAAGATCAAAGTCTTTCATCTTCTTGTTCTACCACTCCATGTTCACTTCCACTTTCTACTCTTCCTAAGTCTTTGCAAGCTTTGAACAATCCTATCAAAGAAGGTGCTCATATTCAAGATGTCCATGAGTCTATTGAAAATTCTAATGCTCACTCTAAAGATGCTGATATCCTTGGTTGTCATATAGATGCTGATGAACTTATTGATTATCCTTTTGCATCTTCCACTTCCATCCTTGGACCTCTTCCACCACTACAAATATCTTCACGCCTTCCTTCCATCTTGGGTCCTTATGTCCCTTCACTTTCCCCTCCTAACTCTCCTAATTCACCATCCATCTTGGGTCCTTACATACCTCCATCTCCTATCTTTCCTCAAGATCAACATAGATTCATACCCTTGAATCCATTTCATCCACCCACCCATCTAAACCAGTCATATCCTCCTTCTTCCACAAGTCCCAAGTCTTTCAGAAGTAACTTGAATGTTCAATACAAGAAAAAGAAGCAATACAAGAATCCATAAAAAAAAAGATCACCATGTCTCCTCTAATAGACATGGAAGCATAAAGTCCAAAGAGATATATAAGAAAAAAACTACAAGACAAGTATGGGTTCCAAAATCCATCATTGAAGATATTCTCTCTAGATCATCAAAAGGAAATAAAAAGCCTACGACTATATGGATTCCAAAGTCTCTCTTGAAAGAGTCTGGTGTTGAGAAAAAAGTGAAATTGACATTCAAGCTTCCAAAGGCTTCCACTTCATCTCCCTCCAAAAATATTCTTCCATTCCATGTGCCTAAACCTCAACCTCTGCTATCCATTCACCATATTCCTTCACGTATTCCTTCATTCACATTTCCTCCACCCTCTCACCACCCTTCAAGATGTGTGTTTACGTTGATCTTGCCTTCCTTTCCATCTACCCTTTCACAATCCTTCCATTCATTAACCTTCTACCTTCTATCCTTTTTCCTCACTTGCCTATTCCTCCTATCTTCCAACCTCACTCGCTTTACATAAAACCCTATCCTCCATTTTTCTCTTCCATGTTCCTTTCCCTATCAGCATCTTTGACCATATCATTTTGAATCTTTGGCATATCATGGTTTATCCTTTCAAGGAGCATTATCTAAAAAGCTTGCCTTCTTCCATAAAAGAAATGAAAAATGAAAAAAATTGAAAATGTGCCTTGGTGAAAACCTGGAAACAGGCACCTTGGTAGCAAAAGTAAAGAGAAATAAATTCATCCTATGGTGAAAACCACTTCCTTATGGCACCTTGGATAAGTACCATGATGAAAACCTGGCAATCAGGCATCATGCGTAGTTCTTCTACATATTTCATCCATTTCATCTTCTATCTTTGATCTTGACAATGTTGATCTATACACGAACATTTGGCTATTTTGTGAGTTGTCTGATGATGATCTTGCTTTCAATTCCTTCCATGTTTAGCCTTCATATCTATTTTCCTTCATTCATTTTCACCTATCGCTATCCTTTTCCCCTTTGGTCTTGATCTAAGAAAGAAAGAGTAAAACATAGTGCTATGAAGCCTCTTGACATGTCTACTCTTTTGGACTGCATCCTTTCCTGCTCTTGCATCACGCTTTTGTGACTTATCCTATGCTAGCCTTTCATTGCTTGTCCAAATGCACTTTACATGAAAATTTTTCCCTAGCTTGGGTATTCTTGAGGAGTTTCCCCTTGAGGATTTCTTCCCTTCATTTTCCTTCATTCTCTTATCTTCCATCTCTTCCACCAGCTTGCTAATCCCTCTTTTTCTCCACCTTGCTAGACATTGGGACTGCACGATATGATCTTGCTTGGGAGTTTGCAAATGGAAAAAGATGCAATCAAGTATACCAAGTATCAAAACAATTATCAGAACAAGTATCAGAACCAGTATCAGAATAATTATCAGAACAAGTATCAAAAATAGTATCAAAACAAGCATCAGAACCAGTATCAGAACAATTATCAGAATCAGTATCAGAATCAGTATCAGAACTAGTATCAGAACAATTATCAGAATCAGTATCAGAATCAGTATCAGAACAAGTATCAGAACACCTACAAGGGCTACACCTTTCGCTTTAGTTTATGGGTCTGAAGCAGTACTGCCTATTGAGATTGAAATCCCATCACTCAGAATCATAATGCATGGACTTGTCACTGATGAAGACTACAGAGTGTCTAGGTTACAAGAACTTGAATTACTAGATGAGCGCAGGCAAGCAGCGTATGATCATCTCAGAGTGTATCATAAAAGAATGTCTAGAGGCTACAACAAGAAAGTCAGACATAGAGAATTTCAGGTTGGCGATCTAGTGTTGAGAGAAAATCCTAAAAATCAATCACATCGAGAACGCAAGGGGAAGTTCGAACCCAATTGGCTGGGTCCCTTTGTAATCACTGCTACTTTTGGCTCTGGTGCTTATCAACTCTCAACAACTGAAGGAGAATAGCTCCGAGAACCAATCAACGTTCTCCATTTGAAGAAATTTTATGCCTAAGGCATTCAGTGCTTGGTTAAAATGTCTTGAAAAAATCTTAAAAATCAGAAAAAGTCCTGAAAAAATGAACATCTTGGTGAAAACCTAGCAATAGGCACCTTGATGATTCACAAAAAAATCAAAAAATATCAAAAGTACAAAAAAATTAAAAAATTAAAAAAAAAAATTTGAAAAAATAAAAAATACAAAAAAAATGAAAAAGAAGAAAAAGTGCCTTGGTGAAAACCTAGAAACAGGCACCTCGGTAGCAAAAATAGAATCTCTACCAAGATGGTGAAAACCCAGCAAATGGGTGCCACTTGTTCCAAATGCTCCATCTATCAACACAATCTTGGTCTTTCCCAACTTTCAGTCTTGCTTTAGTTTGTACATATCTCCCGATTTGTTTCTGCATATCCTGGTTTCAATAAGTCGGTCTATACACCAATCAGCTCAAGCGTCTGTATCCTATCAATGTTCAAATTTGGGGGCAATCAATGTCATATCCTATGGTCTCCCATGTATCTTAGACATTTCCTATCCAGTCAGAGTCCTTTGAAGCTTCCTGTTGAGTCAATTAGTCTGTCTCGTCTCCAGAAAGGATTTTGCATCTACAACAATCAAACATCAAAACTCAACTGAAAACAATCTATGCTTTTCACATGCTTTTATCTCCTTGTAGGCTTACTGATTCGCATTGAGATTTTTACATATTGTGTCCCTTCGAGCTCTTCGATGATGTCTTTTATAGGATTTAGAGAGTGATGACTGGGGGCATAATCTTTTCTTTGTCTTCTACTTGTATGTGAAAATCTAACAGCTTTGGAAATTCTGGATTGAAATGGTGTCCGACTGTAAGAGCCTCTATCTTGAATTGGATGGCCATGCGTACCTCGACCATTGATACCCAAAAAAAATTCAAGGATGTTTGATCTAACTATTATCTTTTTGAAGTAAATTCTTTCTCCTACTATGAAACGCGCTCTTGCCTAAGGAGGTGAACGATAAAGGGTCACTATAGGTAATTCACATTGGATTTAGAATGATCTCTTGATTGTTTGATGTGTTTGCAACGCAAGGCGTACTCAGGTCATCACAACGTTTATGTTTTGATGCTTGTACAAATTGCTATATCAAAATGGACATGATATTCAGGTCATCCTGGCGTTTGTGCCTTGGTGCTTATATCTAATCCGACATTCCAAAAACAAAATCAATATTCATATATCCATGGTTGTTGACCAGTGGGTGTTGTATTGATTCTTGCGCATACAAATCGATATTCATATGTCTATGGTTTCATAGCTAGTGGGCATTGTATTGATTTATCCAGTTACCTAAAAGTTCAATGATGATAACAAATCGACATATGATCAGTGACTAGGTCCTAGGTCTTAGGTTGCATTTCATTTTGCATGTCTCATTTTATTTTGCATGTTGCATTATCTCACAATGATTAAATGAACTCCAATGCTTAAACGATTCTTCAAATCGCATCTTCTAGTCTAACAAGAGCTGAATCTCACACGAAGGTTCCTCCAATGAAATAGCAAGTAGAATCCTTTTTCGGGATCAAAATTCAAATCTGAGATCATTCATATTATTAATTGCTTGCATAATCAACCTTCAATCATCACAGAAATCTAGTATTCAACTCATCTGATTATCTTACATCACACTATCAAAATTTCAACTTGGTCAACCATGGTCAACTCATGGTCAATCCTAGTCAAACTTGGTCTTTTGGGACCTTCCAACGATGCAGAATGCATTCTTGAACATGTATAACCACTTCTCAAATCAGTTTACATGCTTCTAAACCATTTAACGCTGACTTCTCTTGTCAGATTTCAATTTTAATCTCGGAGGGGGCATGGTATTGCATATCATTCAAAGTCTGTAATCAAATTTGAAATCATATCTATATGGAAATCAATATCTTTCATCAGTGATCAAAGACAACAATCACATCTAGTCACTGATTCATCAAAAGTCCTCATCGCTCGGGGCAAATCTATCATCACTTGGGGCATATCAGATTCATCGATCCATATCAATCTGGTATTCTCCTAATCTTGTAAACTGTATCAGTTTTTGCAACCATCAGATCATATTGTTCTTTCCTTGGTTCTTCGACAACTGAAGGGTTTGGATGTGATACTTGCTAGTTCTGCTAAGACAATCGAGTCTAGAATGGGTCACTCACTTCTTATCAATCCTAAGGTTCAGAATCGGGCATTTTGACACTTTTTCGCAATCATAGGTTCATTTGCTGCTACAGTGAACATTATCTTTGGTCATTCAAGACCTATTATCTCCATATCAATTCAATATCAATCAACTCCTATCTCAATATCTTTCAATCGGTTTCTATCTTTCAATCGGTTTATCTTTTGAATCAGTTTCATATCTTTATCAAACACAGACTATCTTTGAACCACTACGCTTCGCACAGTAATTCAAAGAGGGGCAAAATGTAATACCCTAAAAATGGGCTATAAGTTCATTAACCTCCTATATCATCAAATCATATGAAATCGACATCAAAGTTCTAATCTAAGGCACATCTAAACATCATCAAATCTAATTGATTATCTTAAATTTTGCATCGGGGAATATTCCTAGTAATATTCCTAATTATCTTAATTATCTTTAATTTTATAATTATTTGGCAATAAATCACATTTATCCTAAAGTTTGATTAATTGAATATTTTCATATTTAATTAATTAGATTTAATATTTGCCACTTAATTGTGTAATTAAATTTAATTATATCTATTATTAATTGTATTATTTAATTTTGACAATAAATCCAAATATCCTATGAATAATTGATTAAATTCTTATTTAATTAATTAAAGCAAGTTGTCATTATTTAATAATATAGTTTTTAATAAAAGTTTGATTAAATAATTGATTAACCCATAAATCAATTGTTTTATTTTTAAAAGCAGTTAAGTTGGAAATAAATCACTTTATTATTAAATTAATTTATAAATAAAACATGCACAATCATAAAAGCAGACAACTATCAATTATCAATTAAAGCTAAACTCTATTTTGAGTTAAAACTTAGCTTTTGCATGTTTTTGTGAGTTAATTATCTTTTATTTAAAAATAACTCAAAAATCAAGTTGAGTTATTTGAGTGATTTATGGCTTTTTCCCATGCACCTCCAAAGCCCTGGATTTCTATAAATTAAGGCTTTAGCTCTTCACAAATCATCTCATATTTTGCACAATCACGCTGGAGAATTGGAATTGAAGAATCAAAGCTCTTGCGAATCGACATCTTTGTGAGATCAATCTTTTTTTTTTTTGCATTCATTTAGATTCATATTTCATATCATTTCTAGATTAGCATAGCATATCAGTTTTCAATAGCATAGATTCATATCAGTTTTTTATCATTCTTATTGCATAGAAAATCCAAAAAAATAGAATAATTGCATTCAATCTCATATCTAGATCAATTGCATTCAAATCCTTCATTTAGGTGTCGTCTAGGTCACTGATCTTGATTACAATCTGAGAACATTAATCTCGCACCTATTAGAAGGCAGTAAATCACTTGGTTAGATAGCTTTCAATTTTGCACGATTTTGATTTTAGCTAACCTCTAATGTTTTATTGAAGTGTTGTGTTTACAGATCAGGTACAATTTTCACACACACAGAAGGGACATCCTCCTTTTTCTTTGCCAATTTTTTCTTGTTAGGTTCTTGTATTACCACATTGTAACTAGTTTTCTTCTATACCATGTACTTGCCTGGGGGCATTACTTTTGCAAATGCAGGTTTTCTCAATATTGATTGAGCCTTCTCTGGGTTATCCTTCATAGCTTTCTCCTTCTACTCATTTAGGGTTTTAAAAATACCCTAAAAATAATCCATGAGACTATCTATCTTCTTCCCAATAGGATTGATGCTTTTTAGGGGATCATATCCTGGATCAAAGTATTGGAAAAAGTCCAATGTCTTCTTATATACCAATCACTTTTCTTTTCTGATTTCCTAGCCCTATATTTTAGGGACATTTCTGATGATGTCCTCAGGTAAGTTAAAAATGTGATCTATTAATGAGAACCTGACCTTCTTTGTAAACATTTCATTGTAAAACCCCTCTAGGTTTTCTATCCTAACAACTGAAGTAGCCATATGATATGGTGTCAAGACCTTATCCATATGAAGCCATCCACCCTTTGTAATTATGAACTAGTAGCCAATTGTAACATTTGGGAACAAACTTCCTCTACCTTTACCTACAAGAGTGTTCTTTTGAATTTCTCCTAGTTGTGTAAGGAATTCTACAATACCAATCTTGAGGGGGACTTGATATGGTAATATAAATGGAGCCCCCTTAAAACCATATAATCTAATAATAGTAGAAATAGGGTAAAACATGAAATCCCCCCAGTTATGCATAATTTTGAGGTCCTTGGAAAATTGTTTTGGCCTAACAAGTTCAGCCAAGCTAGTTGGGATTCTTAGGTTCTCATTGACAAACAATACCCTAAGCTTGGTTGCAAAACACTTATCAAAATTAATGAGACTATTATCCTTCCTGTCCCATGTCATGCTTAAGCTCTACAATTGTACTCACATATATTCACCATCTACCTATCTTAAAAAATCCATCTCCTTCTCAAAATAACATGCACCTTTAAACAAGAACATGTACATCATGAAAGAGTACCAATAAAATGGTATGTCAACTTTGTTCTTCTAGATTCCTATTAATCCATTGTGAATCAAATTAGCAATGAAAGGGGAAAAGTCAAATGTTACTGATAGGTATGGGTGCAAAATCTAGATCATCATGTACGTCAAATACACTGGCATTCTTTCTTCAACATCCTCTCCAAAGACCTAACAAAGTGACCAGTATGGACCTCTTGCTCTCAAGTTAAAATATTCTATTTTGAAAGGCTCCTGTGTGCTTTCTCCCATGGTAATCATTCTACCAATCTTGCCACAAAATTCCTTCACAGGACCACTTCTGAGATAATCCCTGTGTGCATTGTACACTTGTTTCAACTCCTCAAAATCAAATTTTTCTAGGTCATTGGAGGGCTCACTTACCTTAAAAACCCTCCTGATTTCTTTAGTAGAGATGTTCATTAATAGGCTTCCTTTAGTATCCCTAGTAGTTCTAGTAATTGGGTCATAATTCTTTACAAATTGAAGCATTAAATCTGCATCTATGAAAATGTCAGGCACCACAAGCTTTCCTAGGTCAAATTTCCATATATTGCTAGCAGGAGGAGGGGCATTTCTCTGACTAAATCCTACCTTGAATAATGCTAAACCAGTGATATCAGAAGTGCCACTTGCATTGATTGTACCAATTTTGGCATCCCTAATATAATTACCCATATCATATAAGCCATCTTCTACATTTACCCTAGGTTCCCTCAGCGTTAATTGCTTGGCCTTTATTGTATCAGTTGTTGAGCTGGGTAATAGCTATAACAATTCCTCATGTAGACCCCTCTTACTGTAATCAATTTCACCAGATAATTCCTTTCTGGGTGACATTTTGGGGTTTCCAAATTCTTTATAATTTGTTGAAAAGAAACTTGGTAGAATTATAATGCTACTAATAGGAAAAAAGGATGCACAAATATTCACCAAACTTTCTTAGAAAATCATTCAGTAGATGAAAATCAGCTTCTGCACGTCTTTTCACCCAATTCTCTGCAATTTCTATCTCTTTATGTTTCTGAAAATGCATAAATCTTCATTATATTTAGCAATCAAAGGTAATCTTTTCATTATTTTACTCCACACGATCTCACCATTACTTCTCTGAGAAATTGAACTGTCACCATTCAACAGGAAAATTCGATTTCGCACCAATTTTTCTTCAAGTTTGAATTTGGGCCATTGATCCTCCTAAGAACAAAATCTTACCATTGTCACATGATCGTAAGGCTTGGAAAGATTTCTTGTGAACATACAACAGCCATCCAATCAAGATGCATTGATGGTAAGCGTTCAATCGAACCAGATAGGATCCACTTGACATGTCAGATTTTTTTCCATCATTAGATCCTATATCTAATGGTTAGTATTAACTTCCCTTTATGACTAGACATAAAGTAAGGCATCATGGCCTTGAACTATATGAATGGTTGTCGCATGATCGCAAGGCTTGGAAAGATATCTTGGAAACATACGATAACCATCATATCTTCCCTTTGTTGTTGATACCTTAAGTAACCGGCCCCACCTTACTTAACCAATGAGAATCTACCACGTCACAATATCAGGCAAGTGGACATACAAATTTTTCTTGTTGAGTGGTAGTCTTAATGACTATTTCCACATCAACAAATATCATAGCCAATTATGAACAAACACTTGTGTACACCTGGTAGTAGACCCACCTGACAATTGTGTTCAGCTTTATACAAGATAAATAGTTGTCACATGATTGCAAAGGCTCAAAATATTCCATGCGAACATGCGACAACCATTCGATAAAGATTCAGGATTCAAATTTGAATATAGTGCCGCAACATTAGGAAATAAAGTATTTAAGGACTTAGGAATATTTAGTAATATCACCAGGCTTTTAGACTTAGGAAAAATTAAAAGGGGTCGAGCCTAGGTAATATGAAATGTTAAGAACATGACCCCGCTTGATGATAAAATTAAAACACGTGTTTTAGGAACTTAAGTGACCTATAAAAGTAATCACTCAAATAGATTATAATAGAGTGACCTAGGGTTTTTTCATTAAAGAAAATGCACTTAGGGTTTTTTCAAACCTGGTTGTTTGAAATAGGGCTTCTTGGAAGAAAAAAAGAAAGCTCAGGGAATTTTGCAAGGTTTTTTTTGGGTTTTTGCAACAAGTTTTCTCAGTCTTAAAACAACTAGAAAATAGCTCAATTTGTAAAAGATGAAAGATTTTATTCTTAAAAATTGAGGTGCCAACATAAGTGATCACAAAGATTACTTGAAAGACTTCTAAAGTAATCATTATTTTCCACAGCAACATCATCATTCTTATTCTCTTGAACTGTCATTTCTGAGAAATCATTTTCCTCCAAATCATCTGACTTATCATTATTCTGAACTTGGGGTTGACTATAGAGATCACAAACAATATCAGGCACAAAATATGGGCACAAGCTTAAAGGCTCAACCTAATCCTTTTTAGTGGAGATAACATCAATTAGATCATAACATTCACCATGAATTTCATTACTTACTTGAATCACCAAATTAGTGCTAGCTTTTGGAAAAGCCATCTCATGCAATCTTGTATTTTTAGCACCATTAAGCTTTGGCAATCCAAACCTTTTCATCCTTTCTATGTTTGAAGCCAGATGAAAAGCACGATGAAGATTTTGTGGTTCCTTGTCTCTCAACAAGTAACCCATCTTACTATCAAATGCAACCAAGTAAAGAACCAGACAATGCATCATGAGGCCTACATTTCTCAAGAATTCTCTTTAGTGCTTTCCCAAATCTGAGATTGAAAGAATTCAATAACTCATCTTTTCCTATATGAATGCCAACAAGATCTACTAATAGACTATATTCAAAAATCAATTCTCCATATGTTTCAATGAATTCTAATTCAAAACTCTTCCAAGAATAAATGGAATGGTAGGACAAAAATGAAAACCACTCCCAAGCACTTCCTATCAGTGGCTGCACAAATAATATCATAATCACATCTTCATGGCTAACATCAAAATCCTCACTCAGGTCCATGAATGCACCTAAATGTTTCTCAGCTGATTCTTCCTTTCCCCCATTAAATTTGGGCAAGAATTTTTTGATTTCCAAGGGTATTAAATTTGGGTAACCAGGAATACCCTCAAAGTCTAGAGGTGAATAATAGTTAAAAATTCTTCTATCTCCTAGATATGATACTTTTTGGGACATGACAATATTTATAGATAAATAAGGTTGGGAATAATCAAAGGACATTTTTACTCTCTTTTACAAGTAACCACAACCTTGCATAAAAACTCAAGCATACATATTATGCAGATTTTATCCATAGTATAACTGACATATCCCCTTGAAAAATCATTTGCATACACCAAAAAACAAAAATTGAATGTACTCAAATTCTTATATGCAAAACACTAGTTATTCCATTTCACTTAGTGCCTTTTAATCACTGAATAGGGAAACAAAATTTACACATGATTTTCATGAAAAATTGATAGAAAAAATAAATACCTGGGAATGCTATGCTTGTTGCAAAACACTGACCTGAAGCATCCTCCAAATCACCTTCCAATCATTCATAGAGTCACCACCTCTTTGTAAAGGAAAAAAAATGAATTACTTGAGAACCTTTTCTCAAATCTGAACCATCTTTATCAGCAAACACAAAAACTTCATAGGATGCATTGTTTGTTAGGATCACAAAATACATTGCAATTTCTTTAGAAAACACTGATCAAATAGAGATTCAGAGTTGCCACTCACATTCAGTGAGATAATATAGAAATTTTTGAAAAGAATTGACTCTATGATCACTTAAATAGACTCTGGGATGATTCAACCAAGTAAGAAATTGAGCATCTTAAACTTGCTATCATTTATCTGTCCCCGGTAGAGTTGCCAATTTGTTATTACATTTTCTTGTTGAATCCTAAAACACAGCCCTGAGTGTTTAGATAGAACTCTTTGATTCATAGACTCCTAATTCACACAAGAAAAGACTAATTAACAAGGACCAAGTCCTTCTTCACTTCAAGCTCTTGGCTATAGGCAGGTGCACCTATCTCAGATCTACTTCTTCAAATCATTACAATACTGGTTTATAGCCTTGACACAAACCTAATCTTATCAGCTCTTTCAAACATATAAGAAAGTAAATAGTCTTTTAAGTTTTATTGATGATGAAATCCCTATAAATTGAAGATTTACGAGTGCCTTATCCTAGGGTAGAGAGTCAAAAAGAGAAACATGCATCTATAGAAATCTTCTAAGTCAAACACAAACAAACCCTAGATGAAATGCCTTAGAAATCACCCTCTCTTAAACACATTTGATCATCGAATTCTTTCAAAAATCTTGATCTCTCAGAGATTAACCTAAATATTTTACCCTTTCCTTGAAAGGAACTAAAGATTAAAATCACAAATACCTTGTAATGGTGCACTAAAATTGCCTTACAGATTCAACACACAAGAGCTTCAAAATTCAGAAAAAAAGACAACACAGATATGCAAGGGAATTCTATTGTATTCGAGTAGAATTTCACTATGTCAATACATTTCCAAATCTAAAAAACATCCCAAGAAGTTCAACAATAGAGTCCAAGCCTTCTCCTTATAGTAAAATTTCAACATCTTTTACAATGGAGAGAGAAATCAAAGATATAACAAAAAGGAGGTCAGTTACATAGAACTAACAGCTATCCTTTTAGCCCCAAAATATCTCTGATATTCCTCTCACCACTTTGATGTGCAACTAATTCTCATGTTTGCAATCATTTACCAAATTGATTTGATTCCATTTTCTAAGAAAGTGATCTGATCATGAAATGCAAAAGCCCATACTACTCTTTCCCACCACTCTGAAACTAAAAATAATGATTTCCATAAGACTCCTTGTTCTCTGTCATTTCTAAAAACATACAACATGTCTATGTTTGGTAAAAAATTAAGCCTCTCGGCATTAAATCTTTGATCAAGCCCTAGCATGTAAATTTTTGAATTTTTCTCTAATGTTTCAACTATGTTATAATTTAAATCTTTTTAAACCTAAATTTTTTTATATCATTTCTGCATTTTCCCTCAGAAGCCACCAGGGTTGGACACTTGTCACCATGTGATTTGATGCTCGAACTTAATCCCAGGTTGACCACCTCATTGGGAGAACTGGCAACCACACACATTCTCCATATCTCTGAATTCCACAACTAACTATGGTTACCTCTAGTGATCACATGAACAAGCCATTCTCGCAATCTCCAGATCAACCTTTAACCTTGGGTCAAATCTGGAGAACTGGCAACTAAGCCTATCCTCTTAATCTATGAATGTTTCTTCATTAACTGCCATGATCTAGCGACTCAATGACTATGGTTATCTCATGTTCTCTAAATGTTTGCCTCTAACCGTGAAGTATCTAATGATTACATGACCACTTGTTCTCTGAATCTCCAGATGTTTTGACTTAACCACCATCTATTTAGTGACCTAGCGATCATAGTTAGTAGACATCCATCTCTGAATCTCCAAATTATTTGCTAAATGTTAGCTTTGTTCTACGAACACGAGACTAGCCACCATGTGTCCACCTTGTCAAGTCATCACGCCACCACTTCTCTATGAAATTTCTTATGTCTAGGTCCATCAGCACACATTCTGAGTCACCTTCATGAACTTACGCCAGCAGAGCCTCCAACTCTTTGATCTACCTTCAATGTGCTTGGAGTTGGTTATAAACATTTGAAAGTTCCCATTTCAGATGAATGTGGGACTAAGTTTCACAGTGTTTTCAAATGTTCATCCAAAATATAGTCTAAATGCCCAACTGGCATGTATACTGAGCCAGGCCCAGAGGGTAGAGGTGACAACAACCTCTTCTTTCCTTCATTTTACTTGGATATTGAGTGGTGTTCAATATAAACAACTAAGAGAAAAGTGTTGGGGTGAATGTGGGATAAAAGAAAAACATAATGCATAGTCCACTTCTGTGCTAATTCCTCCATTTGCTTTATGTTGGCAATCTTCTCCTTATTCATGCATGAGCCCCTTTGGTTTATATGTGTAACCTCATTTGTGCAAGGCAAAATTCTAACATTTGTGCCTTACGCACTTCTTTCCTCTGGCATTCACGTGCCAATACAACCTCATGCATAGTCCTCTCAGCATAGTGCGTGAGTCCCTTGGTATTAATGCATGGGTCTTGATTTGAACAATCACCCCTCTTTGTGGCACTTAATAAGAATAGGTGTGTGCAAGAAAGGAAATAGTGTGCATAGCATCTTCTAAACTTGGTGGATTCTGGCCTCACCTGTAGGTTCTATGTGTCATTCTCCACTCTCAAAAATGTCCTCCTATGTTTGCGTAGGTAGCTCCCAACCTTGTTAGCAAGCTGCTCACGTAGCACTTCTTCATTACTTGCACAAGGCCTCCTCTATTATTCATTGTGTAGGCCATGTAATACGGGCTTCTCTCATCCCTACCTATTCTATGAGCTCTCTCATTTTACACAGGGGACCCCATATTAAACTAACATAATTTCCTTCTATTTTTTAAATGGGCTCCAACTCACAGCATACCCCCATTCAGCATTGCACAGACCCATTACTTGTTTGTGTAGAGCCTCCCAACACATATACAAGGCATCTTCCTTCAATTACATGGGCCCAACAACATTTGGTTGGCCTTTGACCTAGTACCCTCCCATTTCTATGAGCCTCCATTATGCGCAGGGTATGCCTACTTAATGTGTTGGCTTCCCCTTTGGTCTCTTGCATGAGGATTTATCTTGTATTTTAGACTGGCTTCTCTAACATGAGGCCCCATATCTCATATGTGTGAGCCTAAATTTGAATGGCTACTTAGATATATGATGTGTGTGAGCCATCAAATCTTCTTCTCTTGCGCAAGGTCTCATATCATTCATGCACTTGCAAAGTATTGTTTTATTTTCGATATGGCATCCACCCTTGTTTTGCCTCTCATAGATCCTGATGCAGGAGCATCCCAGGGTAGTTGGCTATCCTACATGTTTGGGAGATTTGATGGAGTCATGTGGACTTATTTTCATATGTGAGGGGTTTGGTAGAGTTGGATAAACCCACTTGGGTCTTGGGTAATTGGTTTTGATGTATTTAATGGAACTTGGCATGGTCTTGGTTGCTCAGCATGGCCTTGGGGAGCTCGGCCTTGCTTAGGAATTTGGTGCCTATTTCAGGCTGTATAAGTAATTTTCCATAAAGAGTTAGAGGCTGCAAATTTTAGGGATTGAAGAGGGCCTATATTTCTACCTACGGTTCAAAGAATGAGTTCTAATTCATCCGGAGCTAGGAGATATCATGATTTTACTAAGACATCTATTTTGGGAATTTAATTGTTGTTGTTGGCCGACTTGTGGCATTTAATTTCGGTATTTGTATTTAATTTATATTCAGGGCCGACCTATGGCTTAGATTGGTATAAGTAGAGGTTTTGGGGGAATTCTTTAGGTAATCATTCATCCACTTGGGAGAAGAGGAGGTGGATGTGGAGCGAGTTTTGAGGAGAGCTAGTGGCTGCGGTTTGGGAAACAAGGAGATTGCTTGGTGGGCTTGCAAGCACAAGATTAGATCTTCCTTGGGGGTTCCTACTAGTGTGTGGATCTGGGCTAGCTAGGGTTTTGGTTTGGATCTTGCGAGATCTTATGGAGTTTCTATTGTAATTTCATTTTATTTGGCCATAACCCAGAAGGCCTTAGAACCGGGCATGTTGGATGAAAATATGATGATTCTATTATGAGTATTGGCATTGTGTGGATCTATATCTCTGTATTGTTATTATATTCTATTGTGTGGTTATTTGCTGGGGGCTAGGACATCTCCATCAGGAATTCTCCTACCTTGCACTGCATCAAGTGGTATCAGAACATAGTTGTTCTTGAGTGTGTGGACAGAGTGCCGAATGTGAGGCAGTTTACACCAGGACCTTGGGTGGAGTTTTTTAGAGTGAAGGTTGTTCCTGAGTGTGTGGACAGAGCACCGAATGTGAGGCAGTTTGCACTAGGACCTGGTTGAAGGATGGATATAGTTGGTGAATTTCTAAAGAGGGTTTGTGAAGATCTTGGAAGATGGCTCTAAGAAGATTGGACCCTAAGATGATTGCAAAACTCCATGATGTAGTGGAGAAGAATATTTCAAAGACTTGTGCTCGGTTGGAAGCTAGATTGACTAATCAAGTTAAGGAAAGGATGGTTGAGAGTGATCCATCTCTAGATAAATTTCATAAGAGAGTTTGAGAGATCTTGAAGCCATGGAGTTGGAGTCTACCGATCAGGAAGTGAGTTGTCTAGCCAGTCAGAAGACTTGTTCAAGAGAGAAGAGGGCATAGCAAGGTCAAGATGGAAGTTGGTTTTGTTGATCAGTGTGTGGAGGCTGATGTAGAACCTATGGAGAAACTTGTGGATGTTTCTATGGAGCTTCCTAACCTTGTTGATTATGTGATTGAGATTGGTTTTCATGATCAGTTGGTTGAGTCTGACATGGAAATTGTGGAGCACTTGGTCATAATAATCAGGTTGCTAAGGGTGATGATCCATATGTTGGTGATATGGATGTTGTTGATATGGCTATTGCTAGTGTGGATTCACTAGTTGTTGATGTGGTTGAGGATCTACATGATACTATGGATCTGTATGTTCCTAATGTGAACCTATTGGTGGTTGACATGGTTGAGGATTTACATGTTTCTCCTATTGTGGATTTGAGCTTACATGTTGGTGACATGGATTTCATGTTTGAGGATATTGTTGTTGTTGGTAGTGATCTGCTACAGAGAATATTGGTGAGGCACTATGTTTAGTTTGTTCCTGGGAGTGAGCATGTTGATTGGATGGTTGAGATTCTAGTGGTTGACAGATGGATGTGGATTTGGGTGATTTGCATGTTGGTTCTATTGTCCCTATTGGAGTGGAAGCCTTTGGTGAAGATGAAGATGGTTGTAGATATTTCATCTGGCATCAAAGTATGAGGCATACTTCTTTTCGCACCTGGGGAGTCTGATGCAAGAGCATCCCAGGGTAGTTGGCTATCCTGCATGTTTGGGAGATTTGATGGAGTCATGTGGACTTATTTTCATATGTGAGGGGTTTGGTAGAGTTGGATAAACCCACTTGGGTCTTGGGTAATTGGTTTTGATGTATTTAATGGAACTTGGCATGGTCTTGGTTGCTCAGTATGGCCTTGGGGAGCTCGGCCTTGCTTAGGAATTTGGTGCCTATTTCAGGCTGTATAAGTAATTTTCCTTAAAGTGTTAGAGGCTGAAAATTTCAGAGATTGAAGAGGGCCTATATTTCTACCTACAATTCAAAGAATGAGTTCTAATTCATCCGGAGCTAGGAGATATCATGATTTTACTAAGACATCTATTTTGGGAATTTAATTGTTGTTGTTGGCCGACTTGTGGCATTTAATTTCAGTATTTGTATTTAATTTATATTCAGGGCCGACCTGTGGCTTAGATTGGTATAAGTAGAGGTTGTGGGGGAAGTCTTTAGGCAATCATTCATCCACTTGGGAGAAGAGGAGGTGGATGTGGAGCGAGTTTTGAGGAGAGCTAGTGGCTGTGGCTTGGGAAACAAGGAGATTGCTTGGTGGGCTTGCGAGCACAAGATTAGATCTTCCTTGGGGGTTCCTACCAGTGTGTGGATCTAGGCTAGCTAGGGTTTTGGTTTGGATCTTGCGAGATCTTGTGGAGTTTCTATTGTAATTGCATTGTATTTGGCCGTAACCTAGAAGGCCTTACAGCCGGGCATGTTGGATGAAAATATGATGATTCTATTATGAGTATTGGCATTGTGTGGATCTATATCTCTGTATTGTTATTATATTCTATTGTGTGGTTATTTTCTAGGGGCTAGGAAATCTCCATCGGGGATTCTCCTACCTTGCACTATATCATATCCCTTGGTTAGTGCGTGAGCTCTCCATGTGAGTTATAGTCACAACCCACCAAAAATACTAATTTTATTGGATGCATCCTCATCAATCTAAGACATGTATCAATATTTGATGCCCTATAGTATTCAATAATGGGTTCCTAACAATCAACTTAAAGGAACTTTATTAAATATTTACCCCTATGAAGAAACACATCACTATCAGCTATAAGACAAGCGTCCACCCAGGCTTCTCTATCAAGTTGCACACAAAGTGCTTTAGCTTGACTCTTCACTCTTAAAACTAACATGCCCATAAGTTCTAATTGCTCAGATTTACGTACCATCCACTTTGTTTCAGATCTTCACCCCATTTATAAAAAATGCTTAAAAGAGATATCCCAGTTCACCTTAATGTTGAATCAAAATCCATTTCATCACTTAAACATAGATCTGACTTCACTGATTCATCCAAAGCCTCTACACCATTGTCAAATCATTTCTCTAGTAACATGACCATCATTAATGGTTGATATAGAAGAAGTACAATCTTGATATGGACACAAAGTTCTCAAAGGAATGAATGGAAAGTAGTAAACTCTAGAGTCCCAGGCACTGATGGAAAAGACTATTTAGGAAATGAACACATCTCTTTTTCATCATTTGTAAAGTTGTCAGCTAACATCAACTGACATCTAGGACTATCTTCAAAAACTGACAAAAAGGCCTCATCGAAACATGCCAATAGAAACACACACTGACTTCCAACATTATAGTATGCCGATCAAAGGAAAATGCATGAAAAGACTTTGAGGAAAATTTATTATAGATCAAACATGGCCTTCCACAACATTGATTCAATCCACATTGTCAAATCTACACAAATCACCTCCAGAACTGACCTTAAAAACTTACCCGCTAAAACTTTTAGGAACCAGCAACTTAGGCTCTAATTTACCCTCATGCAAGGAATATGAATCCATAACTAGCTTCCTCAGAAAGTTGAAATTTTGATCACAATAAAATGTTGAAGTCAGTTTGTTAGACATGTTCAGGAAAAGAAATAGTGAAAAAAGTACAAATTGGTTTTGGAATTGGCCTAGGAAAGTAATCAAATAGATTGGCAGAGACCTGAAAATCCTCAAGCAAGTAGTCTTCCAAGTTGGCAATATGAAACAACTCTCAATTATGCCAGACCTCACATAGGGCACAAATTACAAAGCCTCAAAGTAGGCCACTTAGAATTCTGAACAATGCACACTTAGAGAATTTTGGTAATCTGCAAATGGAATGGCTCTGGCAAATAGGACAAACGGGCACATTGGGGGCTAAAAATCAGAAAGATGACTCACTCTCATACCTAAAATAAAATGCAACAACTAGAATGCAATGACCAATCACAAGGAAAAAGATACAGACCTCCAAAGTGGGCTACTTTATACAATTCTAGACAAACACAAAATGCAGAATTCTGGGAATACCTCCAAAAGCCTATTCCCTAAACATGCCAGAACTGAAAATTGAAAACTCAGACCAATACACATGTCAAATGAAAGACAATGAACACCCTACCCCAGTAGTTCATCATGAAAAAGAATAGGCCCTATTTTCCATGCCTTCATTTTAAGCATCCTTAATGATTTTCAAAGGACTAATTCTGACACTTAGACAATTTTTTGAAATATGGACTAAAACATAAGGATTGAATTTTTGAGTTCCAATAGTAGCCACAATATATGCACTAAAATTATAATGTCCCTATTAGGAGTATAATATTACATTATTATATGTCCTTGTTAGAGGTCATACCCTATCAGGGGTGATTACAAAATGGAGCTCACTGCTCTTACAAATGACTCACTATCTAGTATTAAAAAATGATTTTACAACAACAAAAGTGAACTATAATCATAGTATCTCAACTTAATCAGTCATCACATATTATTTAGATACCCTATCCATAAACCTCGTAGTACAAAACTTCACACATATATATACTCGATCGACTTTGTTTCTCATTTAGCTCACTGATTTTTTCACAAAATGTGTTCAACACATAATCAAAGAGTAAATACATAATAGGTGATCACACATCCTTCAAGATGGGATAGGACCCAACCTAAATAAAAAATAACACTGCTGGAATCTACACATTACTCCCTCAATCATCACAACCTTTCATATTAAATGGTTTTCTCCTATACCATGTTCTCATACCATAAACATATTATGACTTTCATCAAAAAAATCCAAACTAAAAGAGATGATAAATAAAGCCATACAACATTCCATACAACCTTCATCTAATTATGCAAGACTTAACTCATCATATAATATGCTCACGAGACAAAACAATGCAACTATATCCAAGAGACTGCTTGTGGACTTAGTCATTTTTCTAAGACTGGATACACCAAAAGTCAAATTTTCTCCAAGTGAAAAAAATAATTATTATTTTTTCCATAAATAAAAACATACATGCTATACATCCTTTGCCACTTTCCAATAGTTAACAATTATCTGATAGCTAAGATTGAAGATAGCTAGTTATGGTATAAAAGGTTCTTCCATGTAAAATTTTATATCTTGGTGAAGGTAAGAAAGACTAATGCAGTAAGAGGAATACCACAACTTTTGAAACTAGAGAATTTGATGTGTAAAGAGCATCATCTTGGTAAGTTAACTAGTACATATTTCAGAATGAAATCTTATTCATCAGAAAATATAATTGATTGAGTACATACTAATTTGTGTAGTCCTATGAGATAAAGGAGTTATAATGGTGATAGATATTTTATGCTATTTACTAATGATTATTCAAGAATGATGTGGTTTACATTTCTTAAGGATAAATTATATGCATTTAATAATTTCAAGGCTTTTAGAGCTCTAGTGGAGAAGGAATCAGGAAAATGTTTGAAGTGCTTAAGATCATATAAAGGAGGTGAGTTCAGATCAGATGATTTTATGAATTATTGTGAAGACAATGGTGTAAAATGACATATGTCTTCTCTAAGAACTTCTCAGGAAAATAGTATTGCAGAAAGGAAGAATAGAACAATTGTTGATCTTGTGAGGACTATGTTGATACAAAGAGATGTACCAAAGATCTATTGGAGAGAAGTAATCAATACTATTATTTATATGTTGAATTAGGTGCAACTAAAGAAGGAAATAAAAAAAACATACTATGAATTATAGTATGGTTAGTCTCCAAGTGTAAAGTATTTGAAATTTTTGGGGACTAAATGTTATATTAAAAGAGATGGCTTTTCTATAAAAATTTACCCAAAAAGTGATGAAGGCATATTTTTGTGTGATTAACCTAAGAGAAAGGCTTACAAATGCTTTAATAAAAGGACTAATAAAATGATTTAAAGTGGTAATGTTAAGATTGATGAATTTTCTAAGAAATAAGGAAATAAGAAAAAGGAATATATAATATGATCGGAGAATAGAATTTATTGAATTGGAAGAGCCTAGACCAATGGACAAGAACAATGAGAAAAAATAAATGGAACTGGTATAAGAAGAAGTTCCTAGATTTGAACTGCTAATCGCAAGGTATGTGAAAATGAATCTTCCTTATGATTTTTGTCATTGAGGATTGTACTTGTGGAGGCTAAGTATGAAACGTAGCAATCCTATGAAACACAGGACTAATTTTAGGTTGTGGGTGACCTATAAGAAAGTAGACCTCTGGATTAGGGGCTGACTTCCCCTTGAATCACCTTAAAAATTTTAAACTAACTTTTGGAGGAAAAGGGAAGAGACTTCATGAATTGAAATAACTGAAAGGGAAACTAGGTGATTCACGAAGTTCATAGATCCACAGACTAAAGAACACTTACAAAGACACTTGAAATTTTTTTTGTAACTCACAACTTGATCCTATTTATTTGATATTCTTATAAATTAAAAGGTACTTGGAATAAAATAAGGGGAAAAACTTCCACAAATTAAAACCCAAATGTACATAGATTAGGACTACAAATGAAAAAAACAATTCCATGAACACTTAATCTGAAACAATATGCAGATTAAAGGACATAATGAAATCACAGTAACCTTAGCATAAAGTTTAGTAAGAAAACTAAAAAAATTAATAAGGACAAGAAGGATTACTGCTTTGTATTCACTAAAAAAGAATCCAAGTACAATTTGTATCTCTCAGAGCTACGAACATTCAAATCTTAGAGAAAATGGAAGAACTGCCTCTACCACAAAATGTGAGAGGTATAATGAGAGGGAGGTTGGATAAATCAATCATTGATTCATGATCCTAGTCTCCTCAAAGACTTATAGGGTTTCTTCACTACACCCCTTGCAACCTATAGGATCCCCAACACAATTAGATTCCCTGGTTCCTCTAGCCAACCCAACTACTAATGAAGTTTTCTAACTATGAAGTCCTAAACTTGTTGCACACTAGCTTCACCATGCCTAGCCCTTACATAAAATTAAAGGCTTCCAATCTACAAGTTCTCCATGTGACCTTATAGAGGTTTGGAGATGAGGTATCCTTTACCAACTTAACCAACTAGGTGTGTTAGGAGTCCCACCTAGTCAATCTACCAAGTCAATCTCCTCAATCCTTCCCAAAATAGGCCTAATTGCTAGTAGCCCTATTAGGTCTGCTAATCTGAGAAATCAGGGATTTTCTATAACCTCTTTCAAAGGAACCCTTCCACTTTTCTTGGGATTCTTGGATCATTTTCAAACCCCTCCATTATTTTTGGGGTCTTGGGGTCACCACCTTTCATACAACACCCTAACTCAAAATGAGTGAATTTGAGGGTTTCATGGTCTTTCTTGACTCCTGCATGAGTTGGAATGCAATAGACCTTGTCCCAAATTGACACCACCTTTTCCCATTTTCCTCTTCTTGGTAGGAATCATATCTTAAATCTCTAAAAGTAATTGGGCTTCTACCTATCCACCTCGGCAAGTTATCTTCTCTACAACTTGGTCTTTCCTAGCCATGCTCAACACTAGCTTGCCTAGGGAAAGACCTTAAAATTATTTCCTTTGTATTTTAGGTTCCAATCTCCTATAGAAAATATGTATATTGTATCTACTCACTATCCCCAAGAGGTTGTACAAAATGGATGGTGGGGTAGTGAGTTAGATCTCCATATTTGCAGACTTCCTGGATAAAACCGGTGATAGTGAAAAACACAAAAGATTTACAAAGTATAAAAAAAAACATCTAAAATTCCAAAATAATGGATGACAGAAAAATAAAAAATCCTAAACTAATCCATGCATGAACTATAATGCAGAAATCAAATCATTAGTTATTCACTATGATGAATTTCTCTACAAAATACACACAAAACAATATGAAAACTTGATTCTAGCAACCCTTGTCCGTACAATGGGATTATCGCCTTCAAATTTGGTCAACCTTGGTCTTAAGTAGTTTTGTAGTGTCTTTTAGGTTTCCCTTAGGTCACTTTGTCATTGGTTGAGGACCTTTTGGCAATTTTGGCTAAGCAACTTTTGAAAGTTGCAAATGCAACTTTTACATCTTTTTAGTAACCCTTTTACAACTTTGAGAAAATGAGTTCTTACTCATATCTATCCTCACATAAGACCTTAACCATGGTCAAATAATGGTTTTGACCTATCCTAGACCCTATTGAAATCATGTTGATGTCATCACCTCTTTAGTGCTAATCATGATGCTTTACAACCTTCTAGCCCCTGATTGCCTCTTCCAAGTGGTCCTAAGACTCAACCCACTAGAACCCTATTGCACTCACTCTATGGTCAACATGACCTTAATAAAATCACAAAAAAATTGACCTCAATCACACACTCAAAGAAAAACCTTGATGTATTGTCCTATGCAACCCATGGGTGCTCCTGCACCATTCTCCCCCTCTACACAACTGTCAAGGAACATGAGGAGAAATCAAAGACAAATCAATGCCTAGCTTGTTGAAGTTACTTTCCTCTATCCATGTAGACTCTGATTCTGGTTGATTATTCCATTGCACTAGATGCTCCATATAGACCTAGTGTCTAGTAGACTTCTTCACCTTGGATTCTAAGATCCTTATAGCTTGTGGCTTGATTGTGGGAGGTAAGGTTGTAGTACCGACATCATTCAATATTTCCTAACTATTCTGATTAATATCTGATAGTGGTCCCTTAACTTTTGTCAAATATGATGCATTAAACACTAGTGAAGTTCTTAAATATGCCAGAAGTTCCTTCTTAAATGCATTGTATCCATATTTGGAAAACACCTTGCAAGGTCCCACTCTTTTCATTTGAAACCTAGTTGGTATTCCCTTCTACAATCATGACTTGTTAAGATGAATAATAACATAGTCTCCTACCTCAAACTGTACATCTCTCCTTAACATATCCACTTTAGCATTCAATTTATGAGTTTCCTCTTTGATAGTCTTCTTCACTTGCTATTGTATCTCCTTCATAGTTTGAGAAAAATCCTTTGCATGACCACTCCAATACTCTATAGGTCTTAGATTTGTGAGGTCACACACTCCCCTTGGATGCATCCCATATACTATCTCAAATGGGATTTTTCTTATGGTCCTATTTATGTTATCATTATAGGCATACTCATCTTATGGAAGGACCATATCTCATGTTTGTCCATATTCCTTGGTTAGGTACCTAAGTAGGCTACCTAACACCCTATTTACCACTTCATTTTGAAGATCTATTTGAGGATCATAAACTGAACCAAAAGACAAATTTGTGCCTAGTCTGCTCCAAAGAGTCTTCCAAAAATTATTCATAAACTTGACATCTTTGTTAGATACAATACATAGGGGTAGCCCATGTATCCTTTCAATATCCTTGAAGAAGAGTTGAGCTATGTAGATATATGTTAGAAATAGTCCCAAGAGATAACTGAGAGGGGGGGGTGAATTAGTTATCTACAAGATTCAATTCTTTATCCAATTAAGTATATAAGAACATTAAGCATAAACACAATATGAGGACACTTAAAAAAATAACACAATTTTTGTTATGGGGAAACCCAAATAGGTAAAAAAACCAATGGGAATTAACACCCACTAAGAATTACACTAGAGTATTATGATCTTGTTAGAAGATCTTACAACCCTGTTAGGAGTTTATCTTTACAATACATTAAGGACAGTAACCTGGTCAAGGGTCATACCCTGTTAGGAGTCTTTTACAATTAACCCTATTAGGGGTTAGGACACACTATCTAGGAGCACACTACTCAAAGGGGTGAAGGTTGCAACCTTTTGTTTAATAGAGACACACTATATCTAGATCTTGGTGAACTGCGCATAGACCTAAATTCTTGATTAATTCCAATGAATAGCATATACTCTTTAGTATTTCACATAGACCTTCTGCTGATGGCTCAATACTTGGCACTCTCTACTCTACTCTTATCTTTCAACTATCTGCCATACTTAGTAATCACAAAATGACTTCCTATAAATATCTTTCCCTAAATGATATAAACAAGTCAGCTTCTTAGAACCATCTTGAAATAATATTAGAGAAATAATGTAGCTCTCTAATAACATCTTAGTCATCTCTACTAAGCATGCAACACAAATTAGGACCGTGCAACTCCATTGTGAGTAGATGTGACACTTCACACAGTTGGTTTCACCGAATTAACTCCAACTTCCTTCTCATTTTTAATTATATCATGCATTCTTACCCAAACATTCTTAATTATCCTCTAAACATAAATCCAAATACGCATACCAAAATGATAGGCACAACAACTGCAATAATATAAACACTGTCAGCTCTACTAGATAAACTCAGGAAACTATGACTGACAACTGGAGTCTTCATAACTCAGCCTATACTACATATTTGACTCTACATTAATGACCATAGCATCATACACATGTCTACAAAATAATGTCAAATGTGCAAGGCTTCATTACAACCATACTCTAAATCACATACAAAACTCTTCCTATGACTTGTCAATAACACTCACTGATACAAACTATTGTATTACTATCTTCACTTAGAATTAACCTCTACATATATGATATCATTCTAATAACATATCTAGGAAACATACACTCATAGCTCTCCCCATCAAGCTTCCACACATGCTTTTTACCATATGTTATCATCAATATCAAATGTACAGTCAGCACTCTGGCTTGCTGGAAAATCTCGAACAATCTCCCCCATTGGAATTGATGACAACATATGGAATGAAAAACACCACCAATACAAATGTAAAATCTTTTTATAATATTCTCCATTTCCTCAACAAAAATCCCCCAAGGGTGAATCTTACATCTCTTACTATTTTTCTAAATACTCACTCCCCCTTGCTGCAATTATTTTATAACATTCTCCATTTCCTCATCAAAACTTCCTTAAGGATGAATCCTTCATCTACTACTGAATGCTCTAAATATTAACTATTATATTTTTTACTATTATATTTTTCATGCCTATATACTTACTCCCCCTTTGACATCAATGAAAAAGGGCACCAAAAAATTAAGCACAAGTACTACTCTTGAAGTGGAGTAGTTAACCTTTCATTATTCACTGAGGACTAATGCACTCCTGCAATCTCTAATAAGATTTAGGGAAGGGGATCACTCCTAGCTTCTCCCTGAGATACTCAAATGTATCCTTCGGTAAAGGATTTTTGACTATGTCTACTAGCTGATCTTTTGTGCTCACATATTCCCACCTTGCTTCTTTCTTTACTACTTTCTCTCTTAGGAAGTGATACTTTATCTCAATGTATTTTGTCTTTGCATGCATCATAAGGTTCTTGACATATTCATAGTGCTAGTGTTATCACAATGATTAACAATAGGATAATCAATGTGAATACCAAAATCTTTTATCATCTACTTGATCCACACAATTGTAGAGAAATTTAATGTTGCTACAACATACTTTGCTTCTTTTGTGGATTGAGAAATACAATTCTACTTCTTGCTTGTCCAAGTGATAAGTCTATCACCAAGAAATATTGCTCCTGCTTAGGTACACTTTCTATCATCCATGTATCCTACCCAATCTACATCTATATATGCATTAAGTTCTACATTTTTTGAATTAGGATACCATAAACCATAGTCTATAGTGTCAAGAATGGGAACACTAAGAGGGGGGGGGGGGGTGAATCAGTGTTCACTATAATTAATCTTTTCTTTTTACTCTTGAAACTTAACTTTAATGCTTAAATACTGAAATGAACATCAACATAAACAAGATGCATAAACACAACACATAACACCAATATGGTTATAGGGAAACCCAAATAGGTAAAAACCCCAGTGGGAATTGACACCCACTAATAATTTGCACTAGTGTATAGTGATCCCTATTAGGAGACCTTGCAACCCTATTAGGAGTTGATATTTACAAATCTTTTAGTACAGTAACCTTGTCAAGGGTAAGACTCTATTAGGAGTCTTTTAAAATAACCCTATTAGGGGTGGGGAAAAACTATCCTAGAGCTCACTACTCAAGTGGTGAAGGCTACAACCTTCTGATCTCAGATACACACTATATCTGATGGATGACCTGGTGTTGTGACACTACTTGTAAGATCAATTCCTTTGATGTGCTAATACTTTAGCCTCCTAAAAAGCTCTAATACATCTTAACTAATATTTACACACTTCTTGTCTACTTATCTCAACTCTATATCAACTTCCATTTTACATTACAACAACGTATCTTATATTTATATGCGCTACCAAAATAATTAACTAAGTTGGCCTATAACAGATTACATACAATGCTTCTAATTGAATTGGCTCAAGAATGTTTACATAAAAAGATAATTACATGTCTACAACCTAAATACAATAGGCACATAGCCTTTACATAATAATATTATCATCTCTAATCAAATTACCAATAGTCAGCTGCATACTCTGTTATGTTCTAGAATTCACTAGCTGTACCTCTTCAACTATCTTTATATTCATCATATGGTCTCATCTCATCATGCACTCTTAGACTTAGCATGAATACATACATACAAGCTTAACTTCAAGGGGGCATAAATTAACTAGGTTATGTGCACGTACGTTGATGCTCTGAGCTTCTAGTACTCTACTAATGGTCTAGTCTTTTGTACTTAGCCAAATTCTGATTTTCTAATAATGTGCACTGACTCCAAAGAACTATATGACTTTGTTTCCATAATGAAAACACTATATTTATTCATATACAATAGTATAGTCAACTTTCCAAAAATCTCCCTATTTGGCATTGATGGAAACAAAGGAATATGGCAAAGTTACTAATAGTACCCTTATACAAAAAAATTTGTAACATACTTTATCTTATATCTCCTTTAGACTTTGTACTATACATATTATTTACATATAAGACTCCAAGACTCTATATCTATACACAATACTCCCCCTTTGACATTAATCACAAAGGTGCTTCAAAAAATGTATCTCTACAAGTACTTACAAAGAATGTACAACCGGATATGCAATCTGCAAATTATGGACCTCTTATTTCCAAAATGCAATGAGTGCATTGACAATTTGTAGATGGGCACATAAGTCATATTGTAGCTTCTCCATCTTCTCCAAGTCTATGCTAGGACCTTGATCATATGTCACCATGGTGGCATCAATCTCCTTTATGTTTTGATTAAGTACATCTAGAGAGGGTGCAAGAGCATTCCTGAGTTATGTCTGCCTTGCCCTTATCTTAGACATATACTTCCCCTCATATACATTGGTGCACATGTTCACATCAGTGGAGGGGTCTTCAACTAATTTCCTTACATTTTCTATAATTTCTTCTGCCTCTTGGATTTTCTTGTAATGATCACCAATCAGCTTATCCTAGTTCATACAATCAACAATGATTTTCCTACCCTTTGTTGCAAACTCCTTCAAAGATGCTTGACCAATCTTTAGTGAACTTAGGTTAAGTGTAAAGTTTCTAACCAATTCACTTAGCCTCTTCTTCATGTATTTCTCTTCTGCAACTAGGGATGCAGATTCTTCGAAGCTAGAAAAATTAGTCTTGAAGTTTGAAAGAATTGTGCTTACATCATCAACTGAATGGACCTTAGACACTTTCTTGTCTTAAGCTAGTAGGTTGTTTAAAATTTTGACCGATTCAACAAACAAGGGGTTCCTCATTACATGATTCTCCTTTTCTTTCTCCATGGCTAAGACACTAATCCTGATCAGGTCTTCTTCTCCCCAAGAGTCCAAACTAGTGGTGTTAGGGGTCAAACTTGACAACAATGATGCTGAGGGTAATGGAGTGATAGGAGTACTATCCATTAATTCTTTATTTACTCTAATTTGCATCTCAATAGATGGCTCATCTGTTGATTCACTTCCTTTTACCTCTTCTTCTCCTATCTTCTCTTCTACCTTTTCTTCCTCTTTTTGTCTCTTTCTCTTCTTCTTTACCTGTGAGATCTTCTATCAATATTTCTTCTTGTAGCTTGGGTGAATTGTCACCGCATAGAATTTCAACTTCTTGTGTGCTCACAAAAGTGTTCTCAAACTTATCCAGGTCTCTATCTATGGCCACCATGGCTATCTCTACATTATCAATGATGATAGTGTTATCTTTTGGTGTATCTATCATGGGCATGGACTTTATTGCCTCTGTATGTGTTACAACTGTAGGTGTTGAGTCCTAGGGACCTATCACTGGTACATTAGTGGGCTCTTCCACCTTGACTTCCTTATAGGGAACTTGTGTTGAGAGCACACTGGGTGGATACATGTGCCTATTTAGAAAAAAATTCTCAAATGCTTTCTTTGTTTCCTTTGAAATCAACTCATAATTCTTATCCATGATATGTAGTGTTCTAGAGTTGGTTCTGAGGTATGGCTTTACTAGATCTAGAAAAAAAAATTTATCCTCTAGAGAATATAGTGGCAGGCTTTCATCTAGAATTTTCTCTCTTATTCTCAAATCTTCCTCAATTGCTTGTCTCTTCAAGAATTCCAAAATGTTCCATACATTGTCTGGAATCATTGTCTTTAGTTCTAGGACTATCTTCTTAAACTTTAGCATATGTTTGATAATCATTCCATGAATCTCTAATTTGTCAATCTCACTGTATTTCTCATAGAATTTTCTTGTCTAATCAATTCTTCCTTCCTCAATTCTCCTTCTACTCAACAATTTTAGACTAGGTCTGAAACTTACTTGTGGAGGTGCTTGTGTTCTTTTTCTCTAACTTCTTGTAGTGCGCAAGGATGGGTGGCTTGTACCTATCTCTTTCTTCCTATTAGCCATTTCCTTATACAGAAGAGGAGTTGTAAGATCAATTTTTTCTTTGGGTGTAGGAGGGGTAACCTCTTTTTTGTCCTATTTATCCTTTGGTTCATCAGTTTTCTCAATCTTAACCTTTTTCATCTTAGGATCATTAGATTCTACTTCTACTGCAGATGCGCTCTCAATTCCCAAAGCAATCTTTTCTTGTCTTTCTCTATCAAGGTGTGTCTATTTTACTCCATGAATTTTGAGTATTTTAGAAGTAACCTTAGCTACTTTCCTCTTAGTTTCTGCACTATTCAAAACTGCATCAACTTCTCTTGTCTTTTCTTCATAAGTCCCCCATCTTGGCTCATTAGGGTCCTTAGGTGCTAATAGCAATACTTGTGCATATGCTTCTAAGATTGGTTCCTCAACCTCATATCCAAGTGGATGAATCCAATTTGTTCTAGGCTCCACTACTTCAATGCAAGTTGTATCAATTTCTACCATGAAGTAAATGTTATCTTTGTATTTCTCAAAAATGCTTTCTGGAATCTTGTACCTCATCTGCATTTTGGCCCTGAATGTCTTTAATTCTAGCATTATGTAATCCTTCAATGTACTCTCAGTAGATTCCTTGAAGTATATCTATGGCATTGTAAGAATACTCTTGTCTAAATACAAATTTGACACCTTTCTATGTGGAAGTATGTGTCTATGATCAAAGACCTAAACATGAATATTTTAGTCTTATCATGCTTAATGGCTCTAATATTGTCTATCAATTGTGTGTACAAGATCTCGCATAGATTGAACTCACCATTTTCTCTCACAATTCTTATTGCTACAAGAATAGTGGTCGCTGACACACTATTCACCCTCCTGGTGTGTTGAAACCTATATCCCAATATCATGGACATCAATTTGATGGTTGTCTCCTCTATAGGCTCAATTGTCATTATGCGCCTATCACTTCTTGAATTACATGTTTGTTCAACTAGTTTTCTTACATCCTTAACTGTTGGAAGAATGATGCTTGTCCTAGAAAGGCCTGTCATTTCATGAATTAGGTCTCCTATGATTCTCACCAGTATTTCACCTATCTAGAATAGGTCATCATCAAGAAAAATCTTTATCCATTCAAACTCATAAAACTCATATGTCGTAGCATATTCAATTATGGGATGGTTTTCCAGCTATGGGAACTCATCAAGGAAGGTTTTATCTAGTTTCATCATAGTCTCAATGTGCACTCTAATTATATCAAGACCTACTAGTTCCTTCTTACAGTAAATATATGCATGAATGTCTTCAAGATGCATAACACCCATAGGTGTTCAAGAGAATTCTCCTTCTAAATCATCTAGGGTAGATTTGGAAGGGTGCCTCTTGAAAATGTATCTCTTCTTCTCCGCAACATCAAACATAATAGAAGTAGCCATAACTTACTTGTTTATCACTTCAATTAGGTTTCCAAGAACTTTTGAACTGTCCCAACATATTAGGGCTTTTGCAACCAATCAAACACACTTATTTAATGGTGAATCAAGCTTCAATCCTTCAAAATCAACTACTAGGGCTTATGTTCTCTCCAATCACTCAAAATTGAATATAATGAGTGATCTGTAAGTCTCTGAGTACTTTAAAGTGAAAAATTCTTCCATTAATCTTGCCACATAAACCAGACTTTCACTAAAAATCTCCAACTTTCATTCTGCCATCAATCAGGTAGTGTGCTCTTGGACATAGGTTATACTAGTCTTCAAAAGGTTAAATGCAAAGGCACATACTTTGAGGGTGAGTATACCTACCGTATAGGGGTCTAGAGCTAAATTAGATCCCCCTATGACACTAAGGGTCATTCAATCAGATGTAGTGGGTGTGTCCACTATGGATGCATCCAATACATACTCATCAACCTTATCCTTCTTTTCCTCTGGCCAAATCAAGCTCCCATCTTCTACAAATTTTACAAACTTGACTTCTCCTTCAATATCTAATATTGATTCTTCTATCTTTTTAGGGCTTTCTTGACTTTTCCTTCTTGATCTGCAAAACTTTGAGATGTGTTCAGCCTTGTTACATGAGTGACAAATAACTCAAGACCTTAAATTCCATGGCTCATTGATATGAGTCACCAATTTACATTGTCTAGATGAGTGCCCATTATAATTACATATCTGACATGTAATACTCTAAGAATTTCTTGCATTTGTTTGATTTTGATTTCTCTGATTATTCTTAGTCTTGTTCTTCTGACTTGTTTTACAATTCATAGCTCTATGACCAAATTTATTGCATGAATATCAGTAACCATTGAAAGGTCTTACCTCTTTACAATTCCTTGCTATGTGTATATGCTTGTTACATGCATAAAAAGTTTGGTCTACTGGCTTGAACTCATCTTTAGATGGTTCAGTATTGTCTTTAATCTTATTTTCAGTCCTCTTGGCATCTGTGGTGTCTTCTAGTGCTTTCATTCTTGCTCACATGTTGTCAATCTAATTTTGTACTTCATTGAATCCAATGGCGCTAGTATATCCTTTAAGTTTATAAGCATATAACTAAGATTAAATCAGATCCTTTCTTGTATGCAATTTATCAATGTGATTCTTTTCCTCTTTCAATTCAGATTCTAAATTTTCTTTGATTTTTCTTAACTCCAAGATTTCCATGTTTGCTTGCCTCAATTCTTCATTCAGTTGAAGGTTCTCCTTGATCTTTTCATCATAAAATTCTTGATTGTTAGTTATATTTTCATCTAGCTCTTCAATCTGATCTTTTAGAGATGTGTTCTCTTCATTTAGCTTTTTCACCATCCTTCCTAAATCACTGTTTGAATAATTTTTCAAAGCTTTTCTTAGTCTTTTAATGACTACTTGAGAATCACTGACTTTTTCTTTTAGTTCTTCAATTTCTTTTTCAGATCTCTCAAGGTCTTCAAGAGAAGCTTCAAGATTCTTTTTCAGATGTTTCATTTCTCCCTTGTCCATGATCACCTCAAGTGGTTAAACTTCTTTACTAAGGACTAGAGCTCTGATACTAATTGTTAGGAATGGGAACACTAAGAGGGGGGGTGAATCATTGTTCACTATAATTAATCTTTTCTTTTTACTCTTGAAACTTAACTTTAATGCTTAAGAATTGAAATGAACATCAACATAAACAAGATGCATAAATACAACACATAACACCAATATGGTTACAGGGAAACCCAAATAGGTAAAAACCCCAGTGGGAATTGACACCCACTAATAATCTAAACTAGTGTATTGTGATCCCTATTAGGAGACCTTGCAACCCTGTTACAACTTGATCTTTACAAAGCTTTTAGTATAATGACCTTGTCAAGGGTCAAACCATATTAGGAGTCTTTTACAATAACCCTATTAGGGGTGGGGACACACTATCCTAGAGCTCACTTCTCAAGTGGTGAAAGCTACAACCTTCTAATCTCAGATATACACTATATCTAATGGATGAACTGGTGTTGTGACATAGCTTGTCAGATCAGTTCCTTTGATGCATTGATGCTTTGACCTCCTCCAAAGCTCTAATACATCTTAAAGACTCTTCACACAATTATGCTTTACTTATCTCAACTCTATATCAACTTCCATTTTATATTATAATGGCACACCTTATATTTATATGCACTACCAAAATAATTAACTAGGTCAACCTATAACCGATTACATACAATGCTTCAAATTTAATTCCCTCAAGTGTGTTTACATATAAACATAATTACATGTCTACAACCTAAATACAATAGGTGCATAGCCTTTACATAACAATATTATCATAGCTAATCAAATTACCAATAGTTGGCTACATACTAAGTTCTATTATGGCATTCATTGGATGTACCTCTTCAACTGTCTATATCTTTTTCATATGGTCTCATCTGATCATGCACTCTTAGACTTAGCATGAATACATACATACAAGCTTAACTTCAAGGGAACATACCTTAACTAGGTCATACGCATGTGCACTGATGCTCTGACCTTCTTATACTCTGCTAACCATCCAGTCTTCTATACTTAGCCAAATTCTAATCTTTTGATAATGTGCCCTGACTCCAAACACTATATGACTTTGTTGCCATAATGAAAAAACTATATTTAGTCATATACAATAGTCTCTCAAGTATATAAAAATCCTCTTTACTCCCATGAGATGACTTTTCTTAGGTTCTATTGCAAATCTTCCAACAATACAACCTTCATGGGAAATGTTTGGTCTAGTTTGAGTAAGATATATAAGTTTACCTATTACATACTTATACAAGGTTATGTCTACTAATGTTGAATCATCTTCTTTTGATACCTTGCATCCTATTATCATAGGGGTACTTACTAGCTTGCAATCATCCATCCTAAATTTCTTCAATATCTCCTTCACATACTTAGTCTGATTTATGAATTTACCTTTGTCTGTCTGTTGCACATTCAATCCCTAAAAGTACTTGATAGGTCCAATCATGCTCATTTCAAATTCTCTCTACATCTCCTTAGAAAATTCTACACTAAGCCTATCATTTCCACCAAAGATAATGTCATAAAAAAATATGGCAACCAACAATAATCCATCAGATATTTCCCTTATGAAGAAATTAGAATCTACAGCTCCTTTAGTGAATCCAATCTTTGTCAAGTATCCATCAAGTCTTTCATACGATGCTCTAGGGTCTTTCTTCAATCTGCATACCATATCAAGTTTTTCTGATAAGGTAAATCCTATAGGTTTCTCTATGTATACTTCTTTTTTCAGCTCTCCATTTAGGAATGTTGACTTAGAATCCATCTAGTATACCTTAAAGTCTTTGAAGGTAGCATAGGCTAGAAACAACTTTATGGCTTCCAATATCCTTAAAGGGGAAAATGTATCAGAATAATTAATTCCTTCTCTTTACACATATCCTTTAGGTACTAGTCTTTCTTTGTTTCTTACCACTATTCCATCTTTATTCATCTTATTTCTAAATATCCACTTGGTTTCAATCCCATTGTTATCACTAGGCGTAGGGACTAATTCCTATGTGTCATTCTTAATTATCTGATCTAGCTCTTCTTTCATTACTTCATGCCAATTTGAATCATTACATGCATGTTCAACACTTAAGGGTTCAGTCTATGATAGTAAACATACCTCTTCATTTGTTGTGGAACTCTTTGCTTTTGATCTTTTCATGACTTTATTTCTCTGATCACCAATGATATCTTCCTTTGAATGATATCTATATGTTAATTTAGGAACATTAAGTGTGACTCTCTCATCTGACTTTTGAGATTCTTCTTCACTAGTTTCAGGGTCATTGAACAATACATCAATGATGTCAAACATTTCATCATCGACTATAACTCCAGAGCTAGGTTTAGGTTCTTATTCAATCCTAGGTGCATAATCATGATATCTTTCTTGAATCATAAACTTCTCATCAATCTTAACATGAGCACTTTCAATGAACTTCAATTTCAAATTGAAACATCTTGTTAGAATAACTAAGAGGGGGGTGAATTAGTTATCCATAGTCCCAAATCAAAATGTATAATCCAAAAACAAATTACTTAAACTTTTGTAGCTCGGTAACATAAAATACTATATTGTATGTGCTTTTACCAATTACTAGTCAATAACATATAACAATTACTGACCAAATCTAATATGAAATACATAAAGTATGAAAACAAAAAATCACCACAATGAACACATAACACAAAAGATTCAATGTGGAAACCCTGTGAAGGGAAAAACCACCTGGGTCCGACAACCCAAAAATGTTCACTATTCTGAAGTGAGGTCGGTGAAGACCCAACCCTGTTAAAGGTTACAAACACACTATTAGGTGTGACCTTGTTAGATGATTTTAGACCAATCATTATCATCCAACTAGCATTCACTATGGGGTTGATAGGATAACAATGTTCATTCTATGAATGATACATAAAAGACTTTCTAGTCCACTTGGTTAAGAGATTTCTCTATTTACAATGGTTAAAATGTAATAGCAGTTGATCTAATCATAACACAACTTCAATTATAGATTATCATATCTATGTTAAGCTCATTCAAATCCTCTTATTAGTATATCAACTCTATATGAACATTAATTAATGACTTACTATCACTCGATAATAGCTTTTTGATGCTCGATAAACTCTATAGTTTGGTTCTCCTTAACTAGTTTGATCAGGCCTACATGAAAACTTGTTCATCCAATATCTCTACACTCTCCTTCTTCTGGCATGTATTTAATTGTGAAACTTTGGTATCTTAAATAGACATGTAAACTATTTTCTTCTCCTCCATTATATTTTTCTACTTAAACCTTCCTCGGTTGTTGTGTCAAAAACACATTTCAATTTTGTCCTTTAGATCTTCTTTGAATTATGTTAGTCGTCGATCTTTGTAACAAAATTTATCTCTTACCTTGAACTCATACACTTTCCAGCTCATCAATCCTTATTGGCTAAACTAATCATTTAGTTCCTTTCTCCTAGTCAGTTAACAAAGAAATGTGTCGGTGAACAAAAGCTCAGTTTATACTATGCTTGGTATACACTACACTTCGTCAATGTATACTGTGATGCTTCATCAACTAGCCACACTACCTTGTGTCTTTCATCTCTTTTCCTGATTAGAGATGAATGAAACATAATCAACTCAATAACATAAGGTCATAGACTCATCAGCAAGTTACCCAATGTATTCCTTATCCTCATCTATCATATACATCTTCCTTATGTAGATATTTCTATTCTTCATCTCTTTTACTCCTTTCTATAGATATTTTGGTATAGTAACTTACAAGATAAGTTTTTTCAAACAACTTGACATCAATGACAACATATTACTAATTTAATCATATTACATATCTAATCAAAAAATCTGTGATCTCTAATCATAGATTCTTCAATCAGGTTCTTAAGTTAGTTATAGTTCATCAATCTCTCCCTTTGGCATTGATGGCACCTCAAGTAATATGAAATATACCATACACATACCAAACATGTATTCTAAAAATCCATGAACAAATGTTTTACAAGCTCTCCCTAGATTAATATGTTTAATTACTATGTTACTAAATAGCATTACAAATGCAGCTTTGACATTCTACAGATATGATCTTTTCAACTTTCAGGTTCCTAATTTTGTTCTCAGTAACTTATATTCAATGCTCTCCCTTACTTCCATATTATCTCTCCCTTAGATGTTTCAGTGTTCCCATCAGTGCATATTGTTTCATATTGTTTATCTCTCCCTTTGACAACAATGCCAAAGAAACAAATAAACATACAACTCTATAGTAGCCATGTAACTCTCTATTTGTCCAGTGCATTCTCTATATCAATGTATACTGATATGCCAATCTATTCCAGTTCTTCAAACTTTTCACAACCTTAGACATGATCCAAAGTGTGAACTATGCTCCATCAACATGAATGATCTTCTGATAAGAGTAGGCTGATGTAACATCTAGATCACATTAGTGACCAGTAGACAGGGGATGAACCCCAAGTCTAGTCCTCAAGTATTCAAATGTGTCCTTTGGTAGAGGCTTTGTAAATATGTTTGGAAGTTGTTCTTTAGATGTAATAAATTCTAGCTTCACTTGCTTCTCCTATACTTATTCTCTTGAGTAGTGATACTTAATAGATATATGCTTTGTTTTAGAGTGCATCACTAAATTCTTTGAAATATTTATTACACTAGTGTTGTCACAATATATAATCACTGGCTTAGTGATTACCTCATTCATACCTTCCAACACTTGCTTAATATATGCAATATTTGAATATTTTGTAGCAGTAGCAACATAATCTTCTTTGGCTATAGACTGAGAAATGCAAGTTTTCTTCTTACTTTTCCATGTACCAAGTCTTTCACCAAAGAAAAATGCTCCTCCAGTGGTACTTTTTCTGTCATCGACATTTCCAGCCCAATCAGCATCGGTATAGACTCTGAGTTCAAATTTGTCTTCCTTAGGATACCATAATCCATAATCTTTTTTTTTCTTCAGGTATCTTAAGATTCTCTTCGTAAAAACCATGTGTGACTCCCTAGGATTTGCAGAAAATCTTGTAACAATTCCCACAACATGTGTTATATCTGGTCTACTATGCACTACATACATTAACTTACCAATCATAGATCGGTATAGTGTCTAGTTTACCTCTATAGTTTCATCTTCCTTTGTCAGTTTACATCTAGTAGGCATTGGTGTTCCAATAGGTTTAACATCTTCCATGCCAAATGTTCTTAATACTTCCTTGATATATTTAGATTGTGTGATGAAAATCCCATCACTCTGCTAAATCACTTGTAGTCCTAGAAAGAACTTAATCTCTCCAAACATAAACATTTCAAACTCTTTTCTCATATCATCAACAAAGGCTTTACATATGTGATCTTGACCTCCAAAAATAATATCATCTACAAATATTTCAGCAATAAGAATAGTATCATCAGTATCTCCTTTCATATACAAATTGTTGTTCTTGCTAGTTCTAACAAATCCAATACTTAACAAATAAGTATGTAGCCTTTCATACTAGGATCTTGGTGCTTGCTTCAAACCATATAAAGCTTTATGTAATCTACATACCATATCTTTCTTGTTTGGATCAACGAGCCCTTCTAGTTGTTCTATGTAGACCTCTTCTTCAAGTATTCCATTCAAAAATGCTAACTTGACATCCATTTGATAAACTTTGAACTTTTTGTGTGCAGCATATGCAAGTAACATTCTAACTCCTAATCTAGCAACAGGTGCATATCCATTGCATACTAATATAGCTTTATTCCTTGTTACCTCTCCATTTTCATTTAGCTTGTTCCTAAATATCCACTGAGTACCGATAACATTCTTATCTTTAGGTCTAGGTACTAAGGTCCAGGTTTTGTTCTTCTCTATCTGTTCTATTTCCTCTTTCATTGCATTAACCCATTCATCATTTTCTAATGCAACTTTTACATTCTTTGGTTCATATTCACAAACTAGACATGTACCTCGTCTTGTCTTACTCCTTGTTTTCATGCCAACTTGTCTGTCTCCTATGATTTTTGTCTCAGGATGGTGCCTTCTAACAAGTCTTGCTAATACACGATCTCTTCTTTCTTGTTCATCTTGTGTAGGTTCATTTTCTTTCTTGATAGGTCCTTCCTACTCATCGATTTCTCTTTCCTATTCCTCGGTATTATTTTCCTACTGACCGATTGTCATAGTTTGTGGCTTCAGTAGATACTTAGGTTGTTCAATGGAAGTGAATCTACTGTATTCTTCTAGTTCCTTTATGCTTTCCTCTGCATTCTTGTCATCAGACTCATCAACTCAAACATTAGTACTTTCAATCATTTTATTTGTAACTCTATTCAAACACTTGTATGCTTTAGTTTTAGTGGAATATCCTAGAAATATCCCTTCATCACCTTTTGAGTCAAACTTTCCATTTCTTTCATCTTTCGGAATAATAATTTTTCTTCCAAAAATCCTGAAATAACTTGCAGTGGGTTTGTGTCCAAACCATAACTCATAGGGTGTCTTGTTGTTATCTTTCTTCAGTTGTACTCAATTTAAAACATAAATAATTGTGCTAAGAGCTTCTCTCTAGTATGTCTGGGAAATTTTATTTTCTATCATTAATGTCCTAGCACAGTCAACAATTGACCTATTCCTTCTTTCAGCAATGCAATTCTATTGAGGTGTCCTCGGTGCAGAAACCTATCTTTTAATACCATGCTCATTACAAAAATTAGTAAATTCATCAAAGATAAATTCACCTCCTCTATTAGATCTTAAGTATTTCAATTCTTTACCAGTCTCTTTTTCTACTTTAGCTATACACCACTTGAACATCTTGAATGCCTCAGATTTTTCTTTGAGAAACATGACAGTCATCAACCTAGTATAATCATCAACAAAAAGAATAAAGTATCTATCTCCATAATAATTTTGAGTTCTCATAGGACCACATAGCTTGGTATGAACCAACTCAAGTATATTCTTTGTTGACTAATATTTTCTTTTGAAACTAGATTTAGTCATTTTACCTTTCTGACATTCATCACACATAACATGATCAAGCTTTGACAATTTAGGTAGACCTCTAACTCTTTTCTTTTTATTGATCTTAATCATGTTATCAAAATTCACGTGGCATAACCTCTTATGCCACAACCAAGCATCTTCATTTTTCATCATCAAGCAAGAAGACTCATCAGTATCAAGATAAAATAGATTACCTCTTGATTGTGCTCTAGTTCCAACTAGTCTTCCTCCATCATCAAATATTTTTACTTTCTTGCTCTCAAAAGAAACTCAGTGACATAAATTGTTTAGATGTGCCACACTTAGCAAATTATAGTTTAGTCCTTCTACTCAATTTAGCATTTTCACATTTTATTCTATCATTTATCATCAGGGATCCTTTACCTCTTACCATACAGGTTGTGTGATTACCCATTTTAATAGATCCTCCACTGTATTGCTCAAGATGATCAAATTTGTCAATAGCACCAGTTATGTGATGTGTACAGCCACTGTCTATGATCCATGTATTTTTTTTATTAACTTTTGAAATTAGTGCTATTTCTACATGTTTTTCTTCTTCCTTAGAATCATCTTTCATAGCAACAAATACAATTTCTATATCAGCATCAGAGTCAGATTCAGATTCATTTTCTTCTACTATGTAACATACCTTTTTACCTCTATCATTGTTGTCTTCGTTGTCTCTATTGTTGTGTCACTAGCCCCTGTTGTTTCTTCTCCCATAGCTTCCTTCAGATCCTTCTTTGGTTCTTTCATCATCTTTCTTATGTGGACATGTAGCGGCAATATGGCCAACCTCTTTATAATCAAAGCATGCTAAAGGTAACTTACCTCTATACCTTCCTTTTCCTTTATGTAACCTTCTGGCCATAAGAACTTCAAGTTCATCAAGCTCATCATCAGCATTGCTATCACTATCATCCTTATCATTCCTACTACTAGACTTACCAATCTTTAGAGAAGTCATGAAAGAAGATTCAACATTCGGTACAACACTATTATCATAATTATTCAGTTCAAATGTTGTAAGCATTCCAATCAGACTATCAAGGGTGAGTGTTCTATTAGGTGCTAACCTATTTTCATGAATTGCAGATATCCTGATGGCATAGATAGGAAATAAGGTTCTTAGAATTTTTCTTACCATAGTTTCTTCATAAATAACTCCATCTAATGCTCTAATAGCATGAACTACCTCTTTTATTCTATTTGAGTATTGCACAATGTTTTCATGTTCTTTCATCTTCATGTCATCGAATCTTCCTCTCAATCTTTTGGCTCTTTCTCTCTTGACATTCACATCTCCACTATATATTTGTGCAATTTTATCCCACATATTCTTAGTAGTATCATAGTCCTTGATGTCTTCAAATTTGGCATTTGAACAAGCAGCAACAATCTCCATCATGGTAACATTATGTTCATGCCTATCTCTTAGTTGATCAAGGGTCAGGGGACCAGTGGGCGGTGCAAGGTATCCATTCTCCATTAGTGTGAGGGCTGAATTCCCAGTTCCAGATACATGTAGCTTCATTTGAATTTTCCTTATTGTGAAGTTATCCTTGTTTAGCTGAGGCACTTCCCTCTTAAACATTTTAAGAACTTTATGCTGAATTCTTTAAAACTCTATTCCAAGAAACCACAACTCTGATACCAATTGTTAGAATAACTGAGAGGGGGGTGAATCAATTATCCATAGTCCCAAATCAAAATGTATAATCCAAAAAAAAATTACTTAAACTTCTACAGCTTGGTATCATAAAATACTATACTGTCTGTGCTTTTACCGATTACTAGTGAATAACATATAATGATTACCAACCAAATATAATATGAAATATGTAAAGTATGATAACAAAAAATCACCAAAATGAACACATAACACAAATGATTTAATGTGGAAACCCTGTGAAGGGAAAAACCACCTCGGACTGACAACCCAAAAATGTTTACTCTTCTGAAGTGAGGTCGGTGAAGACCAAACCCTATTAAAGGTTACAAACACACTATTAGGTGTGACCTTGTTAGAGGATTTTAGACCAACCGTTATCATCCAACCAGGATTTAGTATGGGGTTGACATGATAACAATGTTCATTCTATGAATGACACATAAAAGACTTTATAGTCCACTCGGTTAAGAGATGTCTCTATTTACAATGGTTAAAATGTAATGGCAGTTGATCTGATCATAAAATAACTTAAATTGTAGATTATCAGATCTATGTTAATCTCATTCAAATCCTCTGATCTATATATCAATTCTATATCAACATTAATCAATGACTTACTATTTCTCAGTAATAGCTTTCTAACACTTAGTAAACTCTATAGTTTGGTTTTCCTTAACTAGTTTGATTAGGCATACATGAAAACTTGTTCATGCAATATCTCTATAGTCTCCTTCTTTCGACATGTGTTTCATTGTGAGACTCTGGTCTCTTAAATAGACATGTAAACCATTTTCTTCTCCTCCATTATATTTTTCTTCTTATTCTCCTTTGTCCATTTTTCCGCTTAAACCTTCTTTAGTTGTTGTGTCAGAAACACATTTTAGTTTTGTCCTTTAGATATTCTTTGAATTATGTTAGCCATTGATCTTTGTAACAAACTTTATCTTTTACCTCAAACTCATACACTTTCTTGCTCATGGATCCTTATTAGCTAAACTAATCATTTAGTTCCTTTCTCCTTCTCAATTTACAAAGAAATATGTCGGTGAACACAAGCTCAATTTATATTGTGCTCAATATACTCTACACCTCGTCGGTGTATACTGTGATGCTTCATCAACTGACCACACTACCTTGTGTCTTTCAGCTCTTTTCCTCATCATAGATGAATGAAACATAATCAACTCAATAACATAAGGTCATAGACTCATTATCAAGTTACCCAATGTATTCCTTATCCTCATTTTTCATATACATCTTCCTTGTGTAGATATTTATGTTCTTCATCTCTTTTACTTCTTTCTACAGATGTTTCAGTATAGTAACTTACAAGATAAGTGTTGTCAAAGAAGTTGACATCAATGACAATATATTACTGATTTAATCATATTACATATCTAATAAAAAACTCAGTGATCTCTAATCATAGATTCTTTAATCAAGTTCTTAAATCAGTTGTACTTCATCACATCTATAAGATTTTCTTTTAGTAGAGTAACCAAGAAAAATACCTTCATCACTTCTTGCATCAAACTTTCCAATTTATTCATCTCTCTTGATGTAGTACTTGCTTCCAAAGATTCTAAAGTATTTGACTATAGGTACATTCCCAAAAAATATCTCATCAACTATCTTGTCTATGGCTAGCCTCAATTGAATTCTATTGATCGTGTAGATTATAGTATTTACTGCATCTCTCCAATAGGTTTGTGCAACCTTTCCTTCAATCATTATGGTGCGTTTTGTGTCAAGTATGATCCTATTTCTCCTTTCTACAATTTCATTCTAGTGAGGGGTTCTAGGTGCACTTAACTGTCTCTTTATTCCATGTTCTTTTTAGTACTCATAGAATCTGTCAAAGGTGAATTCACCTCCTCTATCTGATCTTAGACATTTAATCTTCAATCCAAACTGATTTTCAACCTTAGCTTTGAATCTTTTAAACTTCTCAAATGCTTCTGATTTATCCTTTAAGAATGCAACCCACATCATTCTAGAATAATCATCAACAAACAAAATAAGGTACCTTTTAGCATAGTATGATCTTTTTGGAGTTGGCCCACATAGGTCTATATGCACTAGATCCAATTTTTTCTCTGTCAAATTATGCTTTCTTCTGAATGAATTCCTCACATGCTTTCCCATCACACATTTCCTTGATATTATATCAAATGGTTTTGCAATGCTAGGAAGGTCTCTTACTGCCTTTACATTACTTATCTTCACTATGTTGTCAAAATTGATGTGACGTAGTCTTTTGTGCAATAACCAACTATCATCTACTTTAGCAACAAAACAAATTTCTTCTAGATTAAGTTGAAAAACATTACCTTTAGTCTTTGAACCTCATGCAATCATTTCTCCTTCCTTGTTATTAATGATGCGCTTGTTGTCTTTGAATTCCAACTAATATCCTTTTTCAAGCCACTGTCTAATACTTAGTAGAATATGATTCAATCCATCAACATAAAGAACATCATCAGTGTTGTTATTTCCATCCAAGGTGATAGCTCCTCTACCTATGATAGGTTTAGGAATGTTATCTCCAAATCTAACCATGTCACCTTTGTATTTATCTATCTAGATGTACAAATCTATTCTTGTCTCCTATCATGTGATGTGAGCAATCGTTGTCAATGATCCAATCTATCCTGATGTCATCTTGTGAAATTAGTGCCAGCTCTTGTGCTTCCTTTTCATCTTCAAGGTCCATTTCATCAAACATTTTCTCCATGTATTCAAGAGTAATGAATCTAGTTTCATCCTTTGATGTTTCTTCATCTGATAATCCATCACCAACATAGTAACATTCTTTTGTATACTTAGGCTTGTAGTTAGTTTTAAAATTCTTGACTCTTGTAGGACACTTGGATGCAAAGTGACCAATCTTGTTACATGAAAAGCATTTGAATGGTAACTAACCTTCATATTTTCCTTTTCCTTTCCTTTCTTTCTTAGCATTCAAAGTAATGAAATCATCTAGTTCTTTTTCTTAATCATCATCATCAAAATTACTAGAAGTGTTCAAAGATTTCTTACCATGGACTGAAGATTTGAAAGCTCTCTCACTTTTAGGCTCTGTCTTCAAACTTGATATCTCAAAGGCTGATATTTTTTTGATTAAGGTCTCTCTCCTGAATTATTTTGAGAATGGTATAGTCTCTTCCAAGATGTTTATCTTTTTCTCATATTTTGGTGTCATAGTAGTCATCAACTTATCCATTATGTCTTCTTTGGAAATATCTCCACCATTGTTTATGATTCCTACAACTGCTTCATTAATCCTTTGATTATAGGCTCTAATGTTCTCTTGAGGTAGCATCTCCAATGCATTGTACTTTTTCTTCCATGTCTTCCTACACACATTCTTGGATTAGACATCTCCTTCATACATGTCTTCTAGATACTTCCATATCTTGTAGGCTTTATCTATTTTCTTGATCTTTGAAAACTCACTCTCAGATAATGTGTTGATAAGGGCTTCTTTGGAAATTGCATTTTGAGTGAACATTTCATTTTTATTAAGAGTTGCATCTTCCTTTGCAAGATCTTCTAGAGAGGGAATCTGAACTTCTTTGGTAGCTACTTCAAAAATTTCAAAGGTAATGCACTACAAATGTGTCATCATCTTGTTCTTTCAGTCATCATAATTATCTCCATCAAACTTAGGACTTTATTTTCTAAAGAATGCCATCTGATCAACCTCAAGCTATTAAACTTTATCTCTGAGGCACTTGGCTTTGATACTGATTGTTAGGAATAGTCCCAAGAGATAACTAAGAGGGGGGGGGTGAATCATTTATCTAAAATATTCAATTACTTATCCAATTAAGTATATAAGAACATTAAGCATAAGCATAATATGAGGAAACTTAACAAAACACCACAATTTTGGATATGGGGAAACCCAAATAGGTAAAAACTCTGGTGGGAATTAAAACCCACTAAGAACTGCACTAGAGTATTATGATCCCTATTAGAAGATCTTACAACCCAATTAGGAGTTGATCTTTACAATGCATTAAGTTTAGTGACCTTGTCAAGGGTCAGACCCTATTAGGAGTCTTTTACAATCAACATTGTTAGGGGTGAGGACACACTATTTGGGAGCACACTAATGAAAGGGGTGAAGGCTACAACCTTCTATTTAACAGATAGACGCTATATCTAGATGTTGGTGAACTACACGTAGACCTTCTATCTTGATCAATTCCAATGAATAGAATATAATCTCTACTTTGTCACATAGACCTTCTACTGATGGCTCAACACTTTTCACTCTCTCCTCTTCTCTTATCTTTCAACTATCTATCATACTTAGTAATCACAAAATGACTTCCTATAAATATCTTTCACTAAATGATATAAACAATTCAGCCTATTAGAACCATCTTGAAATCATATTAGAGAAACAATATAACTCTCCAATAACATCTTAGTTGGATCTACTAAGCACGCAACACAAATTAGGACCGTGCAATTCCATTATGAGTAGACACGATGCTTCACATAGTCAGCTTCACCAGATTAACTCCAACTTCCTTTTCACATTGAATTATGTCATGTGCAACTAACAAAACATTATTAATTCTCCTCTAAACATAAATCAAAACATGCATAGTGAAATGATAGGTGCAACTACCGCATTAATAAACACTGTCAGCTCTACCAAATAAACTCAAGAAACTATGACTGTCAACTGGAGACTTCATAACTCAACCTGTACTACACTTCTGATTGTACATCCATGAACATAGCATCATACACATATCTACAAGATAATTTCAAATGTATAAGGCTTCATTACAACCATACTATAAATCACATATAGAACTCTTCCTGGGACCTATTAAGAACACTCACTGATATAGACTATCATATTATTGTCTTTACTTAGAATCAACCTCTATGTCTATGATATCATTCTGGTAACATATCTAGGAAACATATACTCATAGCTCTCTCCATCAAGCTTCCATGCATTATGTTTACCATATGTCATCACCAATGACAAACATATAGTCAACACTCTATCTTGCTAGCAAATCTCTAGCACTATCCTCATGTGTGGTCTTATAAGGAATAAAATGACTATTTTTTCTAAATCTATCCACCACTACATAAACACTATCTAGCCCTGTCTTGGTCTTAGGGAGACCTATGATAAAATCCATGCCAATACATTCCCATGGTCTACTCGGAATGGGAAAAGTCTGGTACAAACCTGCATTTCTAGCTCCCCCCTTGGCTTTCATACAAACTACACATTGTTGAACATATTTTCTAACATCTCTTGGAAACTTGGGCCAATGATAAAACCTTTATACTAACTCCATAGTCTTTTTGATGCCAAAATGGCCACTAAGACTACCATTATGTTTCTCTTGGATGAGATTCTCTCTCATTGAACCCTTGGTAACAAACAACTTATTTCCCTTAAAAAAGAGCCCACTTTGTAGAGTGTATTCTAAAAACTTTATGTGAAAATGGTTTTGGAAATCAGCACATACCTTATAAGCTTCAGAAAAATCTTCATCATCTCTATAGAGGCCCTTGAAACTCTCTATTCCAATACTTTGAAGTTTCACTTCTTGGACTGTCAATATCCTTCGACTTAGTGCATCTGCTACCTTTTACAACTGTCCATTTTTGTTCTTGATGGTAAAGGTAAAGGCTTGGAGATAGTCCATCAACATTAGATACATGTTACTCAACTTCTCTTGTGTGTTAATGTAGCTAAGTGCCTAATTGTTTGTAAGCATAGAAAAATCCTTGGGTAGGAGAGAATGTCTCAACTTTCTAAGGGATTGCACTAGAGCATATAACTCTAAGTCATGAGAAGATTACTCCTTCTTTGCTTAAGACTCCTCCTACTGCCACTCCACTTGAATCACACTCCAATGTGAACAACATATCAAAACTAGGTAACAAAGGGATATGTTGGGTAGCCACTTGTTACTTTAGTTTTTAAAAAGCATTCCCTTCTTCAAGAGTACATTTGAACTTGGTCTTTATCCCTACTTTCATGGTATCTAACACTAGTGCACAAATACCATTGAAGTTCCTTGTAAAATTCCTATAGAATTGAGCTAACCCATGAAAGCTCCTTACCTCTATTGTTATTGTTAGTGTTGGCCAATTCAAAATAACCTCCAACTTACTTGGATCCATCTTAAAATAAGTTTCGGATACTAAAAAGCCCAAATGCACAAGTTATTTCTTGAGGAACTCACACTTTTCTAGATTTATAGATAACTTCTCCTCTTGTAAACTCCTGAGTACAATTTCTAAGTGCTACAGATGGTCCTCTTTTATTTTTCTAAAAATGAGTATATAATGTAGACATAGTACCACAAATCTCCCAATGTAATCCTTAAACACTTCATTCATTAGCCTCATGAATGTGCTAGGGGAATTTGTAAGCCCAAATAGCATAACCCTCCATTCATACAGCCCTTCATTAGTCTTGACAGTTGCTTTCCATATATCCCCATCCTTTATTCTAATCTAGTCATACCCACTTTTGAGGTCCACCTTGGTAAAATACTTAGACCCACATAGACAGTCCATTAAATCTTTAATCCTAGGGATGAGAAATCTATATCTTATTCTAATTCTATTTATTGCCCTAGAATCAATGGAAAGTCTCAACTTACCACCTTTCTTTGATGCCAGTACCACTGGCCCTAGACAAGGACTAATGCTTTTCTTGATAAGCCCTTGGTTTAGAAAATCTTACACCTATCTTGCTACCTCTTAGTTTTGTTCTTGAATAAGCTTGTAGGCTGCTTTGTTTGGTAGTGAATCCCCTAGAATGAAATCAATTCAATGGCTAATAGTCCTTTTAGGAGGTAATGTTGTTGGTGTTCCATCACTGATTATGTCCTTTAACCTACGAAGAAAACTTTGTACTTCCTCTAGCATAGGTATTTGTTTAGACTTTTGTCCCTCCTTGGGTTGCACCACTATAGCATAGCCTTCACTTCCTTCTTGCTGAAGAGTGTTGAGAAACTCCTTTCCACAACTTAGCAAGACACTAGGGGTCTTTGATTATGTTTCCTCTTGATCTAGCGGTGACTGTATTTTCACTGTCCTACCATTCTTCTTGAATGAGATAGTATTTTCCATCTCATCATAGATGGAACCTCTATCATAATGCTAGTGCCTGCCCTATAAGAGATTTCATGCATCCTTGGGAAATACATCACAAATTAACTTATCCTTGTATCCTCCATTAGAGAACTCAACCTGATGCAGCAGCAGCTCGGGTCCTTGGCAATACCATGTCATCAAAAACATATTTGAGTTTGTTTGTGTTGCTAGGTTCCATCTTTGACTGAGTTGGTTTAGTGTTTCTTAGTTTCCTTTGTTCACAAGTGTTGGTTAGCTATCTCTTGGGTGGTCAGTTGTTTCATTGACACTCGGTGATGCTTGTTTAGTGCTTAGTTATCTTTTCTTATCGATGGGTTTCTTTTGAGTTTCTGTTGAGGCTGACTTGTGCATTTATATTGGATCATGGATTTAATGTTGGTATCCATAATTGGGAAGCATTTGGTCCTAGATCTGACTATTCCTTCCATTGATTATGGATCTGAAGGAAAACTTAGTTCAGTAGCCTTTTGTATAAATGTAGTTGTTTGGTTAGAGTTTAGGGAGTCGGGTTTTTGGATAGATGAAAGAAGATATAAAATTAGAGATTATTGGCAAATCCTCGCATGTTTGAGGACTTTTGTAATTAATTGTAATATTTGGCTATAACTAGGAAGGCCTTACAACCTAGCATGTATGAATCAAATTGAACATAATAAGAAAGATCTTGCATTCTCTCTCTCACTATTGTTATGTTGTTTCTTATGTGTGTTGTTGAGCAGGCTAGATCGATAGGGGTTGCCATTATTTGGCCCCTCCTAGTCCATGCCTTGCATCAGGTGGTATCAAAGTGACATGAGATTTGGATCTAGGTTTACGAATCTAGATTTGAAGGTTCCTTCTTGTGAAGCCCTACTTGATTTGTTGTGGGGTAGAATATTGTGATCTCACTTGTAGTTGCTAAGGGTTTTCAAGATGGTTTGTGGGAGGTGAGATGTGGATCTAGGATTGGAAGACATGTTGAGACAAATTGCTTCTAGATTAGAAGCTGTTGAGATAGCCCAGAGAAGAGGAAGACATCTTGAAGATGTTAGTGATGATGAAACTAAGGAAGAAAAAGTGAATGCAGAACCTGCATCTATGATCGATCTAGGTGAAGAAATATTTTTGAAGGCTTTGAGAAGTTTGAAGTCTACACCACATTTTAATCCTCTTGAGTATGGTGGAAAATTGGATTCCGATGAATTGGTAGATTGGATCTTTGAGATGGAAAAGTACTTTGTGTATGAAAATATACCTGAAGACAAGAAAGTGAAAATTGCTAGCACAAAGTTGAAAAGTCATGCATCCTTATGGTGGGAACATCTGCAAATGGATAGAAAGAGGAAAGTCAAAGAAAAAATCAAGGTATGGAGTAAAATGGTAAAGAAATTGAAAGGAAAGCTCTTATCTTTTGATTATATATTAGATATCAGATCTAGACATGATGAAGATGAAGTGGGAAGAATTGCTAGATACCTAAATGGTTTGAGAGTTTCCATCCAAGAAGAAATCAGTTTGGTCAAATTGGAAAACATTGAAGAGGCTTATTGACTTGCATTGAAGGCTGAGGAGAAATTGAACAAGAAACATGAGAAAAGAAAAAGAGGTAGATCCCATGGTGAAAATGGTAGATCTAAACCAGAAAAGACAAATCTTGATAAGTGCAAGACCGAGTAGAAAGGTGAAAGTTCATCTAGAGGCAAAAGTAGTAACTACTAAGGTAAATGACCTTCATATTTTCCTTTTCCTTTCCTTTCTTTCTTATAAATCAAAGTAATGAAATGATCTAGTTCTTTTTCTTAATCATCATCATCAAAATTACTAGAAGTGTTCAAATATTTCTTACCATGGACTAAAGATTTGAAAGCTCTCTCACTTTTAGGCTCTGTCTTCAAACTTGATATCTCAAAGGCTGAAATTTTTCTGATTAAGGTCTCTCTACTAAATTATTTTGAGAATGGTATAGTCTCTTCCAAGATGTTTATCTTGTTCTCATATTTTGGTGTCATAGTAGTCATCAACTTATCCATTATGTCTTCTTTGAAAATCTCTCCACCATTGTTTCTGATTCTTGCAACTACCTCATTAATCCTTTGATTGTAGGTTGTAATGTTCTCTTCAGGTAGCATCTCCAATGTATTGTAATTTTTCTTCCATGTCTCCATACATGCATTCTTGGCTTGGACATCTCCTTCATAAATGTCTTCTAGATACTTCCATATCTTGTAGGATTGATCTATTTTCTTGATCTCTGAAAACTCACTCTCAGATAATGTGTTGATAAGGGCTTCTTTGGAAATTGCATTTTGAGTGAACATCTCATTTTTCTTAAGAGTTCCATCTTCCTTTGCAAGATCTACTAGAGAGGGGCATCTGAACTTCTTTGGTAGCTACTTCAAAAATCTCAAAGAAAATGCACTGCAAATGTGTCATCATCTTGTTCTTCCAGTCATTATAATTATCTCCATAAAACTTAGGACTTTATTTTATAAAGAATGCCATCTGATCAACCTCAAGTTGTTAAACTTTATCTCCGAGGCACTTGGCTCTGATACCAATTGTTAGGAATAGTCACAAGAGACAACTGATAGGGGAGGGGGGTGAATCAGTTATCTAAAAGATTCAATTATTTATCCAATTAAGTATATAAGAACATTAAGCATAAACATAATATGAGGAAACTTAAAAAAACACCACAATTTTGGTTATGGGGAAACCCAAATAGGTAAAAACCCTGGTGGGAATTAACACCCACTAAGAACTGCACTAGAGTATTATGATCCCTGTTAGAAGATATTACAACCCAATTATGAGTTGATCTTTACAATGCATTTAGTACAGTCACCCAGTCAAGGGTCAGACCCTGTTAGGAGTCTTTTACAATTAACCTTGTTAGGGGTGAGGACACACTACCTGAGAGTACACTGATGAAAGGGGTGAAGGCTACAACCTTTTGTTTAATGGATACACACTATATCTAGATTTTGGTGAACTAGGCATAGACCTGCTATCTTGATCAATTATAATGAATAGCATATACTCTTTACTTTCTCACATAGACCTTCTACTAATGGCTCAATATTTTTCACTCTCTTCTATTCTCTTATCTTTCAACTATCTTTCATACTTAGTAATAAAAAAATGACAGCCTATAAATATCTTTCACTAAATGATATAAATAATTCAGCCTATTAGAACCATCTTGAAATCATATTAGAGAAATAACGTAACTCTCCAATAACAACTTAGTTGGATCTAATAAGCATGCAACACAAATTAGGACCACACAATTCCATTATGAGTAGACGCGACGCTTCACATAGTCGGCTTCAGTAGATTAACTCCAACGTCCTTCTCATGTTGAATTATGTCATGTGCTCTTAACCAAACATAATTAATTCTCCTCTAAACATAAAGGCAAAAATGCATACCGAAATGATAGGCACAACTACTACATTAATAAACATTGTCAGCTCTACTAGATAAACTCAGGAAACTGGGATTGTCAACTCAAGACTTCATAACTCAACTTGTACTACATATCTGACTCTACATCCATGAACATAGCATCATACACATGTCTACAAGATAATGTCAAATGTGAAAGGCTTCATTACAGCCATAATATAAATCACATACAGAACTCTTCTTGGGACCTATTAGGAACACTCACTGATATAGACTATCATATTATTGTCTTCACTTAGAATCAACCTCTATGTCTATGATATCATTCTGGTAACATATCTAGGAAACATATACTCATAGCTCTCTCCATCAGGCTTCCACGCATGCTATTTACCATATGTTGTCATTAATGACAAACATACAGTCAGCACTTTGGCTTGCTGGAAAATATCCAACACTATCATCATGGGCAGTCTTACAAGGAATACAATGACTCATTTTTCTAAATCTATCCACCACCACATAAACACTATCTAGCCTTATCTTGGTCTTTGGGAGACCTACAATAAAATCCATGCCAATACATTCCCATGGTCTACTTGGAATGAGAAAAGTCTAGTACAAACCTAGATTTCTATCTCCCCCCATGGCTTTCACACAAACTACACATTGTTGAACATATTTTCTAACATTTCTTGGCAACTTGGGCCAATGATAAAACCTTGATACTAACTCCATAGTCTTGTTGATGCCAAAATGGCCACTAATACTACCATTGTGTTTCTCTTGGATGAGATTCTCTCTCATTGAACCCTTGGTAACACACAACTTATTTTCCTTAAATAAGAGCCCACTTTGTAGAGTATATTCTGAAAACTATATGTGAAAATGGTTTTGGAAGTCAGCACATACCTTATAAGCTTTAGAAAAATCTTCATCATCTCTATAGAGGTCCTTTAAACTCTCTATGCCAATACTTTGAAGTTTCACTTCTTGGACTATCAATATCCTTTGACTTAGTGCATCTGCTACCTTTTACAAATGTCCATTTTTGTTCTCGATGGTAAAGGTAAAGGCTTGTAGATTGTCCATCAATGTTAGATACATGTTACTCAACTTCTCTTGTGTGTTAATGTAGCTAAGTTCCTGATAGTCTAAAAACATAGAAAACTCCTTGGGTAGGAGAGAATGTTTCCACTTTATAAGGGATTGCACTAGATCATATAACTCTAATTCATGAGAAGATTACTCCTTCTTGGCTTAATACTCCTCTTACTGCCACTCCACTTGAATGACAATCCAATGTGAATAGCTTATCAAAACTAGGTAACAAAGGGATAGGTTGGGTAGCCACTTGTTGGTTTTGCTTTTAAAAAGCATGCCCTACTTCAAGAGTCCATTTGAACTTGGTCTTTATCCCTCTTTTCATGGTATCTAACACTAGTGCACAAATACCACTGAATTTCCTTATAAAATTCCTATAGAATTGAGCTAACCCATGAAAGATCCTTACCTCTATTGTTATTGTTAGTGTTGACCAATTCAAGATAGCCTCCACTTTACTTCGATCCATCTTAAAATAAGTTTGGGAAAAAAGAAACCCCAGATGCACAAGTTACTTCTTGAGGAACTTGCACTTTCCTAGATTGATAGATAACTTCTCTTGTAACCTCCTGAGTACAATTTCTAAGTGCTGCAGATGGTCCTATTTTGTTTTTCTAAAAATCAGTATATCATCTAGATATACTACCAGAAATCTCCCAATGTAATCTTTAAGCACTTCATTCATTAGCCTCCTGAATGTGCTAGGGAAATTTGTAAGCCCAAATAGAATAACCCACCATTCATATAGCCCTTCAATAGTCTTGAAAATTGTCTTCCATTCATCCCAATCCTTTATTCTAATCTGATCGTACCCACTTTTGAGGTCCAACTTGGTAAAATACGTAGACCCACATAGATAGTCCATTAAATCTTCAATCCTAGGGATGAGAAATCTATATCTGATTCTAATTCTATTTATTGCCCTAGAATCAGTGCAAAGTCTCCACTTACCACCTTTCTTTGATGCCAGTACCATTGGTTCTACACAAATACTAATGCTTTTCTTGATGAGCCCTTGGTCTAGCAACTCTTGCACCTATCTTGCTACCTCTTGGTTTTGTTTTGGAGTAAGCTTGTAGGCTGCTTTGTTTGGTAGTGAAGCCCCTGGAATGAAATCAATTCAATGGCTAATAGTCCTTTTAGGAGGTAATGTTGTTGGTCTTCCATCACTAATTATATCCTTGAACCTTCTAAGAAAACTTTGTACTTCCTTTGGCATAGGTATTTTTGTAGAATTTTGTCCCTCCTTGGGTTGCACCACTATAGCATAGCCTTCACTTCCTTCTTGTTGAAGGGTGTTGAGAAAATCCTTTCCAAAACTTAGCAAGAGACTAGGGGTCTTTGATTGTGTTTCCTCTTCATCTAGTAGTGACAATATTTTCAATGTCCTACCATTCTTCTTGAATGAGATAGTATTCTCCTTCCCATCATAGATGGCACCTCTGTCATATTGTCATCACCTACCCTATAAGAGATTTCATGCATCCTTGGGAAATATGTCACAAATTAACTTATCCTTGTATCCTCCATTAGAGAACTCAACCTGATGTAGGAGCATCTCGATTCCTTGGCAATACCGTGTCACCAAAAAACATATTTGAGTTTGTTTGTGTTGCTCAGTTCCTACTTTGACCAAGTTGGTTCAGTGTTGCTCAGTTTCCTTTGTTCACCAATGTTGGTCAGTTATGTCTTAGGCAGTCAGTTGTTGCATTGGCACTTGGTGATGCTTGTCTAGTGCTCGGTTAGATTTTCTTACTGACGGGTTTCTTTTGAGTTTATGTTGAGGCTGACTTTTGCATTTATTTTGGGTCATAGATTTAATGTTGGTATCCATCATTGGGAAGCATGTGGTCCCAGATCTGACTATTCCTTCCATTGTCTATGCATCTGAAGGCTAACTTAGTTCAGTAGCCTCTTGTATAAATGTAGTTGTTTGGTTAGATTTTAGGGAGTTAGTTTGTTGGATAGATGAAAGAAGATAGAAAATCAGAGATTATTGGCAAATCCTCACATGTTTGAGGACTTTTGTAATTCATTGTAATAACTTGACATAACTGGGAAGGCCTTACAACCTAGCGTGTATGAATCGAATTGAATATAATAAGAAAGATCTTGCATTCTCTCTCTCACTGTTGTGTTGTTGTTGCTTCTACATGTTATTGAGTAGGCTAGATCAATAGGGTGTGCCATTATTTGGCCCCTCCCTGTCCCTTCCTTGTGTCAAGTGCTATCAGAGTGAGGTGAGATATAGATCTAGGTTTGTGAATCTAGACTTGAATGTTTCTTCTTGTGAAGCCCTACTTGATTTGTTGTGGGGTAGAAAATTGTGATCTCACTTGTATTTGTAGAGGGTTTTTAAGATGTTTCATGGGTGGTGAGATGTGGATCTAGGATTGGCAGACACATTGAGACAAAATTTCTACTAGATTCAAAGTTGTTGAGACAACCTAGTGAAGAGGAAGACATCTTGAAGATGTTAGTGATGATGAAACTTTGGAAGAAAAAGTGAATGCAGAACTTGCATCTATGATCGATTAGGGTGAAGAAGTATTTTTGAAGGCTTTAACAAGTCTGAAGTCTACACCACATTTTAATTCTCCTAAGTATGGTGTAAAATTGGATTCTGATGAATTGGCAGATTGGATCACTGAGATGGAAAAGTACTTTGTCTATGAAAATGTACCTAAAGACAAGAAAGTGAAAATTACTAGCACAAAGTTGAAAAGTCATGCATCCATATGTTGGAAACATTTGCAGCTGGACAAAAAGAGGAAAGACAAAGAAAAAATCAAGGTATGGAGTAAAATGGTGAATAAATTGAAAGGAAAGTTCTTACCTTGTGATTATTAGATTAACCTAGTTAGGCAAATGCAAAGTTTAAGGCAAAGAAATAGCTTGGTTAAGGAATATACTAATGAATTCTATATATTAGATATCAGATTTGGACATGATGAAGATGAAGTGGGAAGAATTGCTAGATACCTGAATTGTTTGAGAGTTTCCATCCAAGAAGAAATCAGTTTGGTCAAATTGGAAAACATTGAATAGGCTTATCAATATGCATTGAACGCTAAGGAGAAATTGAACAAGAGACATGAGAAAAGACAAAGAGGTAGAGGTGCTAGATTCCCTAGAGGAAGAGGTTGATCCCATGGTGAAAATGGCAGATTTGAACCAGAAAAGACAAATATTGATAAAGGCAAGATTGAGTGGAAAGGTGAAAGTTCATCTAGATCCAAAGGCAGTAACTACTGAGGTAGTTATAACAAAGGAAGTTTCTGAGGAACTTGTTACAATTGTGGAGAAGAAGGACATAGATCATTTGAATGTATGCATGCAAGTAAGAAGGCTTGTAATAGTAGAAATGATTTGGTGAAAGAAGAGTCACCAAATGAACTTGAGAAGGAAAATAACTTGATGGTAAGGAGAGCACTATGGAATGAAAGTAAAAATGAAGATCCGATAAGGAAAAATTTGTTCAAGACCAGATGTAGAGTTTCTGATAAAGTTTGGAAGGTAATCATTGACAGTGGTAGCTTAGAGAATCTGGCATCTAAGGAAATGGTCACAAAAGTGTAGTTGAAAAGGTTGGAATATCCGAAGCCCTATCAGATTTCATAGATTAAGGATTAGCATACACTCTTGGTAAGTGAATATTGTTATGTGAATTTGAAGATTGGAAAGTATTATGATAAGGTGTTATGTGATATCATGCCTATGGATGGTTGCCATATTTTGTTGGGTAGACCTTGGAAATATGATAGATATGCTATATATGATGGGAGATTACATAAGTATACTATTTTGGCTGATGGAAAGAGACAAATATTGTTACCTTTGCTGGAAGAATCTGTTAGCCCATTTTCCTATCAACGCAAAAAATCTTCAGAAAATGGTCTATCTCTAGATTTTTTTCATGGTTTTATATTTTCCCTGGTCTCTACAATATGTTTTTACCTATCCCTACCTTGAAACCCTTGTAAAAATTCAAGTATATAGCCATTGGAAAGAAAAACCCTCACTTGCCTTGGCCCTATTCTAATTTCGCATTACCTTTTCCTGTCACTTAAAATCCAAATAGCCCATGTGCTAAAATGTTATATCCCTTCGCATGTTGATCAGTTAGGTTTCACGCTGGGGCCCCCCTTTAATATTTCCTAAGTTCTTAAGTCTCCTGGCATGAATTTTCCTATGTTTCAACCCTTTGAAAAAACTTGTGGTTGTCAGATGTTCGCAAGGAATCCTTTTCCCCCTTGCGAACATGCGGCAAGCGGACATCTATCATTAGCAGGACCCAACAACTTGTAGACTCTTTAAAATTTGTGGCTTTCGCATGATCTCATGAGCCTTTTTAAGGCTATGCGATCATGTGACAAGGCACCACCTATCATGGTGGGCCCATTTATGGTATCTGAGGTGGCAGGTTTTGATTGGTTGATGCGGGTTCTAATGTGGCATGTGTCAGAGGTCTAAAGAATGAAGAAAAAGTTAGAGGTTTGCCTGTCATTTTTTACAATGTGGTAGCTTGTGATTCACTACAAAGGCTTATGTGGCAGGGTGGGGTCAATTTTTTAGTCGCTTGAAGATCTTGTGGTTGCTGCATGATTGCAAGGAATATTCTTCCCCTTTCTGATCATGTGACGACCATTGATTTGGAATCTAACATGAAGGCTGTCGATGGGTCCATTGCCAGGTCATGCTGATTTGTTTACTTCTCATTGGTCGAGGAGCAGTGACATGGAATGTTGTTAGTGGGTCTAGGTGTTTAAACTAGATGACAGGTGATGTATGCTAGCAGTTTGTCGCATGTTCGCATGAGCTTCTTTCAAGCTATGCAATCATGTGATGAGGCCGTTAGATTATCTACTAATGAAGATCGATGGTTAGGTTTTAAAGTGAAATCATTTAACTATTGCAACATGAATTTGAATGTTTATGTGGGGTTTTCTCTACAGGGTTTGAAGCGGTGGCCTTATAAAATGAAAGGGGTGGTTCAAAATTGATTTTCCCAGTCGGTTGTAGTTGGAAAATGATGTAAGAGATCTGTGTGGCCATCTTGATTTGATTTTTCCATCCTCAGTGCCATGCTAAGTAATTATAGAGGGACTATGTTTTGATTCAGGTGACTAGGGTTTGAGTACGTTAGAGATTTCCATGACCTCTACATGCAAGATTTTCTAAAGGTTGGCTCTGGCATTTATTTTGTTTTTCTTAAAACAAGAAATCAGTTCAAATTATATTTGTAGTTAGCCTTGAGTGATGAAACCAATGCAATTGTACATTAGATTTTATCTGATTCTCTAGGGTTTCAAGGCTTATCTATAGTCTTTATTTTCTTTTTGTACCGGGTGATTGTTGTAGACCTAATTTTTCCCTAAATGATCTGTAGCTTGTTGCAATCCTTGTTCCTATAAAAGGATTTTCAAGATCATTTAGAAGGGTTCAGAAAATTTGGAAGTTTTCTATTTTTTTTAGTTCCATGACGGGTCCTTTTACTGTAGATATTTTCTTCTTCTCTACATATAGAGTGTTCCCTTTTTCCTTTCTGGCTTTGGAGAATAGAATGCAAGTTGAAACATTTTTTCTTATGTATAATATTTTAATACATTTGTATTGGTATCAAATTTGTCTCCATTTGAATCCTAAACTTGTTGATTATAGCATCAAGGATGTTTAATCTTTCTGTTTCCATTTCCTAGGTGTCTGCAATAGAGTTGTCTTTGCAGGGATAACTAAGTTCAAGGTTAGTTTTTAGATGTGTATGAGCTAGGAGATCAAGGGTATTTCATGCTTGTATTTTAGTGGATGCTGATTAATGTATTGCATGTTTATCAATCTCTTCTAAGGGGAGAGTTAATATCCTTTGAATAGGTGATAACAAACTTGGGTACACAGGTGGATTGTTAAAGTATGATCTGGTTGATGGTGTATGGTTGATGTAAGGCATCACCATATTTGAATGTATTGTCTTCTTGTTTCATAGCTCTTTGTTTCAATGATGTATTTGACTCTACTGCCCATTAGATAAGGCACTGGTCTATGAGAGACTTAGGGCATCTTAGGGGTCCTTTCAGCCCAACATCAATTATTCAAATTAATACCTTTCCCTTTCATGTTGGTAGTAGTAGTAGTAGGAGGTCCCTCCTCTAGGTTTCAAACTCATTCTATGCAAATAGGGCTATTGCATTAGATTTGGTTTTATTGAGGTATTGGGTACCCATAGGGGTCTGAAAACTATTCCACAATAATCTATCTGTAGGCCTTTTATTCATCAAAAAGGAGTCATGAGTGTGTAGATAAGGAAATACCCACCTGAGTGATGAGGAGCTCAAATAAGAAGGAGGATTCCTTTCAATCCTCATCAATTGGACTATTTTCTTGTCAAACTTGAGTGCCTACCCTGAGAATCAAGCCCATCTATTGATTCAAGTTTGGTCCTACAAGAAAAAGCTCCAACAGAACCTGTTAGTAATGTTTTCACATCTGTGAAAGTTTTTTTGATAGAGGGAACAAAGTTTGTTAAGGATTTGAAAAAGAGTGATGTATTTTTTGTTGTGATTCCTAACAAACAGAGTAAGAAAACCAATGATAATGTTCCTGAGGAGATTGATAAGTTATTGAATGAGTATAGTGAAATCATTTCTAACATTGTACCTAATGGTTTCCCACAGAAGAGAATCATTGATCATTGTATGGATCTAATCCTCGAGCTATTTTACCGAATAAGGCACCTCATCGGCTAACACCTACCAAGAATCAAGAATTGAATCGACAGATTCAAGAGTTGTTGAAGAAAGGTTTGATCAGAGGAACTTTGAGTCCTTGTGTAGTACCTATTGTATTGGTGTTGGAAATTTGGATGAGTTAGATATCTATATGTTTTTCTTATAGAAACATATAATCTACATGAATAACGCATATGATAGAGAGCAAGTATAACAAAGTGCAAAGAAAAATTGTCTAAGTGTAAAGCACTATTTTCCCAATGTACCCAGAGATAGTTTTGATTGGTGATGTTAATTGGAGTAATTTCAGTGCTTACACACTTGAACATAGATACTATGATGACTATTGAAGACTCACCTAAGAGTGCAAGTCTGTATGACATCTATGGAAGAAGTTATGGCAGTTTTACCAGAGACAGCATTAAGATGACCAGAAAGAATATGAAGATAGAATTGCTAAAGAGTTAAGGGATTGTTTTTTTTATCAAAATAATATCTTAATAATATGAAGGGACAACATCCTAGATGTTAACCCTTGGTTAAATATGTATTTTGTAATAAGCTTTTGTGAAGCCAACTGTAAGATTTATTAGTCCTAATAACTTGTATAAATGTAAGGCATATGTAAATGCAAAAGTGTGATGAAAAATATATGCAATTGTAATGATATAGATGATATTGTGAACATATATGTCAAAGATATTGATGTGAAGTTGTGAAAGAAAAGAAAGAAAGTATAAGGTTATGTACCTTGCCCTATTTTGTAATTAGTAATCATTGTACATTACTTGTTTGGAAAGTGGGCTCATCTTGTAATCATATTTTGTACTACCAACTCTTAGCAGGGTTGAGGCTTCTAACAAGACCCAAAGTCCCTTAATCAAGACTAAGACACTATATGCATGTAATAGGCTCCTAACAGGGTCAACATCCCTATCAGGATACTTTTGATTAGTGAAGCTTTGTGGGTACCATCTCCACTAGGGTTTTCTCTTGGCCAGGGTTTCCTCGATAAAAAATAATGTGTTATGAGCTCATTTTCTTTACTGCTATGTGTATGCACCCTAAAATGGTCACCTAGAGTTTGGGCCCCATTCTTCAATTTATCAATTTCTTGAATCAATGCTTTACAATATTTTCAAATTAAATCAATTTCCTTTATCAAATCCTAATTCTATCATTTATTTGATTATATTCTATGGATTAACCATTTTATCCTAAGCCTTTATTTAATTAAAAGGAATTCCCTCCCCTTTTATTAAATAAAATGCCCCCACTTACCTCTTATCCTAAGTTGCACAAATAAAGCATTATTCCTATTTTATAAAAATAAGCAAAGGCCTTTTTGTCTCACATGAGGTACAAAAGTCAACACTTCACTCTCATTGGAGGAGACTTGTGCAAAAGGATTGATCCCACTTTCAAACTCCACCCTTGATCAAATCTTTTGCCTCTTAATATCCACCGTTTGTTATTCTCATTTTCTATAAAAGAGGAGCTCTTTTCTCTTCCTAAGGATCTCACTCTTTATGCTAATGTTGTGTTGTAGGATTTCTTGGTGTTTTTGGAGCTTTGGAGAGCTTGTGGCCTTCTAGTCTCATTCTAGTCTTCATACTTTCATTATAGCTTAGTTCCTTTCATTGCAATCTTAACTTAGTTTCCTTTCAAGTTCGAGCTTAGTTGACATAACTTAATTATTAATGGGTTGCAACACTTTCATTTCCATAGATTAGTTTCATTTTTCATTCTAGCATAGTTGCATTGCATTTTCATCAAGATTCTTGAAGATATTGGCATTCTTGCCCTTGTCTCTTTGAATATCCCATTGCATAGTTTACAAGCAAGGTTATATGATTAATAGCTCTAGCTGAGAGCCCTCTAAACACCCTTGCACTCCATGCTTAGGGAGCTCTAAGTAACTTTATCAAGGCATCCAATCCATAGATGCTCTTGGAACTAAAGACTTAGAGAAGTGCACATTTTGAGTGTATATTTTTGCCGCCCACCATGGGGCAGAACAAATCTATTTTGTCCTTTCCTTTCATGCATTTCCACTAATTTTTCATCATATTTATCTTATTATTCTCAGCTATTTTCTAAATTTTTCTAATAGAGTATCATGCGATATTTTTCCATTGTCATACGGAAATTTATTACATAGTCATGTGATACTTTTCTAGTAAAAGTATCGTACAACCATACAAGACTATGTCGTGTAGGTATATAGAACTCTGTTGTCTAGCATCATGCAAAGTATCATCTAGAAAAGAAATATCACACTCCTATACTACGAAGTATCCTATGATTCTTTTTCTAACAGAAATGTCATCCAGGCCTGGCAATGACTGATTTTAGTTCTTTCTTTGCAAGATTTGGATTTATTTTCTTCAAATTTCTAATTTTCTTTGTTAGAATAGAGGTTTACTTGCAGATTTTACTTGATATTTGTTGTACTAACCTTTGTGGGCCTAACAAGTTGTGTTTGTAGGTGTACCCTAGTTGCTTGCATTATTTTCTAAAAGAATGCATGTCAAAGCTTTAAATGCACAAGGGCTACTAATCCTTCTTGCAGGGTTGTCCAAAGCATAAAAACAATCAAGTGCTTGTTCTTTACTTTCATTTTTAAGTGTGGCATATACTAGTTCATTTTTTATTAGGCACTTAATATCTTATTATTAGAGTCTTTTCATGGTAGGAGAGTATGTTCTTCACCCTTGTGGTGAACCAAAAATCTTGACCCATCTTTAGATTTCAAAAGCAAGAGGGCTAATTGAACATTGCTTGGTGTGTTTGGGAGATATTTTTGAGATGGGAGAGTATGCTCTTCACCCTTGAGGTGAACCAGAAATCTTGACCCTCAAAGGTTGATCCACTTCTTGTTTAGTTTAGAATCCTTAAGTAGGCTTGCTCTTGAGCAATCAAGAGGAATGACCCAAGTGGGGACAAGCTAATACCTAACTATTCCAACCCACTATAAACTCAAGGCTATCAAGGACACAAAACCTTGCTAGATGTAGTACTTGTCTTCACTTAGTGTGAGTACTTATGGGATTGTGACCATGAGGAAAATGCTAAGAAAGAATGCTTAAGGTACTCTTGTGGCCATGAGGTCCGTTAGTTGCTGCAAGGTAAGGAATCCCTTCAGGGAGCAAGAGGGGTATTATGAACAAAAGCCCTTATTACAAACCATATAGATAGAAGATACCTAATTTTTTTGCTCAACATCTTGGTGCAAGGATCAATCCTAGTAGACTAACCTAGATCACCCCAACATTTTACTCACTATCTGTGTTGCTTTGGTTGTGTCATTGGCACTTCCACGACAAAGCCAACATCTATTGTGGGCAACCACTTTGTGTGAGGTGATGGGACATCAAGTGTGGGCCAAGTTGTTGAGTATTGAGCCTTTGTCTTTCTAGGCTAGAAAGTTCTTGAATTGCCTTCACTATGATCTACCTGTGTAAGCATTCTTGAACATTAAACATCATGGTAGTGCTCATAGGATTCTATCATTTTGATATCCCAAGTGCATGTCTTGGCAAGGTTACTTTCGCCCTTGTGCAAGTGTTTTATGACATGTTTGATCACTTACTATTTGCAAACCTGTCTATTTTTTGCTATTACTACATTTTAAATCAAGAAATTGAGCTTGTCAACCTACAACTTTAGTCAAATTGCCTTCAAAACTGAGATTTATACACTCACTAGTTAAATATTATACGATACTGCATGGCTATTAGACCACCTACCTAGATTTTATCACATCAACTACCTAGAAACCATCGCATGACCTTTGTGTGATATATCATCTGGGAAAATTGTATTGTTCTACTACCCTACAAACCATCACACAGAGTCATCCTACTTTCTTTCTTGTTGTCTACAATCTGAAGCTGATTCATGTCATTTTCAGTCTCCTTTGGTTGATCCGGGTCATATCAAGTTGTTTTTCCTATCATTGGAAGCCTGTTTGCACTTGGAATTCTTGTGTTTTGACCCTTTGATTAGTAATATTTGATTTTACAAGTGATCTTTCTTGGAATTGGTAAGTTAGAAATCACCCTTGTTGAGAAGACCAATCTTTGGATTCTTTGATAACACACTTGCAGAGTCTTAGTGGTCTCTTGTCGAGTTCACTTCCATCCAAACTCAATTTCAATCAAATATAACTTGGTTAAACCATCCTCCTAATCCATATGTGTTAGGATACTTATTAATTGATTAGGAACCTCTGTGGTAGTGTTGGTTTATACCTTTTGCAATTTTTTATCTTACCATCTCTTTTTGGACAATTGAATGCTTTTACTATCCTAGTTTGATACCAATGTTTTTAGGGTTGTCTTATCACCGAGTGTTTTTCCTTTCATGTCATTTATGACAAGGTATCAAGTGAATCAAGGGAAATGACCTTATATATTCTTTAACCAATTACCCCCTGTTCAAACTCACCAAAGATGTAAAGGAAGTGAGCCTATGTTTGACCAATCACATAGGAGTGATTCTAAAGTTTGGTTTATAAGAGCAATCCTAGTGAGTTGAGTACCTCCTTAGCACCTTCTCAATCAGCTATGGATATGAGTTACACCATGACTCAATGGGAGAGGGAAGAAATGGATCAAAATCTTGATGACATATTTCAGAGACATAGAGACAACATTCTATTTGGTGATTCCTCTCATGAAAATCAATTAGAATCACCCCCTATCAATACTAGATATTTGGATGCCCATCAAAGGGATGAAAGGCATAAGGGACGATCTCACCAAGATGAAAGGTCAGAGCACAAAGAAATATTGAGAAGAAAAATCCATCTCAAGAAGAAGAGATCAAACAAATGAAGAGTATGATGGAAAAGCTATTGGCACCTAAGAGTTCATTCTCACTTCACTCAATTTTTCCTAATCCTTTTGACAAGAGTGTGAGCATGAAATATTTTCCTAGGAAGGTGAAAATTCCACAATATGACAAGTATGATGGTAATGGGGATCCACATGACCATGTGCCCCAATTCTACATTATGAGCTTTGAGTTTCATCAAGATGACTCCTATATCATGAGGTTGTTCTGAAGGAGTCTCAAAGGTCAAGGAATGGAATGGTTTTCCAACATAACTCCCCCTATCAAGACCTTCAAAGAGCTTGTTCATAGATTCATCCAACACTTCACCTACAATCTATCAAGATCTATCACCATGTTTGACCTATGTAACTTAAAACTAAATAAAGGGGAGTCCTTTGTTCCTTTCTTGCAAAGATCGAGATGTTAATGTTCTTGCTACTCCAGGACCATTGCTAAAAAGGAGAAGATTGACATCCTTATTAACAACCTGGTTCTTGAGATGTGGTATGAAGTGAGTAAAATGGTCTTTGACTCCTTTGACACCATGGTCAAAACCACATGCAGAATCAAAGATGCTTTGAAAGAGCAAGGAATTTTGACCAACAACAAAAATAACAACAATGGTCAAAATAACCACAATGCTAATAAGGATAAAGGGAAAAACTTGCACTGGAATAAGAACAAGCAAGTGGTTAATGATGGAGTGGTGGACTCTTCTCAACCTAAGGATCAAGGTGTTCTTCACTTATCTAGTTATGTTCAAGCAATGAAGCTCAACATATCTAACCAACAAGAACATAAGCCAAGATACCAAGAAAAGCCCAAGAAAGAGAGGCATCAATTTTCCAAGCTTGGTGATTCCTATGAGGATGTCTTCCAAACACTCATTGCCAACAATCTCACACATCCTCAAGATCCAACAAACCATCATATTCCTAATGTTAAACCACATTGGTGGGATGAGAAAGCTTTCTACAAATTTCACAATGGTATTGGACATGATATCGAACACTGTTGGAAACTTAAGCATATCATCCAAGATCTCATTGAGAATGGAAAAATTAAGGTGGATGGTTTGAACACTAATGCTAATCATAAGGCTTTCAAAGAACATTTGCCTAAACATGAGAATGGGGAAACTTTTAAACCATAGAATGGCAAGGCTAAGATTAACTAAACTTACACAGCTGCAAAAAATGTGGTGAACATGCTCAAAGTTGTGGAAGAAAGTGTCAACATGATGAGGAACAAGGATCCCTATGGTTATGATGTCGACTCTCCTCCTATCATTGATGAAGAACCTATGGTGGTGCTAAAGGGTCCTCACTCTAGAAGGTCATCCCAAGCTCTTAATGCTATCATGAGAAGTCAAGGTCCTATTGTCATTAGAGGACCAAGTTCCAATCCATCTAGTAAACCAAAGCAAGTGGAATCTAAGAATGTCACCACAAAATCAGCAATTGATCCCAAAATGGGTTATAATCTTGTTGATTAGTTGTAGAGAACACCAGCTCAAATTTTAATCTTTGAGCTCTTAAAGTTGTCCCCAAGACATAAGCATTTCCTTGAGGATTTCTTGCATGTAGCAAATGTCCCTAACAATTTAGACATTGATCAATTACAAAGCATGGTCAATCATATTTCTAGCCCTAATTACCTCACTTTTTTAGAGGATGATGATAAAGCTTTGAGCCACCTGCATAATCTCACCCTTCACATTGAATTCATGATCCATAAAACCTTTGTCATGCGTGTGTTGATATATGCAGGTGCTAGGCTCAATATTTGTTCCTTAAGTCTTTTAAAAACTTTGGGTTGCTCAGAGGAAGTTATAGATGCTAGAAAGAAGATTACCATAAAAGCCTATGATGAGGTAGAAAGAAGTTCCAAGCGGTTGGTTTTTCTTTCTGTTAGGATCGGCCCCATTGAGAAAGACATTTTGTTTCAAATTGTTGATGTTGGTCCTCTGGCATACAATATCTTATTTGGTAGACCCTCAATCCATGAGATGCAAGTAGTGCCATCCACCTACCACTAGTGTGTTAAGTTCCCCTATAATGGAGTAGAAATCTATATACTTGGGGATAACACATTATTTTTCAACTCCATTTTAGAAGAGATGCATAATATTCCTCTGAACAAAGAAGCAGAGGATTTCAATGCTACTCTAGCATAGTGCAAAGATAAATTCAAGTCAATAGACCTTGGTATGGGGGGGTATCAACTCAAATCCTTTACAAAGCTACCATTTTCAACTAGGTCTTATGGTAAGCCTTCACAAGAGATGAAACCTTCCTCTTTAGCCATGAATTTATTTCAAACATTTGTAGAGTCCTTAGTCCCTATCCAAGATGAGAAAGAAGAGGTGGCTGTTAAAGACTAGATTTATAGAGAACATAAATACATGCAAAATGAGAACTTCTCTCCCTCTCCTAAGGCTTATGGAAGAGGGTATACTTTTGTCAAAAATATGGGCTATGCAGGACATGGCCTTCTTAGTCACAGATTGGATGCTAGGGATGAACCTCTCAATCATGCTCTTTTTGGATGCAACTCTAAGAAGACGGTTGGCTTAGGCTTTGAGAATCATAATAAGAAAATTGATCCAATCCTTGATGAGTCAGATAGTGAAGATGGACCAAAATACATGCCAAATTTGATAAATCAAGAAGATATGTGTGAAGATTGGGTCCCTTCCACTAATCTCCTTTGAGGAGATTCAGATAATCCAGTTGCTCATGTGACAATTTCAAATCTAGAAAAGGATGAATAAAATGTAGAAGATCCTATCAAAGAACATCCATACAAGAATGGTGTTCAAAATGATGTTACCCTTTGTGACATTAGAGCCTCCACATCAAGACATCATAAACATGCATGGTGTAAACATCCCAATTAGGATTCAGATATAGATTCACACAAGTATGAATGGGATTCTCTCTCTGATTCTTCCACAGTTGACATGGATGTTGATGTTGTCCATACTTATATTTCTCATCCTGAGGGAGCTGACGAGTCAAGTGTAGGATTAGAGTACTGGAACCCATGTGTTGCCTTAGTGGATGATTCTTCACTTGGTAGGACAAACCTTGATTTGGGTAACTTAGAAGAATACTTGATAGACTTTGACTCTTCGATCACCAAAGATGACAACATTCATATTCACAACCTTTAACCTTCCATTAACTTACCTCTTGCTAACACTCACCTCATTGATTGGTCCTGACATTATCAGGAACCTAAGCTCTTGACATTCCAGAATGACTATGAGATAACCTATTACCTGAATGCAATTGAACCCGTAGTCTCTTCCACTAGTGAACTAGCTACCAGCATGATAGAGCCCAAAATCAAGTACCTTAGTCATAAAATAAAATGAAAAAAAAAAAAAAGAGTTCTGATGGCGAAAAACATTGTGTGGCTATGTCAGAACCAAAAATAGTAAAAAGAAATGATGTATCCAATGGTGAAAACCTCTTTGAGGTGACTAAGGATGAGGTACTTGATCATCTCCCCAATTACTTTCAAGATAGATCTCTAGTGCTTGTTGATCCAACTCAATTAGTCAATTTGGGTATAGATGAAGCTCTGCAGATAGTGCACTTAGCTCAGTCCTTGTCAACACAAGAAAGGGAAACGTACACCAAGTTCTTACAGAGCAAGAAGGTTAATTTTGCTTGGAATTATTTAGATATGCTAGGGTTAGACACTAATATTATTATGCATCACTTTTCCATAGCTCTAGGTGTGAAACCAATCAAATAAAAATTGAATTAGAAAAATAGCTCTTTTAGTCAAAGCAGAATTAGAAAAACTCCTTAGCGCAAGATTCATAAGAGCTATTCATTATGTTGAATGCATATCAAATATTGGACTTGTTTCTAAACATGAAAAATCCATTCACATCTACATAGAATTTAGAGATCTAAATAGAGCATGCCCAAAGGATGATTTTCCACTCCCAAATATAGACATGATAATGGACATGATGGCAGGTTATGAGATCTATTCCTTGATGGATGGATTTTTTGGATATAATCAGATCAAGATAGCTCCTGAAGACCAAGAAAATACTACATTCTCTTGTGCATGGGGTACCTATTGTTGGAACGTTATGCATTTTGGATTAAAAAATGTAGGAGCCACCTATCAATGAGCCATGACAACTATCTTTCATGACATGATGCATAAGAACATGGAAGATTATGTGGATGACTTCTTGACCAAATCTAAGAAAAGAGACACACACTTAGGTGATTTAGAAGTCATTCTAGATCACATGGATCAATTTCAATTAAGGTTAAATCCTAAGAAGTGTGCATTTGGCGTCACCTTTGGAAAAATTCTAGGATTCATTATTTCAGCAAAAGGAATAGAGGTAGACCCTGAAAAATTCCAAGCAATCATGGATATGCCACCTCCTAAAAACATCAGCCAAATGATGAGTCTTCAAGGATGTCTTCAATCTATAAGTAGGTTCATTTCATAGCTGGCAGATAGAGCTCAACCTCTCAATAAGAACTTGCATAAGTGAGTTAAATGTATCTAGAATGAGGATTGCCAAAAGAGCATGGACCAAATCAAGAAATACTTGGCAAATCCTCCTATCTTAATGCCTCCTATCCTAGGGAAACCACTTATTTTGTATGTCTCAGCAACTAAATCTTCCTTGGGAGCATTATTAGCTCAACTTGATGAAAATGGGAAAGAAAGAGCCATATATTACATTAGTTGTACTCCTATTTTATATGAGGTTAATTACACCAGTATTGAGAAATCTTGCCTTATAGTGGTGTTTTCTTCCCAAAAGTTATGACATTACATGCTTGCACACACATTACACCTCATAGAAAAAATTGATCCTCTCAAGTATTTGCTCAGTAAGGCTGCCCTCATGTGTAGACTTTCTAAATGGATGATGATTCTTTCAAAATTTGACATAGAATACATTGAGTGCAAAGAAATCAAAGGACAAGCCATAGCAAATGAATTGGCTGACTTCCCAATTCAAGATAGTACATCTATTCAAGTTGCCTTTCCAGATGAGCACCTCATGTACATAACTAAGAGAACATGGAAGATGTTCTTTGATGGATCCTTTATGCAAAATGGTTCTGGAGCTGGTGTGTTTTTTTTTTCTCCTCATGGGTAGATGATTCCTAAGTCTTACAAATTATTGTTCCCATGTACAAACAACATTGTTGAGTATGAAGCTTTGAAAAATGGGCTCAAGATAGCCATAGAATGGAGAATCATAGAGCTAAACATCTATGGGGATTAATAGCTAATAATCAACTAGGTCAATGAAGAATATCAAACAAAAGATGAGAAATTGGTGCCTTATAAAAAAAATGGTTGATTCATTGAGACGGTATTTCACATTTGTCACATTTCAAAAAAATCCCTAGAGTAGAAAACAAAGCAACTGATGCTATGGCCACACTTGTGTCACTTATTCATTAGAGTAGCATGAATCCAAAAAATTCACTCCCTATTATTCTTATTAAACATATAACCTTGCTTGTAAACCATGCAATGGGAGATTCAAGGAAACAAGGGCAAGAATGCCAATATCTTCAATAATCCTTATGAAAATGCAATGCAACTACACTAGAATGAAAAATGAAACTAAGCTATGGAAATGAAAGTGTTACAACCCATTACTAATTAAGCTATGTGAACTAAGATAGAACTTGAAAGGAAACTAAGTTAAGAATGCAATGAAAGGAACTAAGCTATAATGCAAGTATGAAGACTAGAATGAGACTAGAAGGCCAAAAGCTCTCCAAAGCTCCAAAATCACCAAGAAATCCTATAGCACAACATTATCATAAAGAGTGGGATCCTTTGAATGAAAAAAGAGCTCTCTTTTTATAGAAAATGAGAATAACAAACAGTGGAGATTAAGAGGAAAAAGAGTTGATCAAGGGTGGAGTTTGAAAGTGGGATCAATCCTTGTGCACAAGTCTCCTCTAATGAGAGTGAAGTGTTGACTTTTGTGCCCTATGTGAGACAAAAATGCCTTTTCTTCTTTTTGTAAAATAAGAATAATGCTTTATTTGTGCAACTTAGGATAAGAGGTAAGTGGGGGCTTTTTATTCAATAAAAGGGGAGGGAATTCCTTTTAATTAAATAAAGGCTTAGGATAAAATGGTTAATCCATAGAATATAATTGAATAAATGATAGAATTAGGATTTGATCAAGGAAATTGATTTAATTTGAAAATATTGTAAAGCATTGATTTAGGAAATTGATAAATTGAAGAATGGGGCCCAAAGTCTAGGCGACCATTTTAGGGTGCACACATTTGCCCCTCTTTGACTAATGTGAGATCGATTTGAGTTCACATGTAGTCAAAGAATGAAGTTGAAATGTGAGATCAATTTGGGATCACAAAACAACCCAGACATGTGTTCAACAGATGGGAACACATTAGGACAAAGATAAGCTAATTGAAAAAGACAAGGCCAACACCCCTGTAAATAGGTAATTGTCAAGTCTAAGATACGAGATAAGTATCTCAAGTAAGGTTTGATAAAATTGAATCAAGGATCGAAGTTTGATAGGTGCTGCCCCCTCATGATCAAAATCAAAATGAGATAGAGGAGAAACAGTAAATTGATATTTTTTATCAAATCACTAGAAATCATAATCGAAGATGAAAGATGATAGAATAACCATCAAGCAGTGAAGATATACCCCAATTTGACTAGGTTTGACTGAGAAAGATATAGGATAAAGATGAAGTCAAACCTTAGAGAGATGAAGTGGAGGAGATGAAATGAAAGACTAGGGTAGTGAGAGAGATGGAGATGAAGAAATGAAGATGCTCTACCGAAGATCGAAGGATCAGGCCTCAAACAGTTAGCCAACTATGCAAAAGAAGGAGAAATTTTTAAAATGTGATTTTGACTATCAAGATGAACTTGGATTTCAATTTAAATCCTGAAAATGGATCCAAAATGTTGACATTAGCTAGGGGTGTAGTTTTTACAAAATTTTGAGATGTTTTGAAAATCAGGTCAAAAAGTTAAAATGCTATATAAGGGGTAAAAAGGTCATTTTAAAATTCATTTGTCTTTTGTGAATTTGAGAACTTTGAGAGATCAGAGAGAGAGTATGGCTTAGGAGGTAGTGAATTGAGTCCACACACATCGATTTGAGCATGGTCAATTACACAACCGGCCTCCTCAGTATGGTGCCCTGGTAAGTTTTTAAAAAAAACTAGCTGTTTGAGTCATTTAATGTATTTAAAACATGTTTTTAAAGTTTTAAAATTATATTGCTGTGAAACATCATACGATGCTTTTAAAGTATCCAACACATGGTATATTCTATATCATGTGATAGTTCATGGGTCCAAAAAGTGTTACACAGCTGTTCCAGAAAGTATCGCATGATACTAGATGAAACATCGTGCGACCTTGTGCAAACTATCATATAAGGCAAGAGTATCACACTGCTATTGAAGAAAGTATCGCACAATACAATATCAAAAAATAGTATCACAATAGTATAATCAGAAGTATCACATGCTTTTAATTTGAGCAATATAACATGGGTAAAGACAATTTTTGTGTTTGATATTACTTGTACTGATTTTAGTCATCCATCATGATATGTTCTGACATATGCATTATGGGTTTATGGCTTGCAGGAGGCATTTTCAGTGCTCACCATTAGAGCACTGAGGGTAGTCAGGCTATTCTGTGTCAAGGATCTAAATAATCCTGGTAGAGATGACCTGATTAGTATGGGGTTCGTGTACCTATTGGACATGCATCATATATGAGTAAACCATAGGTTGCTGATGGTATTGGTGGAGAGGTGGCACAATGAGCATAACACCTTTCATCTGCTGACTAGAGAGGCCTTGATCACACTAGAGGATGTCTACCAGATCCTACATGTACTCAGCCATGGTGATGCGGTGAGTATAATCATGTTTATAGATGTTCATTAATGTAATGTTTCCATATGATGAAAACTGACATGATTTTCTATTGGCACATGTATACTATGATCAAACTCCCACAGATGGGAGACAATCCATTCAAGACCTATTCTAGGATGTGACCATCATTGATAGACATCTCAGCTGGGACTAGGTAATAGAGGAGTATGTTCGGCATTACCTAGTGGTGTACATCATGTGCTTGATAGTAGCATAGGCTTTGATTACCGAAAGGAGCTAGAGGGGGTTCCCACTAGGCTGGGGGAGATTGGTAGCAGAGTTGGTGGCACACTTGAGATGGATGGTGTGGGGCCCAACCATCCTAGCAGACATGTACCATGAGTTACATGAAATTATATATAGGGATGACATATCTTGGGCATGTGGGGACATCTTGGCATAGTTATGGGCATGGGAGCACATAGCCATTGTGCGACCATAAGTATAGCCTTGAGAGCATAGCCACCCCTACATATAAATGTATATAGGATTTATTGCCCAACCTCAGAGTGGTGATCTTTCTTATTATAGGAGGCTATTGGATGAGTTGACAACCTTTGAGTGGAGGCCATACAGGTAGTGTGAGTAGTGGAGTGACAGGGATTGTGAACTTGGATACATGCTGTGTAGTTGGCCACTACTAGGTTGACATTCAAAGATCATTGAGCATTTTTTTATCACTCAAGTATGGAGACAGTTCAGCCATCAACAGAGGGTACCAATAGAGACTACCATATATGCTCAGGTTAGGGAGGATGATAGATTGGGATGGTTATCGATGCTAGACTACTAGCAGGCGAAACAAGAGATAGAAGGGTTATGATGAGAGCCATGTGATTGTCTACTTGATATGGCAGATGTAGGTGCAGATGCTGCATATAGAGTAGAGTGTCAAAGATGCCCATTTCCTAGGTTCACAGTTCCAGATGCACAGCCAGAGGCATCTGATGGGGATGGTGATGATGGGGGAGATGGAGGAGGGGGAGGAGGGAGGAGATTAGCAGTAGGGTAGGGATCTAGATCAAGTGGCCGAAGATAGTCATAGAGATAGGTATTAGATGATGAGGAGGAGGATGAAGATGAGGTGAGACTAGTTTGTCGATGGGTGGATGTAGGGTAGGATTAGCCTACAGATAGGGGAGGAGAGGATCTCTGTGCTAGGATTCAGGTCTTAGAGATCAAGGTAAAATAGCTAAGGACTACTATTGCCATGCATGATCAGTAGCTACTAGATGCATGAGTCAAGATAGCATGGAAGAAGAGAGCAGCATGAGATGATGCCATGGAGATCTAGAGGGAGGTGGCATGAGTGACATATTATCATGGTCTATACATAGTAGCCATACTCGAGGGATAGAGGGTGCCACTCTACTCTGAGAGGGCGGGGAGATCAGATATGGTAGGTGATGGGATGGGACCACCACCTTTACCACCACCACCTCCACATGATGGGGAGAGTTAGTCCTAGGTCTAGGGCTTAGATGTACAGTCATGTATTGAGACTTTGATTCTGGATTTTGGGATCTCACATTGTACTTGTATCATGATTTATATATCTATGATAACTGGACTTACGATGTATCTTGTGTACTTGTCTCACTTGTGATGGATGTTTCAGTATAATTGTCTTGTTATATTACTCAAATGTATGATGTATGCTTATATATGCTCATGTATAGTCTCTCTCATAGATGTATGTTTTGTTCTCATGTTATGATATAGAATCATGTTTCTAAAAATTATCTTTTTATGATATAGATATGATGATAAGATTAACCCCTTTTGATGATAGGAAAAAGATGTGATGTGAAAGACATGATCGAGAAGAAATGAAAGGTGAGCGTAGTTGACCAACAAGTCCGTGAAAGATGAAAGGAGAGCTCTCTCCATATGCAAGATGCAAAACTAAACTAACATGAACCTAAGAATGCAAGATACTATGAAAAGTGGTTTTCTTGCAAGGTTACAAACCCATTAGACTCTAATAATCATCATCAAGCTTTATTGGTACCATCACAAGATCATACAATACACACTAGTATAACTATGGGTATATAAATATGATCTATATCAGATAGGTATGTGGGAATCCCACCTAAGCATCAAAGACATGTGTTAGTGCCTAGAAAAATTTTCATGTCCTCACTGTTCTTCCCCTGGCCTCTGCAGTCTCTTTTCTGGTCTCTGGCTAAAACCCTTGTCAAATTTTCAAAAAACTAGTCGTTCGATGCTTAAAATTCAAAATTTGACCTAAGTTCCTGGGCCCTATTCTTTTTCAGTGTTTCTTTTTCCAGTGACTTAAAACCTTTTTACCACATGTGTTAATTAAAAGTCAACACTTTACCATCTTCACGGTTAGGTTTTTGTGTCAGGTGGGGTCCACTTTAATTTTTTCCTAAGTCTTAAGTCCTTGCATCATTAATATTTCCTAAGTCTTAAGCCTTTTTTTTGTGTGGCTATTGCTTGTTTGCAAGATTGTAGGCTATCAGAGGGTTTTGACATGTGATTTAGTGACTACTTGACATCTATCCCAGTGGGCCAACCTCTTGTTACCATTTCTCAACTATGGCTGGCACGTGATCGCAAGGAATTTTCTTCTCCCTTGTGATCATGCACCTATCATCTGATCTTCTAGGCAATGAGTCTTTAGTGGGTCCTATGCCATGTAATGCCACCATGGTGTTTTTTCATTGGTTGTGTCAGTATATAGGTGGAGGCTGTTAGAATAGCTCATGAAGGATAAAGAGCAGTGGGACCTGACAGTTTTTAGTTTGATAGGTGTTAACAACCCGCTTAATCTTATGGCTCTCACTTTACCACAAGGTCAAGATGTGTGCTAGATAAGTTAGCACTTTAGCGATAGAAATTGATTCACTTTTGGCTATGTGCTTTGTGGTGGTGGTCCCAATGTCAGACAAAATTGATTGGTAGTTTCTCATTGGTCCAGGTGTGCTGAGGTGGACTTGTCAGTGGGTTCATCGGTATTAGGGGAGTTAATACACTGTAGGATCTAATGGTTGTCATGATACTATTGATCAGAGATGCACATCCTTTATGCCAGTGCTTTTGTAATGACCGACCAATGCGAAGACAAGGAAAATTTTGTGACGTGTTCCCAGTGTCTGACAGAGATGATGTGCGGGCTTTTTAGTGGTCCGTGTGTTGTTGACTATGTTGTGCTAGTGGGGCCACTGGTTTGTAAAGATGTTAAAGTGTCACGTGATCTCTTGCTATTGTTACACCACACGGGTAAGTTGCACAATGGATAAGTCAGTGGTGTAGCGATAGCCATCGATCTTCACTAAAGATGGAAAGCCTACTTGGTGGGTCCTTTGCACAAGTTTTCACTGACATGCAATTTTCTTATTCATCAGGTTGTTGTCTTAGTGGCGGCTAACTATTCTAGGTCCCGTAGTCATTTTTAAAGATAAATGGAGACCTCACCTATCGTCTGATCTATCGGGAAAAGGAAAAGATCTACGGTTGCATTTTAAAATTTTTGACGTGACCGTTGCAATTTGAATTTGAATTTTTGAATGGGGTTTGGTGTTTGTCAGAGATTTCCATGACCTGTACATTTTCTAAAGGTTGGCTCTAGTGTTTATTTTGTTTTCCTTACAACAAGAAGTTAGTCCAAATTGTATTTGTAGTTAGCTTTGAGTGATGAAACCAATGCAATTGTACATCAGATTTTATCTAATTTTCTAGGGTTTCTTGGGTTTTGTACATTCTTTATTTCTTGTTGAACCTGGTTGTTGCAAACCTAGTTTTTCCTTGAATGATCTGTAGCTTCTTCCAATCCTTGTTCCTATAAAAGGATTTTCAAGATCATTTGGAAGGGTTCTGAAAATTTGGAAGTTTTCTGGTTTTTTCAATTCCATGAAGGGTCCTTTTCCTATAGATATTTTTCTTCTTCTCTGCATATAGAGTGTTCCCTCTTTCCTTTCTGGCTTTGGAGAATAGAATGCAAGCTATAATATTTTTTCTTATGTATAAGATTTCAACATGTTCATATTGTTATCAGGTTGTCTCCATTTGAGTTTCAGACTTATTGATTGAAGCATCAAGGGTGTTTCAATCTTTCTATTTGCATTTCCTATGTGTCTACAATAGAGTTGTTTTCACAGAAGCAACTAGGTCTAGGACTGGTTTTAAGGTGTGTATAAACTGGGGTATCAAGGGTATCTCATGTTTGTCTTTCAGTGGATTTTGATTAATGTATTACCTATTTATAGGTCTCCTCTAAGGGGAGGGTTAAAATCCTTTAAATGAGTGATAGCATAGTTAGAAACATAGGTGGATTGTTAAAGTATGATCTGGTTGATGGTGTATGGTTGATGTAAGGCATCACCATATTTGAATGTATTGTCTTCTTGTTTCATAGCTCTTTGTTGTAGTGAGCTATTTGACTCTGTTGTCCATTGGATAAGGCACTCGCCTATGAGAGACTTAGGGTATCTCAGGGGTCCTTTCAACCCAACATCAATTATTCAAATCAAATACCTTTCCCTTTCATGTTGGTAGTGGTAGTAGGAGGTCCTCTCTAGTCTTCAGACTCATTCTATGCAAATAGGGCTATTGCATAAGAATTGTTTTCATTGGGTTATAGGATACCCAAAAGGGGTTTGAAGACTATTCCACAATAATCTATTTGGAGGCCTATTGTTTATCATGAGGTGTCTTGAGTGTGTAGATAAGGAAATACGCACCTGAGTGATGTGGAGCTCGAAGAAGGAGGATTCCTTTCAATCCTCATCAATTAGACTATTTTATTGTCAAAATTGAGTGCCTATTTTGAGAATCAAGCCCATACATTGATTGAAGTTTGGTTCTGCAAGGAAAAACACCAACAAAATTGGCAACTCTGTTGGGGGCTGATTAATGATAGCAAGTTTAAGATGTCTAATTCCTTGCTTTGCTGATCTATCCCTAAGTCTAGTTATATGATCAAAGAGTCAAAAGGAAAAATAAAGTGTTTGATAATATCTTCTCACTAAGTGTTGAGTGGCGACTGTGAGTTCTCTATTTGATCAGGGCAGTTCTTGATAAATAGTGAGGCTTGGTGAAGTTTTGGTTGATTGGAGGAAGAATAAAGAAAAGTGATATATTTTCCTCTGGAAGGAGGTGGAGACTCTACAAAAGTAAAGAACTTGATGGAGCTACACGGTGAGCTCTAGATTTTCCCTCCTCCCTGTCAACAAATTAGTTCCTACTGCTAAATTCCCAAGTATTTCTCAAAGATCTAAAATGTCTCCTTATTAAGTGATCAAGCACTAAGAAAAGGAATAAGGTGTGAGTAGAGGTTTTCATACTTCAAATTTTCAGTTGTATTTTTGCAAAATGTTATGGAAGTATTGCATTAAGTTATGCTGGGTAAGATTGAGGAGGAGCTTTCATTATTAGACCAAGGCATCCAAAGGGATTGCATACAATTGATAAGATTAAAGGTGGGAGGTAGAAGGAAACTATCAATACCTTTGTTCTATGTGAAGTATTGTGAAGCATATGATCAGCTTCTGGAGGGTATTGAGTTTCTAGAATTTGTGTTCATTGGCTTGTGTTTGGAGCTCTATTTTCCTAAATCAACCCATTGGCCAACCTCCTTGTATGATGAATGTTATGCGCATCTTAGGGATTGGATACTTAATGATGTTGATCTTGATCTTGAAGATACATTTGGGGTTGTGTCTAATAGTACTATTATTGAGAGTGATGGAACCTATGAAGGAGATGTGTCAAGTGATGACAGTCTTTCTTATAATCATGAGAGTGATGCTCTTTCTCAATATGGGGAGGAAGATTTGTGCAGTCAACAAGAGGATGAAGAATATATAAGTGAAGATGTTACTGATGATTGCCTATTAGAGGAGGGTGTTCTTAAGGACAATTTTTCACTTCATAGTGAACAAATTTCAGATTTCTTATTTTGTGAATATCTCAGATATTCAGGGAGGGATGGCTCTGAGTTCTTACATCCAACACACATTGATTTTGACTGAGAGCATGAGTCAGTAGGGTCTAACTTTGACATGTGTGCCTCTAATTCTTTTGTTTCCCCAACAATACTAGATGGCAACAAGGTACAGTATGATATATTAGATGATGAAGTCATCAGTGTTTGTTCATCTTCAAGTAATGTAGATATCCTTGATATGGTGTTGAGTACTGATTGGGAAAGTTGTATAGATTCTAAATCCTTGTTTGATTTTGAATCTTGTGTTAAGTCATTGAAGGATGGCCCTTTAGTTTCTCATGGTGAGCATGTTGATGTTTCCTTTCCCACCTACCAACAATTTCTAGTTTTATCAAGTACTAACAAGATGCAGGATGCTTCTTTGTCTAATGATTGTGTCCCATATAATGAGTCCCCTCAGTGTTTGCATGAAGATCAATATATCTTCTCCTTGGAGGTGCAAACTTCTGGTATGAATGGCTCCAATAGAATTTGCACTGATAGTTTGAAAGAGCTGGAGTGTTTTTCTTTTCACTTGGACAGTCAACTTCCTGAATGTGGTGACAAAATTGAAGATGATTCATGTTGTAGTTCCTTTAGCATTTTTCTATTTAAGAAGTGCAACATGCATATGCCACATTCTTTTCAAAGTTGGTATGACTTCCAGCCTGTTCCTCAACTAGAATATGCTGACATTTTTTGTCTTATGTTATTGGAGAATGGAAATGGTTTTCATCAAGTGCATGAAAGTGATAAGCTTGGCTTATTTTTGTTATGTGGGGCTGAAGACTATTTGTTTGATAGATGTAAAAATTGATCAAAATTTTTGGGGGCTTTGAGCCTTTTGTAAATATTGTAAATCCCTGTATAGTTGTTTTCCCTCTCCTATAGTTTTTCCTTTCTTGTTTCCCTAGTTTGCTTAATAGTTCTTTGTGGTCCCTTCTTTTTTCCTATAGGTGGTCTTCTCTCCTAGTGATTCTAGATTCCTTGTTGTGCCTACATGAGGCACACATCCCTAGATAGAGCCATTGTTAGTGCCTAAAAAAATTTCCATGTCCTCACTATTCTTCCCTTGGCCTCTGTAGTCTCTTTTCTAGTCTCTGGCTAAAACCCTTGTCAAATTTTAAAAAAACTAGCCGTTGGATGCTTAAAATTTAAAATTTGAACTAAGTGCCCAGGCCCTATTCTTTTTTAGTATTTCTTTTTCCAGTGACTTAAAACCTTTTTACCGCATGTGTTAATTAAAAGTCACCACTTTACCATCTTTGCAGTTAGGTTTTTGTGTCAGGCTGGGTCCCCTTTAATTTTTTCCTAAGTCCAAAGTCCCTGCATCATTAATATATCCTAAGTCTTAAGCCTTTGTTTTGTGTGGTTGTCACTTATTCACAAGACTGTAGGCTATCACAGGGTTCTAACATGCGATTTAGCAACTACTTGACATCTGTCCCAGTGGGCCCGACCTCTTGTTACCCTTTCTCATTTATGACTGGCACGTGATTGCAAGGAATATTATTCTCCCTTGCGATCATGCACCTATCCTCTAATCTTCCAGGCAGTGAGTCTTCAGTGGGTCCTATGCCATGTCATTCCACCATGGTGCTTTTTCATTGGTTGTGTCAATATATAGGTGGAGACTATTAGAATAGCTCGTGAAGGATAAAGAGCAGTAGGACCTGACAATTTTCGATCTGATAGGTGTTAAGGACCCGCTTAATCTTACAGCTCTCACTTTACTGCAAAGTCAAGATGCGCACTAGATAAGTCAGTGCTTTAGCGATAACTGTTGATTTAGTTTTGGCTATGTGCTTTATGGTGGTGGTCTCGGTGTCAGACATAATTGATTGGTAGTTTCTCATTGGTCTAGGTGTGCTGAGGTGGACTTGTCAGTGGGTTTGCTGGTCTCACAGAAGATAATACACTGTAGGATCTAATGGTTATCATGATACCATTGATCAGAGATGCACATGCTTTATGCCAATGCTTTTGTGATGACCGTCTGATGCAAAGATAAGGAAAATTTTGTGACGCGTTCCTGGTGTCTGACAAAGATGATGTGTGAGCTTTTTACTAGTCCACATGTTGCTGACTGTGTTGTGTCAATGGGGCCGCCGGTTTGTAAAGAGGTTAAAGTGTCACGTGATCTCTTGGTTGTCATTACACCACATGGGTAAGTTGCACGATGGATAAGTTAGCGGTGTAGTGACAGCTGTCGATCTTCACTAAAGATAGAAAGCCTTCTCAGTGGGTCCTTTGTGCCAGTTGTTGCTGATGTGCTATTTTCTTATTCACTGAAATGTTGTCTTGGTGGCGGGTGACTGTTCTAGGTCTCGAGGTCATTTTTAAAGATAAATGGAGATCTCGCTCGCCATCTAATCTCTTAGGAAAAGGAAAAGATCTAGGGTTGCATTTTAAAAATTTTGACGTGAGCATTGCAGTTTGAACTTGAATTTTTGAATGGGGTTTCCAGCGACAGGAAGTACCAAAATTTATGGTTTTAGCGACCAATTTTGATTGGTTTGGTGGCCCTGGTTGTTGTAAACTAATCTGAGGGTCTTTGTGGTTGGTGGTATGATGTTTTGTACCATGAGGGGATGGGTAAACTTGCTTGAGGTGTGTTGGAGGTGGGTAGGGTTTGGTGTTTGTCAGAGATTTCCATGACCTTTACACAAGATTTTCTAAAGGCTGGCTCTAGCATTTATTTTCTTTTGCTTACAATAAGAAGTAAGTTCAAATTGTATTTTTAGTTAGCCTTGAGTGATGAAACCAATGCAATTATACATCAGATTTTATCTAATTTTCTAGGGTTTTTTGGGTTTCCTGCATTCTTTATTTCTTGTTGTACCTAGTTTTTGTAGACCTAGTTTTGCCCTGAATGATCTGTAGCTTGTTCCAATCCTTGTTCTTATAAAAGGATTTTCAAGATCATTTGGAAGGGTTCTGAAAATTTGGAAGTTTTCTTGTTTTTTTAGTTCCATGAAGGGTCCTTTTCCTGTAGATATTTTCCTTCTTCTCTGCATATAGAGTGTTCCCTCTTTCCTTTCTGGCTTTGGAGAATAGACTGCAAGCTATAATATTTTGTCTTATGTATAAGATTTCAACATGTTGGTATTGTTATCAGATTGTCTCCATTTGAGTTTCAGACTTATTGATTGAAGCATCAAAGGTGTTTCAATCTTTTTATTTGCATTTCCTATATGTCTGCAATAGAGTTGTTTTCACAGAAGCAACTAGGTCTAGGACTGGTTTTCAGCTATGTATAAAATGGGGTATCAAGGGTATCTCATGTTTATCTTTTAGTGGATGCTGATTAATGTCTTACCTATTTATAGGTCTCTTCTAAGGGGAGGGTTAAAATCGTTTAAATGAGTGATAGCATAGTTGGAAACATAGGTGGATTGTTAAAGTATGATATGGTTGATGGTGTATGGTTGATGTAAGGCATCACCATATTTGAATGTATTGTCTTCTTTTTTCATAGCTCTTTGTTGTAGTGAGGTATTTGACTCTATTGTCCATTGGATAAGGCACTCACCTATGAGAGACTTAGGGTATCTCAGGGGTCCTTTAAACCCAACATCAATTATTCAAATCAAATACCTTTCCCTTTCATGTTGGTAGTGGTAGTAGGAGGTCCTCTCTAGTCTTCAGACTCATTCTATGCAAATAGGGCTATTGCATAAGAATTGTTTTCATTGGGTTATAGGATATCCAAAAGGGGTTGAAGACTATTCCACAATAATCTATTTGGAGGCCTATTATTTATCATGAGGTGTCTTGAGTGGGAAGATAAGGCAATACCCACCTGAGTGATGTGGAGCTCAAAGAAGAAGGAGGATTCCTTTCAATCCTCATCAATTGGACTATTTTCTTGTCAAAATTGAGTGCCTATTTTGAGAATCAAGCCCATACATTGATTCAAGTTTGGTTCTACAAGGAAAAGCACCAACACCATGTATGCTAAGATGACTAGTGCAGTGAGGTTCCCTAAGTTTGGTATAGCAAGATTATGCTCGCATTGAGACAGAAGAAATTTAAGATGACTACAAGCATGCACTTGTAGAAAATAATCAAGGATAATATATTGTAGATCCTAGTGTCAAGTGGAACAAGCATGAATGCTTCATGACAATTAGGATCAATAAAATATACCCACAGGTAGAAAATAAATAAAACATATGCTCGTGGCCCCAGTCTTCTAGCTAGGCATCATTGAAAACTATTAGGGAGAGAACACTCATCAAAGAAATCACCATAGATAGTACATAAAGAAATAAAGTTAAACAAGTATTAGCGAGTCAATTGTTTAAGTGTGTGTGTATAGGTCATAGAGTCAAACTTTGAATATTGCATCTTCCAGTGAGAAATATTGTATCATTCTAGACTATGGGTAGGATATCTGATAAGTGTTGAGAAACACTTGACGCTAGGGAAGTGTTCAAAAACATAGTTGGGGTGGTGTTGAAAAACACCATTTGTGAGGTGTCCTAAAGACTAACGCATCCAAGAGACCAAATTTAATATAGTTATGCCCCCTAGACAAAGACAAAGACCAATTCCAAACCAATGCGACAAGGACAAGTCATTATGGAGAAAGGCTAAGTGTTGAGGATGCATGCTGAGAAACAAGGGTGCAAAGGCCTCAAGTAGCACCCATTTCTAGGTTTTCACCACTTGGCAAATTTTTTTATTTTTTCAATTTTTTTGTATTTTTTCTACCAAGGCACCTATTTCCAGGTTTTCACCAAGGAAATTTTTCTATTTTTAAAAATTTTTTCAATTTTTTTATTTTTTAAGGACTTTATATATTTTTAAAGATTTTTTCAACATCATATATGAATTTTTTTGGAAATTTGTTCAGGATCAATAGATATGTACAAAGGATGCCCCTAGACAAAACATGCATCATGGATATAACTTCTTTAGGTGCAAGACATTGATAGGATTAGGGAGCTGCTCTCCCTCTTAAGTAGATAATAAATAAGCACCTATCCCAAAAGTTGTAGTAATGATGTAAGGTACAAGCCAATTAGGTTCAAATTTTCCCTTTTGATCTCTATGTTGTTGGTTCTTAGGATTTTCACCTAGGACAAGATCTCCCACTTGGAATTCTCTGGGGTGAACCTTTTTGTTAAAGGCTTTGGACATGCACTTTTGATAGACCCTCATATGGTCAAATGATGCTTGTCATTTCTCATTTAGAAGTTCCAACTCTTAGAGTCTCATGGTGCAGTAGTCTTCATCGGTAACTAGACCTTTGATGGAAACTCTAAGTGAAGGAATCTCAACCTCTAAAGGTAATACTACTTCAGCACCATGAGTAAGGGAAAAAGGAGTAGCCCTAGTAGGAGTATGAATACTCATTCGATAAGCCCACAAAGCTAGATTTATATGTAAATTCCAATCTCTACCATTCATATGAACTATTCTATGTAGGATTTTAAGAATGGTTTTGTTTGATGCCTCTACTTGACCATTTCCTTGTGGGAACTAAATGGAGAACCAATGTTGTTTAATCTTGAATTTCTAGCAAAGTTGTTTAAGCTCCTTATTTTTGAATTGACCTCCATTATTAGTGATTATCTTTGATGGAACTCCATATTGAAAGATGATATGGTTTAGGATGAATAGAGAAACTTTCTTCCCCAAGGCAACAAAAAGTGGGAAAACTTCTACCCATTTAGTAAAGTAGTCAGTAGCAGTGATGATAAATTTGTGTCCATTTGATGAGTTGGGATGAATCTAGCCAACAAGATCAAAGGCCCATCACTGAAATGGCCAATGAGATGTAGAAGAAATAAGCTCCCTTCCTAGAACATGTATCAGGTGACCATGTTTTTGACACTTTTCACATGATTTTGCAAAAGCTACTACATCCATCTGCATGGTAGGCCAATAGTACCCCACCCTATGCAACCTTCAGGCCATGGAAAGACCATTAGAATGTCCCCCACAAATTCCCTCATGAATTTCAACTAACGCTTGATCAGATTCTTCCTTTTCTAAGCATCTAAGAAGTGTCCCATCTAGACCCCTCCTATACAAATCACAAGAGATAAAGGAATGGTGAGAGGCATTTCAAGTAAGGTTTCTTTGTTTAGAGAGGTTAAAGGTATCAAGGATAATGTCATCATGAAGGTATGAGTAAATGGTACCATAACAAGATGACTCATGACCAACAAGGGTATATATAACATGGATTTCTTGGGAGTCATAGATAGGATAATGTAGGTCTTCCACCAGTAATTCAAATCTGGGTTCATGCTGCTCTAACTGAAGAAGTGATCCAAGTGTGGCCATAGCATCAACTACTTTGTTTTCTGCTCTAGGGATTTGCTGAAATGTGACAAATGTGAAATACTATCTCAATTAATCAACCATTTTTTTATAAGGCACTAGTTTCTCATCTTTTGTTTGATATTCTTCATTGACCTAGTTGATTATCAACTATGAATCCCCATAGATGTGTAGCTCTATGATTATCCATTCTATGGCCATCTTGAGCCCATTTGTCAAAGCTTCATACTCAACAATGTTGTTTCTACATGGCAACAATAACTTGTAAGACTTAGGAATCATGTACCCATGAGGAGAAACAAACAACACACCAGCTCCAAAACCATTTTGCATAAAAGATCCATCAAAGAACATCTTCCATGTTCTCTTAGTTATGTACATGAGCTACTCATCTGGAGGGGCAACTTGAATAGGTGTACTATCTTGAATTGGGAAGTCAGCCAATTGATCTGCTATGGCTTTTCCTTTGATTGCTTTGCACTCAATGTATTTTATGTCAAATTCTGAAACAATCATCATCCATTTAGCAAGTCTACCCATGAGGGAAGCCTTACCAAGAAAATACTTGAGAGGATCAATTTTTTCTATGGGGTTTATTGTGTGCGCAAGCATCTAATGTTGTAAATTTTGGGAAGAAAACACCACTGTGAGGCAAGCTTTCTAAATACTGGTGTAATTAACCTCATGTAAAACAAGAGTACAACTAATGTAATATATGGCTCTCTCTTTCCCATTTTCATCAAGTTGAGCTAACAATGCCCCCAAGGAAGATTCAATTGCTGAGACATACAAAATAAGTGGTTTTGCTAGGATAGGAAGCATTAAGATAGGAGGATTTGCCAAGTATTTCTTGATTTGGTCCATGCTCTTTTGACAATCCTCATTCCAGATACATTTAACTCCCTTATGCAAGTTCTTATTGAGAGGTTGAGCTCTATCTGCTAGCTGTGAAATGAACCTCCTTAGAGATTGAAGATGTCCTTGAAGACTCATCTTTTGGCTGATGTTTTTAGGAGGTGGCATATCCATGATTGCTTGGACTTTTTCAGGGTCTACCTTTATTCCTTTTGTTGAAATAATGAATCCAAGAAGTTTTCCAAAGGTGATGCCAAATGCACACTTCTTAGGATTTAACCTTAATTGAAATTGCTCCATGTGATCTAGAATGACTTCTAAATCACCTAAGTGTGTGTCTCTTATCTTAGACTTGACAATCACCTATTTACAGGGGTGTTGGTCTTGTCTTTTTCAATAAACTTATCTTTGTCCTGATGTGTTCCCATCCATTGAACTCATGTATAGGTTGTTTTGTGATCCCAAATTGATCTCACATTTCAACTTCATTCTTTGACTACATGTGATCCCAAATCAATGTCACATTAGTCAAAGAGGGGAAAATCTATGCACCCTAAAATGGTCACCTAGACTTTGGGCCCCATTCTTCAATTTATCAATTTCTTGAATCAATGATTTGCAATATTTTTAAATTAGGTCAATTTCCTTGATCAAATCATAATTCTATCATTTATTCAATTATATTCTATGGATTAACCATTTTATCCTAAGCCTTTATTTAATTAAAAGTAATTCTCTCCCCTTTTATTACATAAAAAGCCCCCACTTACCTCTTATCCTAAGTTGCACAAATAAAGCATTATTCCTATTTTATAAAAAGAAGAAAAGGAATTTTTGTCTTGCATGGGGCACAAAAGTCAACACTTCACTCTCATTGGAGGAGACTTGTGCACAAGGATTGATCCCACTTTCAAACTCCACCCTTGATCGACTCTTTTGCCTCTTAATCTCCACCATCTGTTATTTTAATTTTCTATAAAAGGAGAGCTTTTTTCTCATTCAAGGGATCCCACTCTTTATGCTAATGTTGTGCTGCAAGATTTCTTGGTGATTTTGGAGCTTTTGAGAGATTGTGACCTTCTAGCCTCATTCTAGTCTTCATACTTGCAATATAGCTTAGTTCCTTTCATTGCATTCTTAACTTAGTTTCCTTTCAAGTTCTAGCTTAGTTGACATAACTTAATTAGTAATGGGTTGTAACACTTTTATTTCCATAGATTAGTTTTATTTTTCATTTTAGCATAGTTGCATTGCATTTTCATCAAGATTCTTGAAGATATTGGCATTATTGCCCTTGTTTCTTTGAATCTCCCATTGTATGGTTTACAAGAAAGGTTATATGCTTAATAAATCTAGCTGAGAGCCCTCTAAACACCCTTGCATTCCATGCCTAGGGAGCTCTAAGTCACTTTCTCAAGGCCTGCAATCCATGGATGCTCTTGGAACTAAAGATTTAGAGAAGTGCACATTTTGAGTGTACACTATGCATGTTCTTTAGTTTACTATGTTATGCATGCGTTAAGATAATATGTTATATTCATAATTGGGTGAAATTAAAAGTTTGCATAATATTGATTCATCCCCCACTCTCAGTATTCCCTATTTCTAACAATTGGTATCAAAGCTTAGTTACTCAAAAAACAATCATTCAAAGAACACCTCGCAGCTTGAGTAAGATCTCTATGGATATGGATTAGCTACAAAAGAATCTTGAAGAAGCTCTTTAACAAATTGATATACTTACTAAAGAAAGAGATACTCTGAAAGGAAAATATGATGATGCAAAGAACCTTATTGAGAAACTAAATAATAAGCTAGAAGAAAATGAATCTACAATTCAAATTGAAGATTGTGATGATAATCTGGAAAAATAAAATGAGATCCTTAAACATGAATTAAAGATAGAAAATCTGAAGTTAAGTTTGAAAGATGGAAATAGTAAGAATGAAGAAAATCTGAAATTTGAGAATGAAGATCTAAACTCTAAACTTTATAAAGTGACATCTGAACTTGAGAAAACCAAATTATAGTATGCTGAACTTGAAAAGTACAATACAAGGTGAAAGGTGAACTAACCTATTCTAAGCAACAACTTAGGAAATTGTAATCTACTAGTGAGAAGATTGATGAACAAAAGTCTTATAAAAAACCATTATATGATAAAACTGGTCTTGGATTTAACTCATCTAAAGTTAGTGAAGAAAGCAAGGAACCAGATCTAAAAGTTTCTAAAAATATAGATGAAAATAAATCTCATGAAGTTGACAAATCTGAAGATACACCTAAAGAAGAAGAACCACCTAAACAAGAACAATCACCTAAATGTACATAGAGATAACTTAAAGGTAGATGTTTTGCATGTAATACTTTTGGTCATATGAAGAAAGATTGTACAGGTAAGAAATTTAAACCTCTTAATGGATATTGTTATAATTGTCATGTTTTTGGACATAGAGCTATTGAATGTAGGAAACCTAAATTTAATGAGAATAATAATAATAGTAGTAGAATGTTTAGAGATACTAACCATCTAGATAAGAGACCAACTGAAGATATGAATAGAAGAAATGGAATAGTATGTTATAGATGCAACAAGATTGGACACATTGCCAGGAATTGCAGACCACAAATCAACCAGTCAGGACCAAGATATAGAAACAATGGAGTAGTTTGGTAGATATGTAACATGATCGGTCATAAAAAAAGGTTTTCCAAGATGAATAACATGAAAAACCCTAACCCTAGAAGTCATGCAAGGAGAAATGAAAATGCAAGCAAAAGTCAAAGAGGATGTTGTAGTAACTCAAAAGAAGTGAAGTTTGTTAAAGCCATAGATCAAGGAGACATATTCAACACTGAAGGTAATAAAAAAGGTGAAGTATCTAATGTTAAGAGTGAATCTCTACCTAACCCATCTCAAAGTACTTAATTCATGAAAAAATATAGTAGAATAGGAACTTAGGATAGTGTAGAAGTTAGTATAGGATGAATTGAGTCTTGCACAGTTGATGCAAGGTAGTATATGATGTAGTGATGCTATGGTTAAGAGCACATATGATAATATGATATTATGCGAGATTGCAAGAATTTTTAAGTTTTGCAGGTAAGAAGAAACAACTTTTTGGAAAGAAGTGGCTAAACAATTGAATGTGATGTCAGAATTTTGTAAGATTGAAAGGTTAAAATGTTATGATCGGTATTATTTGATCATTAAGGTGAATACAAGTGTTAAGGAGATCAAAGGAGTAGTGATTGGAAGAAATTTGCAAGGATTTGGTGAAATAATTTTATGTCAGATCTATCCAAGCCCTAAATGACAAAATTGAGGTATTTTACTAAGCAGATCTATTAGTCAGTTAGAGAATTTGCAAAAGATATGGATGTTTCATTGATTCACAATGTAAGAGATAAGAACATGCCTAAGATTAAAAGGGAACCAATAGAACCCTTGGAAGAAGACCCTAAATTGGCTTTATTATCTATACCAAATGGAGCTCTACATTTAGAGAATGTTAGAAGATATTTGGGATGTAAGGTTGAAACCCTAAGTGATAGTGGTTTTGCTAAAGAGTATGAGAAGCTTTAAAATTAGGATATGTCATTGAGAGTAGGGTTTGAACATTTGAAGGATAATGAAATCATAAAGTATTCTTTACAGTATGAATTTGATGATGAAGAATGCACTAAGATAATTCTAAGCAGAATACATAATGGAAAGTTTTGGATAGATGATAGAGTGATAGACATTACAGTTGACCTAATTCATGAAGTAACTGGACTGTCTAAGTCTAGAGTCATACCCTTTAATGAAAATAATGAGAAGAAAACTATATTAGACAACACTAAATCATCAAACAATGGAAGAGGTATAGTGATTAGCAAGATACAACATGATGATGTTAGGTATTTATGCAAGATCCTTATAGCTAAATTTTGTGCTAATTCAAGAGAAGATGACATGGAAACTGGAATGATTCATGTAGCCTATTTAATGTGTGTTGAAAAAGTACAAGTAGACATGTGTGAAATTTTGAGAATACAATTATTTGAGAACTTGGAGAAGATAAAGAAGACTAAGAACTCCTAGTTTAGATTCTCATCATTGATCACTTATATGTTTTTCCATTTGTTAAGAAGATTCCCTTACACTATTGGTGATGATTGGAATGATGGTAAGACCACAATGGAAAGGATAAACAAAGTGTATAGGAAACATATTATTGACAAGGTCAATGAGAATGCAGTGTTGATAATAAAGACATTTTAGAACTTGATGAAGAATAGATCAAGGATCCCTCAGTCCATTGTTGAAAAGTATAAGAATGAGATATGTTTTATGGTTGACACTAACTCTACATACATTGAAGCAGTTGAACATAGAGTAGATTTCATAAACCCTCTTGGCTATGAAATTTCTAAAACTGAAGAAGAAGAATATGTGAGAAGATTGCTTACGAGAAAGTTGGATATACACAATAATAGATTTGGAACTTTTGAAGAGAACTTCAACTCCACAAAGTCTATTTAGGAAGAGAAATAGTCAAAGAAGAGAGTAGAAAGTACAATTAAGAAGATTCTAAAGGACACAGGAATAATAGAACAGGTGCTAATGATTTCTAAATAGATAGAAATAGCTATTAAAGACATTGGACAAAAGGAATTTTTGTCTATTCCACCCCTATCAACGGTTGAAACTAGAAATTTGCAATATAAGGTGAAAGTAGAGAAAGAAGAACAAGAAATAAGGAAGTCTATGAGATCATCTTCAACTCCACCAGGGAAAAGAGTGAAAGAAATAGCTACTGGACCAAGAAAAAGGTAGAAAACCATAGTTCCACCAGTACAAAGGAAGATAGAAAAAAAAAAAAGATGATGAAGATATTCAAGTGAAAAAGAAGACATGGATACCGAAGATTGAGAAGGTAAATGAACAGATTATTCATGATGAAGACTTTTCTAAGATGAACAAGTACTATGATCTTTATAACTATTTAGAAAGATCAAATTTGGAGAATGTAGTTGTGAGACATATGATCCTAGTAGATAAGAAGTTTGACACAATTCAAGGTAAGATACCTGATGATTTATTTGAGAAGCTAGTTAACAAGAAAAAGAGAGCAACAAAAGAAGACAATAAAATAAGAGAAAATATTGTGAGAAAACTACGTAAAGTTAAAGATGAAGATCATTTTAAAGAAATAATGAAAGAACTTGGAACCCATCTGAGAAAAAAAAAAAAGAACCATTCAGATTATGGGAGGAAACTATGAAGAGATAAACAAAGAAATAGAGCAAGCAATAGTAAAGGTAATGACATATAGTGTTGGAAAACACTCTAGTGCAGCAGATCTAGTAGAACAAGCAGAGGAAGCTAAGCATCAAAGGAGTCCCTCTCCACCATCAATTAACATTGAAGATGAGTCAATGCATGTGGAAGGCACTAAGGTTACATTGGATAGTGATGATAATCCTTTTAAAAATCTTGAAAACATTGTTGACAATTCAGCTTTAGAAGAACATCATAGATCTAGTGAAGAAGGAAAGAAAGAAACAAGGAAAGAGGAAGGAAAGAAAATAGAAATTCAAGAAAGTACAAAAATTCTAGGATAGAAAGAAGTCCCTAACAAAGAGGAAATTAGTCTTGTACCTGAGATTGCAAAGAAATCATAGATTGGATTAATATTTGAAAGCTTTGGGAAAGAGGTTGATGATGATGATAAAATGGAATTGATCACATCCCTGAACAAAATTATTGGAAAGAACAAGAAGGTGAAAATCCTTGAAGGATGATTGCTACAGATAAAAGAGAAGTTACAAAGTGTTGTGACTAACAAGATAACAGAGGTAGATCTACTAGAAAGAGCTAAGAAAGTTATGAATGCATTTGATAATGAGTTCATTAACCTATCAGATCTAGCTAAAGTGAAAGTTCAAGCAGCCTATAAGGCTAAAATATTTCATGATATAAGTCAGAATATCAGAAATGATATTACCAATCTAGATATCTGTATAAAAGACTTGAGAAGAAATTTGGATAGAGGTAAAACTTTGTACATTCAGTGTAAAAAATCTGTAAACCATGTATCTAAAGTAGTTGAGAAGATTAATGCTAAAGAAGCATAAATTCAGTTAGACACAAATCTTTTAGTCAGCCCTAATGTGAAGATATTTGATATTGAGAAAAGAATCAGGAAAATAAATGATGAAATAAGGATTCTCAATGATGAAAAGGATAGGAAATTGAAAAGATTCACTCTTCCAAGAGAGCACATTTCAATAAAGATAAGCATTATTGAAGGACAATTGGAAGAATGTCTTTCACCAAAGACATCTTTTGAGAAGTTTAGTTTTGCAAACCTTCAAGCATGTGAGATCACATCTTATGGATTGTGTGCATTATTTAGTGTTGAAAATTCCATTAAGAAGGCATGGGAGAAGGAGATAGAGAGAATTAAAGTGAATTTTTCAGATTGTGTTGCAAGCCTACCGGCTCTGCAATCTTGAATCAAGGTATACAACATTTTTGAACATAGTTTTTGGCACTTTTTTGTCATTGTTGTCCAAGGGAGAGAGATATATAGCAGAAAATTGATGTATATATGATAAGGAAATATATTCTTAGGGGGAGTATAGAATATAGATAAGACATATAGAGTTATAAGGACAGCGAAGATATATTTTTTGTCATGGCCACATTTTTGAGTTTTTGAAGTTTTGAGACTTAGTCAATTTTCTCATATGTTGCCACCAATGACAAAGGGGGATATTGTTGAAAATTTGGCTGAGTTAGATATATAGATGTTGTCATTATGGAAACATATAATCTACATGAAGAACACATATAACAAAGAGCAAGTATAATTGAGTGCAAAGCAAAATTGTCTAAGTGTAAAGCAGTATTTTCCTAGTGTACCCAGAGAAAGTTTTGATTGGAAATGTTGATTGGAGTAAGTTCAATGCTTGTGCACTTGAACATAGATACTATGATGAATATTGAAGACACACCTGGGATGTAAGTCTGTATGACATGTATAGAAGAAGTTATGGTAGTTTTACCAAAGATAGTGTTAAGCTGACATGACAGAATATGAAGACAAAATTGGTAAAGAGTTAAGGGATTATTTTTTTTTATCAAAATAATGTCTTAATAATATGAAGGGATGACATCATAGATGTTAACCCTTGGGTAAATATGTATTTTTTAATAAGCTTTTATGAAGCCGACTGTAAGAGTTATTAGTCCTAATAACTTGTATAAATGTAAGGCATATGTAAATGCAAAAGTGTGATGAAAAAGATATGCAATTGTGATGATATAGATGATATAGTGAACATATATGTGACATGTATTGATGTGAATTTGTGAAATAAAATTAAGAAATTATAAGGTTATGTGCCTTTCCATATTTTGTAATTAGTAATCATTGTACATTACCTGTTTGGGTAGTGGGATCATCTTGTAATCATATTTTGTACTACCAACTCTTAGCAGGGTTGAGGCTTCTAATAAGGCCCAAAGTCCCTTAATCATGACTAAGACACTATATGCATGTAACAAGGTCAACATCCTTAACATGATACTTTTGATTAGTGAATCTTTATGGGTACCACCCCCATTGGGGTTTTCCCTTGGCTAGGGTTTCCTCAAGAAAACTTAATGTGTTATGAACTCATTTTCTTTACTGCTATCCATGTTCTTTAGTTTACTATGTTATGCATGTGTTAAGATAATCTATTATATCCATAATTGGTTGAAAGTAAAAGTTTGCAAAATATTGATTCACCCCCCTTCTCAGTATTCCCTATTTCTAACAATTGGCACCTAAGAAGAATGGAGAATGGAAAATGTGCACTGATTCAAGAGAAATCAATAAAATAATAGTGAAGTATATGTTTCCTATACCAAGAATGGATGATATAATGGATAGTTTGACTTGAGAAAAGTATTTTACCAAAATTGATTTGAAAAGTGAGTATCATCATATCAAAATCAAAGAAGGTGATGAATGGAAGACTACTTTCAAGACAAAAGAAGGTTTGTATGACTGGTTGGTTATGCCTTTTGGTTTAACTAATGCACCGAGTACTTTTATGAGGTTGATGAATGAATTTTTGAAGAAATTTTTGGATAAGTTTGTGATTGTATATCTTGATGATATTCTGATATTCAGTCAGACTAGAGAAGAAAATTTGTTTCATGTTAGACAAGTTTTACAAAGATTAAAAGAAGAAAAGTTACTGATGCATCTGTTAGCACATGCCAAAAATTTCATGGCTCTAGCTCTCTTCCCCTAGTCTCTACAATGTTTTTCATGTCTCTGGCTAGAAACCCTTGGCAAAACTTTTTAAAAATCTAGGCATTCGGTCCTTAAATTTAAAATTGTCCTGGCCCTATTCTATTTTCACATTACCTTTTTGTAGGTCACTTAAACCTTATATTTTGAATGTGTCATTTAAAATGACCAACTTTATCATGTTGCATGGTTAGGTTTCATGTGTTGGCAGGTCCCCTTTAATCTTTCCTAAGTTCCCAACGCCTAGTGGTTTTAATTTTTCCTAGGTCATGAGCTTTAATTTTTCCTATTATTCGGCAACCTTTATTTTCCCTGGGCCTGGCTCTGACACCATCTCCATCTAATGGTCAGCATAAGTTCTCATAGACTGTGTTAGATGCTTGAGATCTTACACCAATCATTGATTTTTCCTGATGATGCAGTCTTTCTTTTCAAGTGGGTCCACATGCCAGGTGTGCCATGTCAGCATTTTCTTATCGGTCCATGGGTAAACAACTCAGCATGTGTCAGTGGGACCTAATTTTCTGATAGGTCAAGCTCCTGACATTTGTAATCCATCTAGCAATGGGCGTAAGTTCTCATAGAATTTGTTAGAGGCTTGAGATCCTAATCCAGTCGTTGATCTCATTTGTCTCAAACGTATCTTTGGCAGTGGTCCCGACGTTGGGTGGAGCTGATTTGGAGGTTTTTATTGGTCCACATAGTATGAGGTGGAATCCTGTCAGTGGGACCTAGTTTTTGGAAGTGTCAGTGGGCCCTGATCTTGTCATTGAATTGACAAATGACGTATAATATTATGGGTTTTGTCAGAGGCTTAAGATCTTGTGATGACCTATGATTTTGTTTCTTGTCAATGGGTTGTCAGAGATGGGAGAAGATTCTTTATCCGATGGTGGGCATGAAATCTGATAGAATCTTAGATAGGTATGCAAACTTTAGATGGTCATCAATCTTCTTAATGTGGGCCCAGTCAAAGTTTCTCAGTCTTTTAGTGGTTGAGTTAATATTTAAAAGCCCGTGAACCATGAAGATCAGATGGTCATGACTTAAAGTTGATGGAGATTTCAAATATTGACCGCCAATTTGCTAAAAGCACCATAAAGTAGCCATTTGATTTCAAATTTGAATTTGCAGAGGGTTTCCAGTGATAGGAAGTACCAGAATTTATGGTTTTAATAGCTGATTTCAATTGGCTTGGTGGCACTTGCTATTGTAGTGTGGTCCAAGGTGTTAAGTGATTGTCTATAGGGTTTGTACTATGCACTTTTATGCTCAAGGCATGTTGTAAGGTTGACATTTTGAGTGTTGTTCATGATTCTCAGTACCTTCATAGAGAATTTTTCATGATTGAGGATTATTCCAAGATTTTCTTTCTCCTGGTTGGCTGGGTTTCCTCCCCTATAATAACTTTATGACCATTTCTAGTTGGTTGGGTGGTTGAAACCCTAACCCTAAGCCATCCATAGCTTGTTGCATTCTCTTTGAGAATTCTAAGATGACTAGGGAGTATAAGTTGCAAAATTTTGACTGATAGAGGGTTCCAAACTTTCTTTGGTCCTAGCTAGTTGTTGATAGTGTTATACTGATAGAGGAGTGGGATTTTGGGTATTTCCTATCTTTATGTTGTTTTGATTATATATTGATCCTGAATATGTTAATGAAAATACTATTGAGTTCCAATCTTGCATTTGTGTATGTCTTCTTGTTTTGGTTCTAAGCTCATATATGTTAATGTCACAAAGTGTGTTAGCATATGGCAAACAAAGAGTATTGTGAAGTCATCTCTTAGTTCCTAACAAAGTTAGGATTAAAGTCTTTTGGGTGGGTTCAGTGAGTTTACAACCAAGTAAGAATATGATGTCCTTGTGTTTGAGGGAGAGGGGTGATAGGCAAAGCACTTATCCTGAGCCCAAGAGTGTTTAATTTAAGATCTTCAGCTGATGTATGTAATTGGGTGACTCTTTTCCCTAGGTTAAGGCACTAGTCCATCCTCTAGAGGCATTTCATTGTCATCAACAACACACAAACATTCAAATGATAAAATCTTAAAGTAGTTAGTAAAGAGTATATAGTTGTATATCATTTAGTGATTCCTTTTTAGAAGCGAATCAAGGGTACACCCACCTAAGCAATAAAGCTCAAAGTGTAGGAGGATCTCTTTTAATCCTTGTTAATTAGCCCTCTTCCTTGTAGACTTTGCAGTGTTGATAGCATCAAAGTTATATTAAAGTTATCCATCAAAGTATAAATCTACAAGTTGAAGATTAAAGGGAACCCCCAACAAAATGGTGACTCCACTGGGGAGAACAATAATGAAGCAGTATATCTATTAGGACTTCTGGTTGGGACTACATTGTAAAGTCAAAATCTTTTGTTGACCAGATAGATATAAAGGTTGTAAGTGCACTCTTGTTTTCTTGTTGTATTCAGTTAAAAAGATTTCCCATCTAGGTGCTTGGCGACTCAAAAGGTTAGAACCAGTGTTATATATTGTAAATCATGGACAAGAGGAGGAATACTAGGTCCTTTGTTAGAAAGAATTCAGAGGTCACTCTGGAGAAATTGCCTAGACAGGAGAAGAAGAGTTGGATTAGAAGGAATGGTGAGTCTACTAGTGCTCCCATGAGAGAACAAAGAAATACTAGAGGTAGAGCACCACATGTTTCCTCAAGTGCGGATGGTTCATAGGATAGAGTTCCTAGATCAGATGGCGGTTGCTCTAAAGATAGATTTTATGATACCCCAGAGGCTATATTTTAGGACAAGGGTCCATTGCCTGCAGGTCAACATGAACAAACTAGAGAGATGGGTTTGGAGATTGATTTAGATCTTGATGAAGATAATTTCAAAAGAGAACCCATGAGACCAAGGCAAGTGCACTTCCCATATCAAAATCTTTCTAATATGGATGTGTCATCAGGTTCTAATGACATTATGGTAGATCCTGATGATTTAAATGCATTAAGGTTGTAGTTGGCAAAGTAGGATGCCATACATAAGAGGTTACAAGAGGACAAAGAGGCTGAAAAGGTGAATACTCTGATAGAAAGATAGTCTCTCCTTAGAAAGATTAATGAAATGAAGGAGAGAAACAAGATGCTTGCTTCTGCTCCTAAAACTTTAGCGTGATGTCTTTGGTGATCTTGATGCCTTGAGGAGTGAGCAAGAGTGCTTACTACAAGATTAAGAATTTGATAAGGAGGGCCCTATGTTTAGACAAGTACAAAGTTATGTTCCTTTGCCTAGAGATAAAGATGGGCATGAGATCACTAGGCCTGATGTTGCCACTGATGAGAAAGGAAAGAAAAAGATGGTGGGACATCAAACAAGAAAATCATTGACAATACCTAGGGTCCCACCACCCAATTTAAATAAGGACACAGAAATGGAGAGAAGAAGAAAAGAAGATGAGGACCTTGAAAGAGAATTAGAGAAGGCTGAAATTGAAGCTTCCATTATAGAAAAAAGAAGAAAGATCCAATTCTTGAAGGCTTCATCAGCTAATGCTCTTGGTCCATCTACTACTAAACTAGGTATGCCATCTATGACTACTACTATTCCACTTAGTAATGCTACTAGTTCAATTCCTTCTTCATCTGCTAGGATAGGTGTTGATCCTAGGAAGTAGTCAAATGCACAAATAAATGTAGATGCTAATGTTGATCCTAGGGTTAAAACTAGTTCAAGTTTTCAAAGAAGACCTATGCAACTAGAAGGCTATAGGAAAATTAGTTTTCATGGAATTCTTGGCTACCCAAATGTTTTTCCAAATGATATTAGAGATAAGGTACCTAATTTTGCTAGTAATAATGCTATTAGTTGTGAGGAGCATCTTAGGTTATTTGTTGATATGCTTAATGATTATGAGGTAGAGCATGAGGATTTGGTCATGAAATTATTTGTTCAATCTCTAATGGAGGATGCTAGAGATTGGTTTAAGAGACTTCCTGACAAATGTATTGATACTTGGGATTCTTTTGAGAGATGTTTTAAAGAATAGTATGGTGATAGGCCTAATGCTAGTTTCATGTTGAATGAATTCAATACCATAAGGAAAAATCAGAATGAATCTGCAGCTAAATTCAACATGATATTTTAGAAGGGTATGCATAAGTTGTTCCAAGTTATGCAGTTAGATGACAATGTCTATCTGACCACATATTTCAATGCATTTGATGGAAAAATGGGATATTTGTTGAGGGACAAAGAACCAAGAACTCTTAGGGATGCTTTTAGGATTGCTGTCAATAGTGAGAACAATATGAAAATATTAGGAAAATTGGGGGGAAAGAGAGATGACCCAAATTTGTTTGGGGACAAGAAATACAAAAAGGAAAATGATAAGAATGTTGGAGCTAGGAGGAAAGAGGAAGATAAATTGGATAAGGTGCTTAATGCATTGAAGGATTTGAAGGCACCTACAAATAGGAACATTAGTGCTCCTACCAATGAGAGGCCTCAATTCAACAAGAATTTCAATAAGCAGAATAGATTGCAAAACTACCCCTACAACACACAATGGAAGGATGGCAAGCCTATTGTCCCTACTGTAAGAGGAAAAAATGATAGAGGTGTCCCTGACCCTCTACAAAAAGCTTCAATTAATGTCATGGAGGACATACCTTGGTGTGTTGTATGCCAGTCCCCTCATTCTGTAGAGCATTGTGTGGTTGCACATTCTATGGCTACAAATCAAGATTGTGGCAATGAGGAGATAGATCAAGAAGAAGATCAAGATGATGTTGGATGCAACATGGCTTCTTCATATCTAGGATATGAAGATGATTCTAATTTTGATGAAGAGGTAAATGTAAATGTAAAGAGACACAATCAGGCCCTTTTTCATCAAGAAGTTTTTTTTGATAGTGAAGACATTGACAAGAAGACATGTAATATGAACTCTTCTTCTGAGCCAATAAATTTGAGAAGACCTTCTAGAGAAGAGCTGGATAGGATTACTGCAGAAATGATTTCCCAAGAGCAAACTAGAGGCATGGTGGCAAGGAATATAAATGATAAAGCTGCAGGAATGTTTATAAAGAGTACCAACTCTGGAGAATCTAATGAGATCAAATCAAAAGGTGATCACATGGTGAAATTAAAGAATGTAAAAGGTAAGAATTGTGAGCCTAAGGGAGTTGGAATTGAAAAGATTTCTAGTGAGATTGAGAGGCCAGTTAACACAATGGCTAAGATTGAAAAAATGAGGGTGGCCAATACACCTAATGTGTTAGATAAGAAAAAGGATATTAAGGTAGTGCAAATTGAGATTCCTTCTTCTACTCCTGTTGATATGTTATTTGTATTATCCCAAATTACAGTTAAGGTTCCATTGTTATAATTGTTGAGGATCCATGAACATAATGATAGAGCTATTGCATGGGTAGGTAATGTTCATAAAAATGATGTTGCATGCAATGGATCTCAGAATAAGGATTTGAAAGGTGTTGCTACTTAGGGAATTGCATCTCAAATTCCTCCAATATACTTGGATATTTTTGTCAATGCCAGCCTTGAAAATATTGATCCATTCTTTTTAAGTGTTCTTGTGAATGGAATGAAGTTGAGAAATTGTATGATTGATAGTGGTGCCTCTAATACTATCATGCCTTTTAAAATCATGGAGAAGTTGGGCCTTAAAGTTGATACAATGCAAGGTAGATGTTGTGCAATGGATCAGAGGGAGGTACCAGTTATTGGGACTATCAATGCAATGCCATATAGGTTGGCAGCATATCCAGAGAAAGAGTTAAAAATGAGTGTTTTGGTGGTGGATATCCCTCCTCGTTATGGGATGCTACTATCTAGAAGGTGGAGTGCTGCCATGGGTGGAAGTTTACAGTGTGATCTATCCTATGCCACTCTCAAGATTGATGATCAGTTTGTCAAGATTGAACAAGAGCCAAGAGTATGCCACATGATTGAGAGAAATATTGATAATGAAACTACATGTTTTGTGGATATTGATATTAATGATTTTAGGGTAGAGATCCCTATATTTGAAAATGAACCTACTTTGTCACCTATCTCTGTTGAGGGGTAAGTGCTAATTCTATGAAGGGTGATTTATGGGTAATGTACTTTGATGGTGCAAATTGCAAAGATGGTGCAGGAGTAGGTATTTTACTTATTTCTCCTAATGGAAATACCTACAAATTTTCTTTCACATTGAATTTCTTTTGTACCAACAATATAGTAGAATATGAGGCTTTGTTGTTAGGATTGAGGTTGGCACAAAGGCATGGTATTAAGTGTTTAAGTGTTGTTGGTGATTCTAAGTTGGTGGTGTCCCAAGTCAGGTCAGTATATGCTTCCAAGAACAAGAGGTTGAAACAATATAGGAATGCAGTTTGGGATTTGATTGAACATTTTGATGCCTTCAATATTGAGTGGAAGGATAGGAGTAACAATAAGATGGCTGACTTGTTAGCCAATATTGCAGTCAATCCCAATGATATTACACTTTCTGGTATCTCTACAGTTGAAATTCAAGCTAGGCCTAGCATACCAAATAATATTGAGAATTGGCAAGTTTTTGATGATGATAATGATATCTTGAAGTGTATGGGTTGTGAGATCAATATCATGGTCAGGAATTTGATTGTTCAACCTTGGTTGAGTTAGTAGAAGGAAGGGAGGTTGTCTTTGGCAATGAGGTCATTTAGCTTAGAACTAACAAGGTGCCCAAGGGGCTTGTTGTTTTGGAGACTATCTTTGATAACTAGGATAGAGTTCAAAACAATATCAAAAGAGAAGATCATGTTGATCTAGAGGAGATAAATCTTGGAACACACGAGGCACCTAAGAAGGTATACATTGGTAGAGATATATCTGAAAAGGTAAAGAAATCTTTGATCAAATTATTGAGAAAATTCAAGCATGTTTTTGCATGGTCATATGATGACCTAAAGGTTTATAGAGAAGATTTGTTTTAGCATATTATTCCATTGAAAGAAGATGCTAAACCTTTCTGGCAAAAATAAAGGCCTATTAATCCCACTTTAGCACCCAAGATGCAAGAAGAGTTAATGAAGATGAGAGATGCTAGAATTATCAAGCCTATAAGGCACTATTCTTGGATGTCAAACCTTGTTCCTATGAGAAAAAAGAATGGTGACATTAGGCTTTGTGTGGACTTCAGGAATTTGAACATCAGCTCATTAAATGATGATTATTGTCTGCCCAATATGGAAGCTATGTTGCAGAGAGTAACCAGATCAAAATTGATGTCTATGAAGGATGGTTTCTCTGGCTACAATTAGGTCATTGTCAAGGAATTAGAGCAATTCAAGATAGCTTTCACAACACCTTGGGGGACATATGTTTATGTGAGAATGCCTTTTGGCCTCACAAATGCTGGTGCTACTTTTCAGAGGGCAATGTATGTTGCCTTTTTAGATTTCATAAATGATTTCCTTTTTGTATATCAAGATGATCTAAATACCTATTCCAAGGAGGAAGAAGACCATTGCACTCATTTAGAAAGAATATTTGTGAGGGCCTTGGAATTTGGCATTTCTTTGAACCCAAGGAAATGTGCTTTTGGTGTCATTGAAGGTAAGTTGCTTGGCCACTTAGTTGGGAAGCAAGGAGTGAGAATTGACCCTAAGAGGGTAGCAACCATTGATAAAATTTAGAGACCAAAGAATGTTCAAGAAATTCAGTCCTTCTTTGGTCAGGTCAATTTCTTAAGGAGGTTTGTGACAAATTTTGCAGAGGTTACTAGACCTATTTCTAAGATGTTGAAGAAGGGATCTTCAATCAATTGGGAGGGTGAGCTTGATGAGGCTTTCAAAAGTATAAAGAAGGCTATCAAAGATGCACCAATGCTTAAGGCACCTGATTATAATGTTCCAATGCATATCTTTTCCTTTGCATCTTTTCACACTATTGCTACAGTTTTGTTACAAAAGAATAAAGATGGTTTTGAGCAGCCTATTGCATTTTTTAGTAAATCTTTGTAGGCTGTAGAATTGAAGTATGACATAAATGAAAAATAGGCTTATGCACTTGTGAAGGCAATCAAGGCTTTTAAGTGTTACTTGATGAGAGCAGTTGTGATTTCTTTTGTGCCAAGTGTAGCTGTGAAGGATATTTTCTCACAACAAGAGGTGTCTAGAAGAAGATGCAGATGGATCAATAGGATCCAAGAATTCAATGTTGAGGTCCAGATTACTAAGATGGTTAGAGGACAAGGATTGGCAAAACTAATGGCCCAATCCAATCTTGATGCAAATTAGGTAAATCATTCTGAAGTTGATTACACATGTGATATGGATGATTGTATCTGGTATCAGGATATCGTCTATTACTTGAGAAGTATGAGATGTCGAGATAACATGAATGATAATCAAAAAAGGACATTAAAATTATAGGCCATCAAGTATGTAATTGTGAAATGTAAATTTTATAGGAAGAATTTGGATTGCATATTTTTGAAGTGTGTAGATGAAGATTAGGCTAACAAGTTGTTGAAAGAAATGCATGAGGGAGTTTATGGTGGGTGTTATATGGGTAAAAAAACTACTCATAAGATCTTGAGAGAAGGATTCTGGTGGCCCACAATCTTCAAGGATGTAGAATAGTTGGTGAGGAGGTGTGATGCTTGTCAAAGGTTCTCTGGTAAGCTTACATTTTTAGAAAATGTGCCATTAAAATAGTAGAAGTTCAGGTTCCTTTCCAAAAATGGGGAATTGATTTCATAGAGGGGATACCAAACAAGTCAAGTGGAGGACACTCATGGATCTTAGTTGCCACTAATTACTTTACAAAGTGGGTAGAAGCTATACCTACAATAAATGCAACTAGTAAGGTGGTAATTGATTTTATGATGAATAATATTGTTGCAAGGTTTGGGTGCCCTGAGAGAATAGTAAGTGTTAATGCCATGTGCTTCAAGTCTGCTGAATATAAGGACTTTTGCAAAGGTTTGGGAATTCAGATTTCTAATTCCTCACCTTATCATCCACAAGGAAATGGTCAAGCATAATCTACTAATAAGAGTTTGATTAAAATATTAAAGAGAATTCTTGTAAAGAATAAGAGGGCATGGAATTCAAAGCTGACATTATCTCTATGGGCTGATAGGGTAACTGTGAAGAGGGCAATTGGTTGTGCACCATTTGACCTAGTATATGGAATTCATGCAAGAATGCCTCTGAATAACTTATTGGAAATGTATAAATTTGTTCAGCTATATGATGATGGCATAGATGATGAGATGCAGTTGAGAATTGAGGACCTCATTAGGTTGGATGGACTAGAAGAGAATCAGTTGCAAGGAATGCCAAATTACAGTTGCAGGTTAAGAATTTATATGATAAGAATGTTAGAAATAGGAAATATTGAGAGGGGTGGGGGGTGAATCAGTATTTCATAAAAAAAAAATTTCCCACTTATGGATATAATAGATTACTTTAGTGCATACAAAGATTATCAAGCTGATTAACAAACATAGCAGTAAATAGGAAGAACTGATAACACATCATATGTTCTCGAGGAAACCCTAGCCAAGGGAAAACCCCATTGGGGATGGTACCCACAAAGATCACTAATCAAAAGTATCCTATTAGGGATATTGGACCCTGTTAGGAGTCAATTTACAATATATAGTAGATCTATCCTGGTTAAAGGACTTTAGGCCTTGTTAGAAGCCTTAACCCTGTTAGGAGTTAGATTACAAAACCTAATCACCAGCTGAGCTCACTGCCCAAATAGGTAATACAAAAATGTGTTTGACTATAATATGGTACTTCTTACAACTTTGTATCAATAGCTTTTGCTGCTATCACAATATACAACTTATTTCAAGTTATCTTTTGTTTCTTTTTACACATCACTTATATATTTCATTACATTTCAAGTATGCCTAATATATGAGTTATTACAGCTAATAACTTTACATGGTTAGCTTCCAAAATATTTATCCAAGAGTAAACATCTAGGATGTCATCCCTTCATAATTTTAAGTCATTATTTTGACAAGCAAAAATAATCCCTTAACTCTTTCACTAATACTGTCTCCAAAACTGTTCTGTCTGCAAAAACTATCTTCGGCAAACTTTGAATAACTTTTTCCATACTACTCCAAACTTTATCCACACTGAGATGGGCTATCCTCATACTCTGTACAAGCTTTAGTTAACTACACAAACAAAAATATTTCTCTAGTGGACGTCGCCAACTAAATCTTCATCGGGTGCTCTGTTAGGATCACTGTATCCATACTTAGACAATTTCTTCCTTCAACTTGCCATACTTGCATTCCAAATTCTATGCTCTCAATAGAGATCATATGTTGCTATAATGACAACATCTATGCATCCACATTAGCCAAATTGCCAATAATCTCCCCCTTTGTCATTGGTGGCAACATATGGGAAAATTGGCTAAGTGTGCAAACAAAACTTCAAAAACACTTATACAAAATTGTGGCCAAAAGTTATACAACACAAATACAATAATGTACTCCATAGAATAGCTCCCCCTATGAGTATCCTTCCTCAACATATATTCAATTTTTTGCTATCTCTCCCCCTTTGACAACAATGACAAAGATAGGGTGTACAAAAATTTCAAAAACTTTATACCTTATTATCAGTTATTGCAAAGTCGGTAGGCTTGCAACACAATCACCAAAATCTAACTTCAAAGATTCAAAATCTTTCTCCCATATCTTCCTGATGGATTCAACAACATTGAGTAGAGTACTCAATCCGTATGCTGCTATCTGACAAGCTTGCAGGAAATTGAAGCTATACTTCTGAAATGATGTCTTTGCTAAAAGACATTGCTCAATTTGATCTTCAACAATTGATATCTTGATTGAGACATGCTTTCTCAAGATGTTACCCCTGATCATCTTTCTGTTCCTCTCCTCTACTATCATTCTGATTTCATCTTTCAATTTCCTTATATTCTTCTTTACAGAACTTATCTTGACATTAGGGCTTGTCAAGGTGTTTGTCTCAACTGTAATAGCATCTAACTTCTCTCTAATCTTCTTATCCTCTTCAACTGTTATGATTTCTAATTTAGTGCATTATATGCACAAATTATTTACTGTCTCAAAATGTCTCCTCAAATTCTTTATGCATACATCTAGACTATCAATATCATTTCAAATATTTACACTTAAAGTTTGTTGCATTTCTGCTTCAAAGTCTTCCTGAACTTTTATTTTAGCAATATCCTTCAAGTTAGAAAATTCAGAGTCAAAAGAGTTCATTACCATTTTAGGTTTCTCAAGTGGATCCCATTCAGATACCTTAGTGCTGATCACACTCTCAAGTTTCTTTGTCAAAACTCTAACTTTGCCTTCAAGGTCTTTCACCTTCTTATTCTTTCCAATAATTTTATTTAGAGATGTGATGAACTCAAGCTGATCATCATCTTCAACTTCTTTTCCAAGGTCTTCAAAAATTGAACCAATATGCCTCTTCTTACTGTCAGGTGCACTAATGTCTTCAACTGGTATAGAAGGTGCACTAGAGGTAGTGGCCTCTATCAAAATTTGTTTGCCTTTAGCTATCTATTATGCTGGAACTGATTCTGATACAGTTGGTGCTTCTTCTGCCTCTTTATTCTTCTCTGATTCTGTGACCTTTTCTTGCTCTCCCAAAAGCCAAATTGTCAATAATGTTTCCTAGATCGTGAAATATTGCATCTTCTTATTCTAGAGTCACTTTGGTGCCTTCAATATCCATTGATTCCTTGTCAATATTGATATGTGAAGAAGATGGGACTTCTTCAATACCCCCTTTGTCATTGGTGGCTAAGTGTGCAAACAAAACTTCAAAAACACTTATACAAAATTGTGGCCAAAAGTTATACAACACAAATACAATAATGTACTCCATAGAATAGCTCCCCCTATGAGTATCCTTCCTCAACATATATTCAATTTTCTACTATCTCTCCCCCTTTGACAACAATGACAAAGATAGGGTGTACAAAAATTTTAAAAACTTTATACCTTATTATCAGTTATTGCAAATCTGGTAGGCTTGCAACACAATCACCAAACTCTAACTTCCAAGATTCAAAATCTTTCTCCCATATCTTCCTGATGGATTCAACAACATTGAGTGGAGTACTCAATCCGTATGCTGCTATCTGACAAGCTTGCAGGGAATTGAAGCTAAACTTCTGAAATGATGTCTTTGCTAAAAGACACTACTCAATTTGATCTTCAACAATTGATATCTTGATTGAGACATGCTCTCTCAAGATGTTAACCCTGATCATCTTTCTCTTCTTCTCCTCTGCTATCATTCTGATTTCATCTTTCAATTTCCTTATGTTCTTCTCTATAGAACTTATCTTGACATTAGGGCTTGTCAAGGTGTTTGTCTCAGCTGTAATAGCATCTAACTTCTCTCTGATCTTCTTATCCTCTTCAACTATTATGATTTCTAATTTAGTGCATTGTATATACAAATTCTTTCCTATCCCAAAATGTCTCCTCAAATTCTTTATGCATACATCTAGACTATCAATATCATTTCAAATATTTACACTTAAATTTTGTTGCATTTCTGCTTCAAAGTCTTCCTGAACTTTTATTTTAGCAATATCCTTCAAGTTAAAAAATTCAGAGTCAAAAGAGTTCATTACCATTTTAGCTTTCTCAAGTGGATCCCATTCAGATACCTTAGTGCTGATCATACTCTCAAGTTTCTCTGTCAAAACTCTAACTTTTCCTTCAAGGTCTTTCACCTTCTTATTCTTTCCAATAATTTTATTCAAGAGATGTGATGAACTCAAGCTGATCATCATCTTCAACTTCTTTTCCAAGGTCTTCAAACATTGAACAATTATATGCCTCTTCTTACTGTCAGGTGCACTAATGTCTTCAACTGGTATAGAAGGTGCACTAGAGGTAGTGGCCTTTGTCAAAATTTGTTTTCCTTTAGCTATCTGTTCTACTGGAATTGATTTTGATATAGTTGGTGCTTCCTCTGCCTCTGTATTCTTCTCTGATTCTGTGACCTTTTCTTGCTCTCCCAATGCCAAATTGTAAACAATGTTTCCAAGATCATGAAATACTGCATTATCTAATTCTAGAGTCACTTTGGTGCCTTCAATATCCATTGATTCTTTGCCAATATTGATATGTGAAGAAGATGGGACTTCTTCAATACCAACTTTCTCTGCATGTAGTTCCTTTGATTGCTTCTGCTGAGGATCTGATTCAACATGCTTTTCTGCAACTATATCTGCAAGAACTTGCATTACTACTTGCTCTGTCTCTTTCTGTACTTCCTCCTTTTTGCCTCCCATTATAAGGATTGTTCTTCTCTTAGTTCTCAATAAAGTTCCAAGAGACTTCAAGAATCTCTTCAAATGATCTTCATCCTTGACTTAACAAAACTATCTGATTACATGTTCTCTCATCTTTATGTCCTCTTCTTGTGCTCTCTATTTTCTATTCACAAGTCTGTTATACAAATCTTCTGGGATCTTACCATGAATAGTGCTAAGTTCCTTATCTGCCACAATCATGTGCGTAACCATTGCATTTTCAAAGTTCAATCTGTCAAAGGATCCATATAGATCATAGAATTTATTCAACTTAGTGAAGTCTCCATGCTTCAATATATCTTCATTAACTCTTTCAATTCTTGGTTTCCAAGTTTTCTTCTTGATTGAAACTACATCATCATCTTTAATTACTGCTACATTTCTATGTACAGGTGGTACAATTACTTTTTGTCTCTTGCTGGGTCTTGTTGCACTCACTTTTACTCTTTTGCTAGGAATAGGAGAAAAAGATTTATCTCCTTCATCTTTTTTAGGTACTTCAACTTTTACCTTTACTACAATAGGATCAACAGGATCTGCACTTGATGTCTCAGGTGAAATTACAAGATTTTCACTTTGTTTCAAGGCTTCTGTAGTCTTCTTAGCTATGCCAAACTCATGACTTGACATACCGGATTCTTTCAATATTTTCTTCATAGTAGATTCAACTCTCTTACTAGATTCCTTCTTTTCTCCCAAACTTATTGCAGAGTTGAAATTCTCTTCATAGGTTCCAAACCTATTTGCATGACCATCCAACTCACACTTTAACAATCTATTCACATATCCTACTCTTTTTGCTTTAGATATTTCATAGCCAAGAGGGTCTATGAATTCCATTATAGGCTCAGCTGCTTCAATATAGGTGAAATCAGTGTCAACCATAAAACAAATGTCATCTCTATGCTTTTCAACTAAGGATTGATGAATCCTTGATTTGTTCTTAACAATATTTTGAAAGGTCTTCAATACAAGCTTCACAATGTCATTAACTTTATCAAAAAGGTGCTTCATGTAGACTGAGTTTATTCATTCCATTGTGTTCATATTGTCATTCCAATCAACTATGTAAGGAAATATTCTCAAAATATGGAAAAACATATAGGTTATCAAAGATGAAAACCTAAACTGTGTGTACTTAGCCTTCTTAATCTTTTCTAAGTTCTCAAATAACTGAATTTTCAAAATTTCACATAGGTCTACTGGTTTCTTCTCAATACACATAAGATAAGCTACATGAATCATTCCTGTAGCCATGTCATCTTCCCTTGAACTACCATAGAATTTAGTTGTTAGGATCTTCCAAATGTACCCAACATCATCTTGCTTAATCTTACTTATCACAATTCCTCTACCATTATAACTAGATCCGGTGTTATCTAAAACAATCTTTCTCATGTTCTTCTCATTCAGTGGAATCTCTCCAACTTTAGATAATCCAGTAACTTCATGAATTAGGTCAGCAGTTATATCAATAACTCTATCCTCCATCTAGAATTTCCCATTGTGGATTCTACTTAAAATGATCTTGGTACATTCCTCATCATTGAATTCATACTTCATGGAATATTTGATAATTTCATTGTTCTCTAGGTGCCCATAAGCTAGTTTAATAGACATTTCTTGATTGTACAATTTCCTGTAATCATCACTAAAATCTACATCTCCCAAAGTTTCAAACTTGCAACCTAAATATCCTTTAACATTCTCAATGTGCAATACTCCATCTGGTACGGATGATAATGCTAGACTATCATCAATTTTAGTTGGTTCTACTGGTTCTTTCTTAATCTTTGGTCTATTCTTATCCTTAACATTATGAACCATAGAAATATCCATCTTATCAACTGATTAAGGATCAAAAAAATACCTCAACTTTGCAAATCTAGGGTTTTGGTATGATCGTCGCTGCAAACTGCTTCCAAACTTCTTCAAATCATCCTCAACTCACTTTTTCTTCTTCCAAATCTCTTTTCAATCACTTTTTAATCATGATAACTTTGATTTCAACCCTATAACACTTCACATTAACTCGATCTGACATCGCATTCATTCATTTTGCCGCTAAAACTTCAAAAAGCTGATTCTGCAACCTACGTCCATAAAACTTTCTGCGACCTCGCAAAACACAATATTTTATTTTGCACACTTAACCATAGCATTAGTACAACATAATAAACCTACATCTAATTGTGCAAAACTTAACTCATTCAAATTCCTAATCTACAGTAATCCTAAGTCCTAAACTACAGAAACTTACATAATTTAAGTACTTAAAGAAGGGTCAGGTAAAGATTCATCCTTACCATTAGTTACATTACCTTCTTAACTACTTTCAATGCTGACTATACCTCCTTGATCTATGCCTTATCAAATTTTTCTTCATCTTCATTGCTACAACAACTTTTCTCTTTGTTTCCTGCATTTTCATTCCTTCTTGCATTGTTCCTAGGGTTAGGGTTATGATGATAACCTCCATTGTTCATTCTGCAAAATCTTGCTGGGTGTCCAAACTTGTTGCATATCTGACAAATGATTCCATTGTTTCCAAATCTCTGTCCTTGCTGGTTAATTTGTGACCTAAAATTTCTAGCACTATGTCCTACTTTGTTGCATCTAAAACATACTACCACTTTTCTTTGATTCATTTCTTCAATAGATTTCTTATCTGCATTGTTATTATTCTCAATCATTCTATCATAATTATTCAAAATTACTTTAGGTCTTCTACATTCATTAGCTCTATGTCTAAAACTATGACAATTATAACAATGTCCATTAAAAGATTTAAATTGCTTACCTGTGCAATCTCTCTTCATGTGCCCAATAGTATTACAAGCAAAACATCTACGTTTGAATTCTCTTTGCATACCTTTAGATGATTCTTCCTATTTTGATTCTTCTTGCTTTGATTCTTCTTTCTCTCTAGGTGGTTCTTCTTTAGGTGGATCTTCCAATGTGTTCTCATCTAGCTTTATTTCCTCCACACTTTTAGATGTCTTCAGATCTAGCCTCTTATATTTATGGTTTGTTCTAAACATACTATATCCAAATCTAGTCCTATCAAAGAATGGTTCTTCAAAAGAAATTTGTTTTTGAGTCTTATCACTTTTTGAATATAGCCTTTCAAGTTGTTGTTTATATTGACTCAATTCACCTTTCACAATTTTATTATACTTCTCAAGTTCCACATACTGCACTTTTACTTTTTCAGATTCGGATGTTTCCTTTTCAAGTCTTGACCTCAGATCTTCATTCTCAATTTTCAATTTTTCATTATCAGGTCTCAAATTTCCATCTTTCATACTAAGCTTCAGATTTACTATCTTCAACTCATGCTTAAGGATCTCATTTTCTTTTTCTAATTCATCACAATCTTCAATAATCATATTAGATTTCTTTTCAGATTTTAGATCTTCAATCTTACCTTTTAATTTGTCAATAGCATTCTTTGCATCTTCATATTTTCTTCTTAAGGAGTTTCTTTCATCAGTAAGCATATCAATCTGTTCAAGAGCTTCTTCAAGATTCTTCTGAAGTTGATCCATATCCATACAGATCTTACTCAAGCTGCTAAGCTTTCCTTGAATGTTCCTTCACTGAGTAACTGTGCTCTGATACCAATTGTTAGAAATAGGAAATACTGAGAGGGGCGGGGGGGTGAATTAGTATTTCACAAACTTTTTCTTTTTCCCACTTATGGATATAACAGATTACTTTAGTGCATACAAAGATTATCAAGCTGATTAACAAACATAGTAGTAAATAGAAAGAACTCATAACACATCATATGTTCTCGAGGAAACCCTAGCCAAGGGATAAGCTCGGTGGGGATGGCACCCACAAAGATCACTAATCAAAAGTATCTTGTTAGGGATATTGGACCCTGTTAGGAGTCAATTTACAACATATAGTAGATCTATCCTAGTTAAAGGACTTTAGGCCTTGTTAGAAGCCTTAACCCTGTTAGGAGTTAGATTATAAAACCTGATCACTAGCTGAGCTCACTACCCAAACAGGTGATACAAAAATGTTTCTGACTATAATATGGTACTGCTTAGAACTTTTCATCAATAGCCTTTGCTTCTATCACAATATACAACTTATCGCAAGTTATCTTTTCTTTCTTTTTACACATCACTTATATATTTCATGATATTTCAAGTATTCCTAATATATGAGTTATTAGAGCTAATAAATTTACATGGTTGGCTTCCAAAATCTTTATCCAAGAGTAAACATCTAGGATGTCATCCCTTCATAATGTTAAGTCATTATTTTGACAAGCAAAAATAATCCCTTAACTCTTTCACTAATACTATCTCCAAAATTATTCTATCTACAAAAGCTGTCTTCGGTAAACTTTGAATAACTTTTTTGTACTTCTCCAAAATTTATGCGCACTGAGATGGGGTATCCTCATACTCTATAGAAGCTTTAGTTAACTACGTAAACAAAAAGATTGCTCCAGTGGACATCACCAGCTAAATCTTCATCGGGTGCTCTGTCAGGATCACTGTATCCATACTTAGACAATTTCTTTCTTGAACTTGTCATACTTGCATTCCAGATTTTTTGCTCTCAATAGAGATCATATGTTTCCATAATGACAACATCTATGCATCCACATTAGCCAAATTGCCAACAAAGAAGACTGTTGATAGAAAGTTTGAACCTAGTGATTTGGTGTTAGTTTGGAATGCCAGACTGGAGGATAAGGGGAAACATGGTAAATTTGATCCCATCTAGCTAGGGCCATATCTAATTCATGAGAAATGGGGCCAAGATTCATACTTTATCAAATAATTAAATGGTGATATTCAGGAATTGCCAGTTCATGGAAAATTCTTGAAGAAATACTTCAATTGAGGTATTCTATTTTCCATGAACAGTAGTTAGGTTTGTACATTTTGTAAATTCTATAAATAAACTACTTGCCCCTACCCTATTTTGTCTTGGTCTGTCAATTTTTGGTCCTATTGCCTATTCTGCCTTGCTTGTTCCCTATTGTCTACATTTTTTCTAGTGGGATGGTCTACTTTAAACAAGTGATTCTAAGTCCTTGCTATGCCTACAGGAGGCATACATCCCCAGATAGAGCCACTATTAGCACATGCCAAAAATTTCATGGCTCTAGCTCTCTTCGCCTAGTCTCTGTAATGTTTTTCATGTCTCTGGCTAGAAACCCTTGGCAAAAAATTTTAAAAATCTAGCTGTTGGGTCCTTAAATTTAAAATTACCCTGGCCCTATTTTATTTTCATGTTACGATTTCACGAGTCTCTTAAAACCTTATATTTTACATGTGTCATTTAAAATGACTAACATTATCATCTTGCGTGGTTAGGTTTCATGTGTCGGTAGGTCCCCTTTAATTTTTCCTAAGTTCCCAGTGCCTAGTGGTTTTAATTTTTCCTAGGTCATGAGCTTTAATTTTTCCTATGTTTCGGCAGTCTTTATTTTCCCTGGGCCTAGCTCTGACACCATCTCCATCTAATGATCAGTGTAAGTTCTCATAGATTGTATCAAATGCTTGAGATCTTACACCAATCATTGATTTTTCTTGATGACATAGTCTTTCTTTTCAAGTGGGTCCACATGCCAGGTGTGCCATGTCAGAATTTTCTTATTAGTCCATGGGTAAAAAACTCAGCATGTGTCAGTGGGACCTAATTTTCTGATAGATCAGGGTACTGACATCTTTAATCCATCTAGTGATGGGTTTAAGTTCTCATGGAATCTGTCAAAGGCTTGAGATCTTACACTAGCCATTGATCTTATTTGTCTCAAATGTATCTTCGGTAGTGGGCCCGGTGTCAAGTGGAGCTAATTTGGAGGTCTTTTATTGGTCCACATAGTATGAGGTGGAATCCTATCAGTGGGATCTAGTTTTTGGATGTGTTAGTGGGCTGTGATCCTGTCAGTGAATCGATGAATGACATATAAACTTATGGGTTTTGTCAGAGGCTTAAGATCTTGCAATGACCGTTGATTTTGTTTCTTATCAGTGGGTTTTCAGAGATGGGAGAAGATTCTTTATCCAATGGTGGGTGTGAAATCTAATAGAATCTCAGATGGGTATTCAAACTTTAGACGACCGTCGATCTTCCTAATGTAGGCCCGATCAAAGTTTCTCAATGTTTTGGTAGTTGAGTTATGATTTAAAAGCTCGTAAAGCATGAAGATCGGACAGTCACAACTTAAAGTTGATGGAGATTTCAAATATCAACCGTTGATTTGTTGAAAGTGCCATAAAGTAGTTGTTTGATTTCAAATTTGAATTTGTAGAGGGTTTCTAGCAACAAGAAGTACCAAAATTTATGGCTTTAACAGCTGATTTTGATTGGTTTGGTGGTACTTGCTATTGCAGTGTGGTCCAGGGTGTTAAGTGATCATATGCAAGGTTTATACTATGCACTTTTATGCTCAATGCATGTTGCAGGGTTGACATTTTGAGCATTGTTCATGATTCTCAGTACCTTCAGAGAGAATTTTTCATGATTGAGGATCATTCTAGGATTTTATTTCTCCTGGTTGCCTAAGTTTCCACCCCTGTAATAACTTAATGACCATTTCTAGTTGGTTGGGTGGTTGAAACCCTAGCCCTAAGCCATCCATAACTTGTTGCATTCTCTTTGAGAATTCCAAGATGATTAGGGAGTATAAGTTGTAGAATTTTGACTGATAGAGGGTTCCAAACTTTCTTTGGTCGCAGTTGGTTGTTGATAGTGTTATACTAATAGAGGAGTGGGATTTTGGGTATTTCCTATCTTTGTGTTGTTTTGATTGTATATTGATCCTGAATATGTTAATGAAAATACTATTGAGTTCCAATCTTGCATTTGTGTATGTCTTCTTGTTTCGGTTCTAAGCTCATATATGTTAATGTCACAAAGTGTGTTAGCATATGGTAAACAAAGAGTATTGTGAAGTCATCTCTCAGTTCCTAACAAAGTTAGGATTAAAGTCTTTTGGGTGGGTTCAATGATTTTACAACCAAGTAAGAATCTAATGTCCTTGTGTTTGAGGGAGAGGGGTAATAGGCAAAGCACTTATCTTGAGCCCGAGAGTGTTTGATTTAAGATCTTCAACTAATGTATGTAATTGGGTGACTCTTTGCCCTAGGTTAAGGCACTGGTCCATCCTCTGGAGGCATTTCATTGTCATCAACCACACACAAACATTCAAATGATAAAATATTAAAGTAACTAGTAAAGAGTATATAGTTGTATATCATTTAGTGATTCCTTTTCAGAAATGAATCAAGGGTACACCCGCCTGAGCAATAAGGCTCAAAGTGTAGGAGGAACTCTTTTGATCCTTGTTAATTGGCCCTCTTCCTTGTAGACTTTGGAGTGGTGATAGAGTCAAAGTTATATTAAATTTATCCATCAAAGTATAAATCTACAAGTTGAAGATCAAAGGGAACCCCCAACAAAATCTAAAAATGTGTTCATTCATGAAAGAGGAGATTGTGTATTTGGGATTTGTGATTTCAACTAATGGTTTGAAAATGGAACCTGAAAAGGTTGAAGATATTTTGAATTGGCCTACACTTGTGAATGCTAGTGAGCTAAGGTCATATCATGGTTTGGCAAGTTTTGACCAAAATTTCATAAGGAATTTGAATTCAATTGGTAATGCTATGACTGAGACTATGAGAGGAGACAAAAGAGAATTCAAGTGGACACATAGAGTTGATAAAAGTTTTGAGACTCTGAAGTAGAAGGTGGTTGAATTTCTTGTTTTGGCATTATCTGATTTCAATAAGGTATTTCAAGTGGAATGTGATGCAAGTGGAAATGCAATAGGAGCTGTGTTGAGTCAAGAAGGTAAACTTGTTGCTTTCTTTAGTGAAAAGTTGAATGATGCTAGAAGGAAATATTATGTGTATGATCAATAATTCTATGCTATTGTTTAAGAACTAAAGAAATGGGGACATTATTTGATACCAAATGAATTTGTGTTGTACACCAATCACAAGGCTTTATAGTATTTGGGTAGTCAAAATAAGTGTAATCATAGACATATGAAATGGGTTGAGTATTTGTAGAGTTATATATTTGTGATAAAGCATAAAAGTGGAGTCACTAACCAAGTTGTTGATGCATTGAGTAGAAGATCTTTGATGACTGAGATGAAAATTGAAGTTCTTGGTCTTGATGACATGAGAGATTCTTGTGAATTTGATCCAAATTTTTCTGAGTCCTAGAGAAAGTGCAAAGCACCTATTCAAGATCAACCAAATACTAAATGGGATGAATATTTTATCCAAGAAGGTATGTTGTTTAAAGGTATTCAGTTCAGTATACTGAAAGGACCAATGAGAACTAATCTAATAAAGGAGAAACATAGTAGTGGTTTGGCTGGACATTTTGGTATTCATAAGAAATTGAATTTTCTTAAGGAGAAATACTATTGTCCATAGTTGTATAAAGATGTTTATAAATTTGTGAATAGTTGTGGAGTTTGTCAAATTACAATAGGAGTTAGTTAGAATACTGGAATGTATACACCGATTGTTGTACCTGAGGAACCTTGGATTGACATCAGTATGGATTTTTTTCTTGTCTTACCAAAGACATTAAGAGGTAATAATTCTATGTTTGTTGTTGTGGATAGATTTTTTGAAATGGCACATTTTATACCTTGTAGAAAGACATCAGATGCAGTACATGTAGCAAATATTTTGTTTAAGGAAATTTTCAGATTGCATGGATTATCGAGGAGTATTATCTCTGACCGAGACAGTAAGTTTGTTGGATACTTTTGGAAGAATCTTTGAAAGAAGTTTGGTAGTGAGTTGAAATATAGTTCTACATTTCACCCAGAAACTAATGGACAGACTGAAGTTGTGAACATAGGTTTGGGAAATCTTTTGAGATGTTTAGTTAGAGACACACTACGTAATTAGGATTCTATGTTGGCACAAGCAAATTTTGCATAAAATAATTCAATGAATAGGAGTATTGGAAAAAAACCATTTGATATTATGAATGACATACATCTGAGAGGTATATCTAATTTGAGAGATATTTTTGATGAAAGTAAGAGAAGTGCTAAAGGAGTAATATTTGCTGATTACATGAAGACATTGCATGAAGATGTGAAGCTGAAGCTAGAAAAGAGTAATAAAAAATACAAAGACAGAGCTGATAGATCAATGAGACATAAAAAATTTGATGTTGGTGATGAAGTGATGGTTCATTTGAAGAAAGGAATATTTCCTATTGGAACCTATGGGAAGTTAAAGATGAAGAAGTTTTGACCTTGCAAGATTTTGAGAAAATTTGACAGTGGAAATGCATATGAGGTTGAGTTACTTGATGACATGGATATATCACCTATTTTCAACATTGCTGATTTGTACAAGTTTCATGAAGCTGAAGAAGACATGTCAGTATCAATGGAATATCCTAACAAATAGAATGAAGAAGTTGAGCAGATTTTGGGGCAATGAATTGGCAAAAGTACTAGAGGAAAATAGTATATGGAATATCTGGTAAAGTGGAAGAATAGACCGATTGAAGATAGTTCATGGATTTGATAGCCTGAGTTAGATGCAGCTCGGATCATACCTACTAAATGATTCTGAGAATCATTTCAAAAAAGCCCTAGGGGTTTGATGCAGGAGCATCTCAGGTCCTTCCCAATCCTGTGTCACCAAAAACATATTTGATTTTTTTTCTGTTGCTCAGTTCGTGCTTTGACCGAGTTGGTTCAGTGTTGCTCAGTTTCCTTTGTTCACCCATGTTGGTCGATTATCTCCTAGGCAGTCAATTATTGCACTGGCGCTTGATGCTACTTGTCTGGCACTTAGTTAGCTTTTGTTACCAATAGGTTTCTTTTAAGTTTCTATTGAGGCCAACTTGTGCATTTATTTTGGGTCATGGATTTAATGTTGGTATCCATCATTGGGAAGCATGTGATCCTAGATATGACCGTTCCTTTTGTTGATTATGGATTTAAAGGGAGACTCATTTCTTTAGCCTCTTGTATAAATGTAGTTGTTTGGTTAGAGTTTAGGTAGTCAGTTTTTTGGATAGAAGAAAAAAGATAGAAAATTAGAGATTATTGGCAGATCCTCGCATGTTTGAGGACTTCTGTAATTCATTGTAATATATGTTTGTAATTGGGAAGGCCTTATAGCTTGACATGTATGAATTAAATTGAACATAATAAAGAATATTGTGCATTTTCTTTCTCACTAGTGTGTTGTTGTTGCTTCCACGTGTTGTTGAGGAGGCTAGATCGATAGGGTCTACCATTGTTTGGCCTCTCCTGTTCCCTTCCTTGCATCACAACCCATGTTTTCTCATTCACTAGGACACTTTTTCCTTTATTCAACCATGTCACCATATATCAATTAATGTGGGGTATCTTCTCCAACTTGAACTTCTTTGCTACTTCCTCTAGGATTATGTTATTTGTGGAATCTGAATCCACTATAAATTTGCACACTTTGCCTAATATTTTACATATGATCCTAAACAAGGCTCTTCTCTTTTTTATTTCCTCCTTGACTGGTTACCTAATCAGAATCCTCCTAAACATCAAGTTCTCCCCCATCTCTGACTTAATGTGACTATTCTCTTATGATTTGACACTTTGTGTGTCCTCTTGAGTATATGCTACTCTCTTCTCATGGCTTGAAGAAGAGGCTTTCTCAGGGAACCTATAACCTGAGGGACCCATTTCTCCATAGCTATATAATTTCATGCTAGAAAATTAGAAGTTACTTCTACCAGTACTTCTTCCTCTATTAGAACCCCCTTGAGTTCCTCTACTTGTTCTATATCGTCCTCTAGGAGTTTTCTCACTTCCATGCTTGGTAAGTTTGGACTCTCCCTGACTTCTTGGTTCAGTACCCCTACCTTGGTACCTACCTCTATGACCTCTTTTGTCTCTTCCTCTACCTCTACTCTTAGAGGTTTGATCATGCTTCCTTCTATTCTTATCTACAATTTTTATATCTAGTTGATAACATTGGTGTATTGACTTGGGATAGGGTAGGGACATTTCCTCTTGTATACTCCATTTCAAGCCATTAAGGTATCTAGCTACCTTGAGGCTCTCATCCTCTGTTACATTTGATCTCATGCATAGGTTTTAAAATTCTTGTGTATAGGAGTTCATATCAAATCCTTTTGCCTTAGGCTTTGCCTCTTCTTGTGTAGCTGAACTTCATAGTCATCTAACATGTATGCCTCCTTGACTTTGGAAACCATTCCCTTCCAAGTAGAAATGTGTTTCTTACCTTCCTTCTCCTTTTCTACCTCAATGAACTTGTGTGATGTCAATGCAAAACCCTTAAGCCTTGATTTTTCCACTTTGACTTTCTATGCCTCGGTGATACCATCACATTTGAAATGGTTCTCCATGCCTTCTATCCAATCCATAACCAAATATATGTCCATCTTTCCACTAAAGATTGGTATTCCTTCAAGTTCTTTCCCACTCATAGCTTTCAATTCCTTAAAGAAAGGCTCCTCTTGCAATACAGGGTCAGGTTTAAGATTCTTATCCTCCTCATCAATCTCTTTCCCCTTAGCTTCTTTCTCATCTAACTTGTCACTGACTTCTTTACTCTTCATTTTTACTTCACCCAATACTTGATCCAATCAGGCAATTTATTCCCTCAGTAGCCTATTGTCTTCCTCCTAGTCTTTGACCTCTTTGTCCAATTCCACATTGGTCACCATGCTTGTAGAACCACTATATTCCCACTCTAACATTCACCAAGCTATCCCAAATCTTTTTGGGGCTCTGATACCACTTTGATAGGGAGGTTGGATTAATCAATCAATCATTCATGCTCTTGGTCTCCTCAAAGAATTATAAGGTGTGTTCACTACACCCCTTGCCACCTATAGGATCCCCAACATAAGTAGATCCCATGTTTCATCTAGCCAACCCAACTACCAACAAATTTTTCCACCTACCAAGTCTTAATCTTGGTGCACACTAGCTTCACCATCCCTAGCCCTTACACAATCTTAAACACTTGCAATCTCCAAGTTCTCCATGTGACCTTGGAGAGGTGTGGAGATGATATTTCCTTCACCAACTTAACCAAATAGGAGTGTTTGGAGTCCCACCTAGTCTATCTAGCAATTCAATATCATCAATCCTTCCAAAGGAACCCTACAACTTTTCTTAGGATTTTTGGATCATTTTATAACCCCTCAAGGATTTTTGGGGTCTTGGGGTCACCACCTTTTGTACAACACCCTAACTCAAAATGAGTGAATTTGAGGGTTTCATGGTCTTTCCTGAGTACTGCATGATTTGGAATGCAATAGACCTTCTCCTGGATTGGCACCATTTTTTACTCTTGTCATTTTCTTGGTATGAATCCTATATTCAATCTCCAAAAGGAATTATGCTTCTACCTATCCATCTCTGCAAGCTATCTACTGTGCAACTTTGTCTTTTGTAGTCGGGCTCAACACTAGCTCACCTAGGGAAAGAATTTAAAATTATTTCCTCTATAGTTGAGGTCCCAAGATCCTACACACAATATGTACATGGTTTCTACTCACTATCCCCAAGAGGCCATACATAATGGATGGTGGGGTAGTGAGTTAGACCTTCATATTTACAAACTACCTAGATAAAACCAGTGATAGTGAAAAACACAAAAGACTTACAAAGTATAAAACAAACCTCTAAAATCCAAAACTAATGGCTCACACAACAATAAAAACTCCTAAACTAATCTGTGCATGAACTAAAATGCAGAAATCAAATCATTAGTTATTCACTATTATGCATTTCTCTGCAAAATACACACAAAACAATATGAAAACTATTAGGAATGGGAACACTAAGAGGGGGGCTAAATCGATGTTCAATGTATTTTAACTTTTCACTTTAATTTGAATACTAAATTATAAATGCTTAAGTACTGAATTAAACATTCACATAAACATGAAACATGAAATCAACACATGACACCAATATGGTTACGGGGAAACCCAAATAGGTAAAAACCCCGGTGAGACTTGATACCCACTAATAATCTACACTAGTGTTTTGTGATCCTTGTTAGAAGATCCTTTACCCTATTAGGAGTAGCTTTACAATGCTTCTAGTATAGTAGAACTTGATAAGGGTCAAACCCTATTAGGAGTCTTTTACAATGATCCCTGTTAGGGGAGTGGACTCACTAGCCTAGAGCTCACTACTCAAATGATGAAGGCTACAACCTTCTGAATCAGATACACACTATATCTGCAGGTGAACTGTTACTATGACACTACTTGTTAGATTAGTTCCTTTTTTTCACTAATGCTTTGAACTCTTGCAAAGATCTAATACACAATATGCTCTCTTCGCATACCTTTTCTCTTCTTGTAACAACTCTCTCAAAACTTCCATACTGAATACAATGGCCGCACCTTATATTTATGCACTCATACCAATTATACAATTATTTTAGCCCTGTAACTAATTACAAATAATGCTTCCAAATGAATTGGCTTAAGAGTGCTTAAAATTATACATATACATATGTTAGAAACCTAAATACAATGGGTGCAGAGCCTCTACAAAATTAATTTACAATCACAAACCAAAATAGTCACAATTGGCTCTATGCTCTATTCTCTGCTGGCACACACTGGCTATGCAACTTCAACTGACTATAACTTTCACATCTATGCATATCTACTTATGCACTCTTAGAATAAGCATAAGTATAGTCTAACAATCTTAACTTCCAGGGTACATACATTAATTCATTCGTACACATGGGTGCAGGTGCTCTGAGCTGCAAGAACTCTATATGCTATCCAATCTTCAACACTTAACTGATTTCTGATCTTTACACTTAGTGCGCTAACTCCAAACTATTATATGAATTTTTTTCCATAATGACAACACTATATCTAGTCATATACTTCATTATAGACAACTTGCCAACAATCTCCCCCTTTGTCATTGATGGAAACAAAGGAATATGGCCAAGTCTCTAACTGTTCCTTTACACAAAAAACTTATGTCTTCTATACATTTATACATACTCTTATATCTCCTTATACATCTTATATACTCCATATTCTATAAAAATCCCCATTTCACATTAATTAAAAAAGTGCACCAAAAAACTTTATCTACATACACTCACTAAGGGAAAACATCCAGATATGCAATCTTGAGTTTCTGGGTCTCCTTCTTCCAAAAGGTTATTAGAGAATTGATTATCTGTAGATGGGTGCATAATGCATATTGTAGCTTCTCCATCTTCTCCAATTCTATGCTTGGACCTTGATCATAGGTTAACATGGTCACATCAATCTCCTTTATGTTTTGACTAATAATGTCTAGTGAGGGCGCAAGAGCATTCCTCAATTGAGTCTGTCTAGACCTTATCTTCTCCATTTCTTTCTCTGCCTTCTCAATTATCTCCAACTGACCTTGATAGGAATTTTTTCACATGTTTGCATCATTGGCTATGTCTAGTACTGAAATCTTCACCTTCTCAATCATTGCCTCTGCATTTTTTATCTTCTTAAGATGGGCATTAATAAACTTCTCCTAATCCATGGATTTTGCAATTACTTTCCTTGATCTACAAACTCCTTCAATGACACCTAACCAAATTTAACAGAGTTCAAGTCTAGTGCAAAGTTACTCATCAGTTCATTGAGTCTCTTTTTTAGGTATTTCTTCTCTACCACTATGGCTACAGATTCTTCTAGGCTTGAAAAATTTACTTTGAACTGAGAGATGATTGTGTTCACATCATCAAATGAATGTACATTTACCATTTACATATTCTTTGGCAGTAAACTGTTCAAATTATTTACTGATTCCACCAAGAGAGGATTCCTCATTACTTGCTTCTCCTTCACCTTCTCCATAGCTAGGACACTGAACTTAATCAGGTCTTCTTCCTTCCAAGAGTCCAAACTGCTAGTGTTAGGTGTAGAACTTGAAAACAATGCTAAGGAGGGAGTGATGGGAGTGCTCTCCATCACCACTTGCTTCATCTTGACCAAATCAATAGAACATTCATCTTTATTTTCTACTTCTTTCTCACCAGAAATGTCTTCTATGATTACTTCTTCTTGCTAAGTGGGAGGGGTATTGCTACATAAGATTTATGCTTCCTCAGTGCTGACAAATGATTCCTCAAACTTGTCCAACTCCTTATTAGTATCCGCCATGGCTATTTCCACATTATCTATGATAATTATGTTATCTTTGGGTGATTATTTCATAGGAACAGACTAAACTACTTCTTTTTCTATAGGTGATGAGTCCTGAGGACCTGCCATTGGTACATTAGTGGGCTCTGCCACTTTATCTTCCTTGATTGGTGCATGAGTGATGGGTGTAGTAGGTGGTTTGATCTATTGTTCCAACAACACCTTCTCAAAGGCCTTCTCTATTTCCTTTGTTATCAACTCCTAATCTTTGTTCATAATGTGAAGAGTTCTCATCTTTGTTCTAAGGTGTGGCTTCACCAAATTCAATATCAGATCCACTTCTTTTTTAGAACATACATGCATAGTGTCTTCTAGCAGTTTTTCCCTGATCCTTAGGTCTTCTTCATTTTCTTGTCTTTTAAGGTTTTCTAGAATGTCCCATACATTATCTAGTATTTCTATTTGTAATTCAAGAACTGTCTTCTTGATCTTTATCAAATCTTTGATAATCATACCATGAATTTTAGACTTATCAGTCTTACTATATGATTCATAGAACTTCCCTATTTGATCAATCCTTCCCTCATCAACAATTCTTGCATATAGAACTCTGAGGCTAGGTCTGAATCCTTCCTGAGGAGGTGCTTGAGTGTTTTTCTTTCTCCTTAATGCTCACAAGGATGGATGACTAGTTCTTTCTTATTTCTTCCTCTTGAATAGAGGCTTATACTTCAGAGGAGTATCTTTGGGTGCAGAAGGAGTATTGTCCTCTTTATCCTTCTACCTATCATCTTTCTCAATTTTTATCTTCTTTACCTTGAGATCTTCTTGTTCTTCTACTTCTCTCTTCAATTATAGAGAAATATTCTCATCCCTTGCCTTATCAAGGTCTTCTTATGATACACCATGATTCCTTAGAATCTCTGATGTGACCTTTGCAACCTTTCCTTTTGTTGCAGCACTGTTCAGCTTAGCATCAACTTCTCTAGTCTTTTCTACATAGGTTCCCCACCTAGGTTCATTAACATCCTTAGGGGATGACAATAATACCTATGCATAAGCTTCAAGAACTTTATCTTCAAACTCATACCCAAGTAGATGAATCGACTTAGTCCTAGGTTCCACAACTTCCACACATGTAGTATCAATCTCCACCATGAAGCATATTGTATCCTTATACTTCTCTACAATACTCTCAGGAATCATGTACCTCATCTACAATCTTTCTCTAAAGGACTTCAATTCCAAAGTAATGTAATTTCTAATTGTTCTTTTTGTGGTTTCCTTGTTTGATATTTGAGGCATGGTAGGAATATACTTATCTAGATACAAGTCTAACACTTTACCAACTATATGAAGGTACATATAGATGATTAGGGACCCAAACCTGAATACCTTAGTCTTATCATGTTTGATGGCCTTGATGTTGTCTATCAATTGTGCATGCAAGAGCTCACACAAGTTGAACTCTCCATATTCTTGCACAAGATGGATGGCTACCAAAATAGTGCCTGCAGACACACTATTCACCCTGCTAGTGTGATGAAACCTATAACGAAGTATCATTGACAACAACTTAATGTCTAGCTACTCTATAGGCTCAATGGTCATGTCGCGCTTATCACTCCTAGATTTACATACTTTCTCCACCATTTTCCTGACATCCTTACCTATAGGAAGGATGGTGCCTATCTTAGAAAGTCCTATCATCTCATGAACTAGGTCTCATGTGATTCTTACTAGTACATCTCCAACCCAAAACAAATCATCATGGATTCTACTTAACAATATCTTTATCCATTCTTCCTAATAGAATTTGTATGCCATGGCATATTCAACAATGTGGTGATCATTCCATTTTTTGTATAAATCCATGAAGGTTTTGTCTAGTTTCAACATTGTGTCCATGTGCACCCTTAACCTATCCAGTTGAATAGGTTCCTTCTTACAATAGATGTAAGCCCTTATGTCTTCTACATGCATGACACCCATCGACATATGGGAGAATGCTCCCTCTAAATCATCGAGGGTTGATTTAAATGGGTGCCTCTTGAAAACATACCTCTTCTTCTCAAAAACATAAAAAAAATAGGACTGACCATGACTTACTTGATATTCACTTCCCAAATGATCTCTAAGATGTTTTGACGGCTTCCGAATCGGCACAACAAGCTAGGGTTTCTTGCAATCGATCAAATGAACTACAATTACTGATAGCTCAATCTCAAATCTTCACAACAACTTCCAAGGCTCAATCTATTCTCCAATCACTTTGAATATGAATGCAATGAGTGAACAAACAACTTTCTATGTACTTAAAGTAAGAAATTTTCCATTAATGCAACTTGCGTAAACTAGGTTGTCACTTCAAATTTTCAAACTTGAGTTCTGTTAACAATCAGCATGTGCACTCTTGCACAATGGTTCCCAAACACTTCAATAGCTTAAGTCCAAAGGTGCATACTTTGAGGATGAGTATACCAGCCACGTAGGGGTCTAGAGCTAAATTAGCTCCCCCTATCACCCTGAGGGCCATTTATGTAGATGTAGAGGGTGCATCCACTTGGGATGCATCAATTACATTCTCATTAGTCTTGTCCTTCTTCTTCTCTAACCAAAATAAGCTCACATCTTCTGAGGCCTTCACAAACTTGACTTCTACTTCAAGATCCAAAACTGGTTCTTTGGTCTTTTTAGGGCTTTCCTGACCTCGTGTCCTTGATATACAAAACTTTGAGATATGTCCAGCCTTGTTACAGGTGTGACAAATCAATGGATGTCTATTATTCCTCAACTAATTGACATGAGTCACCATTTTACATGTTCTAGCTGAGTGACCATTATTGTTACATATTTGGCATGTAACATTTTGAGAATTTCTTGCATTGGTCTGATTCTGATTTCTTTGATCATGCTGTATCCTATTTTTCTTACTAGTCTTATGATTTATTGCTCTATGACCAAATCTATTACATGTATAATAGTAACCATTAAAAGGTTTTACCTCTGTACAATTCCTTGCAATGTTTCCATGCTTGTTACATGCAAAATAGGTATGTTCTACTTGCTTGCACTCATTCCTCGGAGGACCACCAATATCTTTGGTTTGATCTTTAGTCTTCTCATCATTAGTAGAGTTCTCTTGTGAATCTTTTGTTGCTTGCATACTATCAATCTGATTTTGTGCTTCATTGTATCCGATATAGCTAGTGTCTCCTTTGATTCTTCTTGCATACAACTATGATTCTACCAATTTAGCACTGGTGTGTAATTTGACTATATGATCCTTTGACTTTTTCAATTCAGACTCCAAGCTTCCTTCACAATTCTTCAGATCCAAGATTTCCAAATTTTCTTCCCTTAACTCTTCATTGAGTTGAAGGTTCTCCTTTACTTGTTCATTGTAGACATCTTGATTGTTCATCAGTTTGTCATCAAGTTCTTCAAGCTGATTCACTAAGGATGCATTTTCTTCATTCAACTTCTTGACTTTTTCTTCAAGATCACTATTAGAGTGTCCCTTCAAATCCTTTCTTAGTCTATTGATAACTAAATGAGCATCACTAACTTTTTATTTTAGTTTTTCAATTTCTCTTTCTGAGTTGTCTAGGTCTTCAAGAGCTTCTTCAAGATTATTCTTCAAATCTTCTTTGTCCATGATCTCCTAAAGTGGTTAAACTTCTTTGCTGAGGACTAGATCTCTGATACCAATTGTTGAGAATGGGAACACTAAGAGGGGGGGTGAATCAGTGTTCACTATATTTTAACTTTTCACTTTAATCTGAATACTGAATTATAAATGCTTAAGTACTAAATTAAACATTCACATAAACATGAAACATGAAATCAACACATGGCACCAATATGGTTATGGGGAAACCCAAATAGGTAAAAACCCCAGTGGGACTTGATACCCACTAATAATCTACACTAGTGTTTAGTGATCCTTGTTAGAAGATCCTTTACCCTATTAGGAGTAGCTTTACAATGCTTTTAGTATAGTAGACCTTGTTAAGGGTTAGACCCTGTTAGGAGTCTTTTACAATGATCCTTGTAAAGGGAGTGGACTCACTATCCTAGAGCTCACTGCTTAAGTGATGAAGGCTACAACCTTCTAAATCAAATACACACTATATCTATAGGTGAACTGTTATAGTGACACTACTTATCAGATTAGTTCCTTTGGTGTGTTGATTCTTTGACCTCTTGTAAAGATCTAATACATCATATTCTCTCTTTGCATACCTCTTCTTTTCTTGTCACAACTCTCTCACAACTTCCATACCGAATACAATGGGTGCACCTTATATTTATGCACTCATACCAATTATACAATTAGGTCGGCCCTATAAATAATTACAAATAATGCTTCCAAATGAATTAGATTAAGCATGCTTACAATTATACATATACATATGTTGGCAACCTAAATACAATGGGTGCATAGCTTCTACAACATTAATTTACAATTGCAAACCAAAATAGTCACTATCGGCTCTATGCTCTATTCTCTACTAGCACACACTGGCTATCCAACTTCAACTAGCTATAACTTTCATATCTATGCATATCTACTTATGCACTGTTAGACTAACCATAAGTATAGTTTAACAATCTTAACTTCCAGGGAACATACCTTAATTCATCCATACACATGGGTGTAGGTGCTTTGAGATGCAAGAACTTTGTATGTTGTCCAGTCTTCAACACTTAACTGATTTCTAATCTTTACACTTAGTGCACTGACTCCAAATTGCTATATGACTTTGTTTCCATAATGACAACACTATATCGAGTCATATACTTTAGTATAGACAACTTGCCAAAAAAAACTTGGTTCGAGTAACCCTTATCTGTACAAAGGGAGTCTCACCTTAAAATTAGGTCAACCTTGGTCTTAAATAGGTCGGTAGGGTCTTTAGGTTTCCCTTAGGTCACTCTATCATTGGTTGAGGACCTTTTGGAAATTTTGGCCGAGCAACTTTTAAACGTTGTAAAAGCTAGAAATGCAACTTTTAGATGTTTTTAACAACCCTTTTACAACTTTGAGAAAATGAGTTCTATCTCATATCTAACCTCACCTAAGACCTTAACCATGGTCAAATCATGGTTCTAACCTATCCTAGACCCTACTGAAATTACCCTACTAAAATCATGCTAACATCATCACCTCTTTAGTGCTAATTAGGAGGCTTTACAACCTTCTAGCCCTTGAGTACCTCTTCCAAGAGGTCCTAAGACTCAACCCACTAGAACCCTATTGCACTCACTCTATGGTCAACATGACCTTAAGCTAATAAAAAAAAATTGACCTCATTAACACAGTCAAAGAAAAAACTTGATGGATTGTCCTAAGAAACCCATGGGTTATCTTGCACCATATAAATAGGTAAGGGGGTAGAAAACTGCATCTCCAAGAAATCTAGAATCCCATGACTGCCTCCACCAAATCTACAACTGAATAGGAGAAAAATCTACATTTAGGTCCATGGGATATGTTTGTTCAAATCTGGATCTTAGATTTCCAGATTTGTAAAATAGGCCATCAAATCAATCCTCTTATCTACTCAATCTATCCTACCCCCTTTAATCATGCTTAAAATATTATGACAAGATGATTTATAAAATATCATTTGCCAAAAATTTTACAATAAGGAATGCATAATTTAAATATATTTTTATACTTTCCTCTCTAACCTATGTTTTAAATTGTGCATTTTAAAAAAATTAATTAATTATGTTTAATGTATAGTTCTCAACTGAATTTTTTTAAAAAGGGGAAAACATATTCAATAAAAATTTACATTTAAAGAACAAAACACACTTCAAAGATGCTAAAAGTATCTAACACTTTGACTACTTCTTGTTGGGTAAAGTTGCAACTTTTTGGACTGGTTTTGGCTTTGCACTCGCAATGGATTTAGAAACTTGATTTTTTGTGGAGCCTCATCATATGGAAGTTTTATTCAAGGTAGGCATCATTGTGTTTCTTTTGTTTTTTCCTCATCTTCTCTACATTTTTTGATGGCACATTGTTGATGTTTAAATCTTGATTGAATGGCACAAATTAATTGTTGGCATTATTCTCTTCTCTACTACGAATGCTTTGTGTCCCTCTATGAGCTAGGGCATCATTTTATACTTGTGATCTTAATGTTATTGCTCATTGTTTGAGGATACTCAGGTATCATGTATTTTTTTTTTCTTATTCACTAGTTTTACCATACCTGTGAGCTATGGGCTAGGGCATCAATGCATTGTATTGACTATGATTGCTATCACCATACCTGTGAGCTATGGGGTAGGGCATCAATGCATTGTATTTACTGTCATTTCTATCACCATGCCCATGAGTTATGATATTTTCTATTGTAAAATATTTGGGGACACTCACCATTGTATTGACATGGATATCCTTTAAGGTGTATGATCTTTTGTGAGCTTAGGGAATCATTGAAACATTACTTAACTTTTGTTATTTTATTCTTTGTATTTCATATCTTCATGGCACCATTGAATTTTCTCTTATCGAATGGTATCTTGAAGGCTCATGAGTTATTAGGGAATCATTATTATTCTATGTTTAATGTTATTGAGCTTACCATTGGTACATAGCCATGTTGCATCATTATGTTTATCCTTTGATGGAATATTGTGTGTTTGATTTAAAAATCTTCACTACTATTGTGAAAGGTCATGAGCCTATGACTATTTCCTCACCATTTCATTATATTTGGCACCATACTTTTGTAGCTCACACACCTTTGGATTTATCATTGCATTTGATGTATTTGAATGCCATGTTGGATTTACAAATGCCATGTTGCTATTATTTCCACAGTTAGCTTGTATTTTATCTCACTCATTGTTTCAAAGGAATTCCACCATGATGTCATGCCATTTCTCATGAGGCACCATGTTAGCACCTAAAATATAATTCATGACTTTGTAGATTTTCTCTGGTCTCTGCAAGTGTTTTCTAGGTCTCTGCCCTTAAACCCTGAGTTCAAAAATTCATAAATCTAGCCGTTAGGGTTGAAAAACCTTTTTATTCGAGCCTTGTTATATTTCTTCATTACCTTTTCAGGCCACTTAAGTGATTTAAAAATACATGTGAAAGTTTTATCTTTCCTGGTCTATCACCAGTTCGCATGGTCCTCCAGTGGTTAGCATTTTATTTCAGTGATTTAGTGACTGCAGTGGTCGCAAAGTCTCCTATTCCTGCCGGTTTAGCCCTTAACTTTTTGTGACTCCACTGACATTTTCATTTTCTTTGGTCATGTGTTCGCATGGTCAGTGGGGCCTAGCATCACAGTTACTTTCAATCTAACGGTGGGTGCATAATCACATGGAGTAGGAATATTCCATGCGATCATGCGACAACCGCTCGATCTTCCAACATGTTGTGGCCTATGCACGGTGGGTCCTTGTTTGCCTAGTCATCCTGACTTGGTAGCTTTTCATTGGTTGAGGTGGATTGTGATGTGGATCCTATCAGTGGGGCCTATAGTGAAGGTTTTTAAATCTATGACTATCACATGATCTCAAGGAATATTCATACCCCATGAGATCATGTGCCATCCATCAATTTCAAATTTGACTGAGGATGGTGTCAGTGGGTTTGGTGTCAGGTGTTGTGAAAATGGCAGTTTCTCATTGGTTGCTGAGTAGTAATTTGGTAGTTATCAATGGGACCTAGTTGTCAGTGTGTCCTTGAGGGTCCTGAAATCTACAAAAGATCTACAGTTGGTGTAAGTTCTTATGGGTTTTGTTAGAGCTACGAGATCTTAGGCTAGCCGTCGATTTTACCTTTTTCTTAGGTGACAAACAAGGGGTGGGTCCTTTGATAGTTTGATGTAGGAGAATCCTGGGTGTAAGAGCAATCTTGCATCACCCAAAAATATTTTTTTTTTTGTATTCAATAAGGTCTATCTTGTGTAGAGCTGCTATTTATGGAAATTTGCTATTTTTAGTAAGTTGGTTATAAGATCTCAGAATATTTTGACTTTACATGTGGAGGTTCATCTCAGTCATATCAGCCTGCTAGTAAAGTTTCATGGCTAGATCAGGTCTAGTTTTGAAGTTATTAAATATTTTTAGTATTGGCAGTAGGGTATACAAACTTTGAATTCAGTTTTGAAGGATTTAGAGGCCCTGGATGAGGTCAAAAATTTGGGGGCAAGCACTTACACTAGTCAAGCTTGTAGAGCACTTTGTGGCCTTTCTGAAATGGGGTTATAATAGTCAATTAGGTCAACTGGTGATGACTTATGGTCTCCAAAAGTTGGGTCACCTGAAGTGGTGAAAAATAATTTTCCTTCAAAATTTCTATTCGGGTTTCAAAAGTTATTTTGAGCTGACATTGATGTAATAAATTGAAAAATAAAATAATTCTAAGTTTGGTCGACCCTAAGGGCTAAATTTCTAGAACCTTCTTGGGCAGTGGAAAATGCCTATATAAAGAAGGCCCATAGTGTTGTCTAGGATAGTTCTGGGTAGTAGATCTAGGTATTGATTTGAAACTTTATCCTACAGAATATCGTAAGGGAATGCCCATGTGGCTTTGCATATTTTAATTCTAAAAGTTTGTAATTCTACATTTATGGAGATAATAAGAAGCCAATTTTCTATTCTTGCATATTGTTATTGTTGTTTCTCTATTTCTGTTATGTGTTTGTGGTATTAAGGGGAGCAGCCTTCATGAAGTGGTATCAGAGCAGGAGTTCCTGAGTGTGTAAACAGATCACCGACTATGAGGTAGTTTGCACCAGGACCATGGTTAGGGTTTCAGTGCACATCAAAAAAATGCCTCCACAAAGGGAATATGGTGGAAGAGCTAGTGTTGTAACACCTGAGGTTAGAGCACTCCAGAGACAAGTGTGAGCATTGCAAGAGGAAATTCCTAGAGAAATGAATCTTAATGTCAAAGATGAAAGTGAGGATGAAGCTGAAGAAGAAGATCAAGAAGGAGAAGTCAAAGTTGTGAACCAGGGGGAAGAAAGACTTTTTCAGGCCATTTCCAAGATCATAAAAAGACCTAAGATTGAGGTTCCTGCATTTTCAAGAAATCTTAACGCAAAGGATTTGATCAACTAGATCAATGAATGTGAAGAATATTTTGAGTATGAAGATATTGAGGATCCTAATAGGGTCAAATTCATCAAGGCCAAACTAAAAGGTCATGGGAAGATCTGGTGGCAGGAGATTCAATTGGAGTGAAATAGAAGAGGGAAAGATAAAATCACAAGATGGGATCAAATGGTGGATAAATTGAAGCGGTAGTTCATTCCTGTTGATTATGAGCTTGACCTACTGAAGAAGATGCAAAGTTTGAAGTAGGAGAGAAGATCTATTCAGGAGTATACAGAGGAGTTCTATCAAATACTCATTAGAATAGGCCATGCAAAAGCTAAAAAGGAGAAATTTTCTCGTCACCTTAATGGGTTAAGGCTGAGCATTCAGGAGGAGCTAAATCTAGTTCAAATGAATAGTACTGAAGAGGCATACCAGTTTGCCCTAAAAGTAGAGGAAAAGCTCAACAAGAAGTTTGAGAGTAGACAAAATGGAAGGGGTCACGGTGGAGGATCTGGTGGACAGCCATATGGAGGCTGAAATGAAGATCCAAAAAAGAAGGATGAGGCTAGTAGTAGTCAAAATCAGAGAGAAAAAAATTTCAATCATTTCCAAGATTAGAACAATAGAGATTAGAGAGGAAGAGGAAGAGGACAAGGTTCAAGAAGAGGAGGCTTCCGTGGAACATGCTTTCACTATGGAGAAGAAGGTCATAGGGAATTTGAATGTCCTCAATGCCAAGGAAGGATGGATAGGAGGAATGAAGGCTAGGCTAGAGTGGCACATGTAGATGAAGATGCTAGATCCTCAAATTTTGAAGATGCTAAAAGAGGAGAAATGTTGATTAACAGAAGAGTCCTATTGAGTAGTGAGAATGAACCTGAACAAAGGAGGAGCCTATTTCACACTAGGTGCAAGTGTGAAGGTAAATGTTGTGATGTGATTATTGATAGTGGAATCACTGACAATTTGGTGTCAGAAGAGATGGTGACAAAGTTGATGCTCAAGAGACAGAAACATCCACATCCATATCGGATTGCCTGGGTGTAGGATGACCACAAGGTCATGGTTAGTGAACAGTGCCTAGTAAATTTCAAGATTCGTGGGTACCATGATGATGTACTATGTGATATCATACCTATGGATGCATGTCACATGTTGTTGGGTAGGCCATGGCAATTTGACAGATGTGTTGTACATGATGGTCATGCGAATACCTATTCCCTGACAAAGGATGGAGTGTGACATAAGCTAAAGCCATTGAAGGACATCAAAGAAAAGGTATGTGGTAATGTGAGAATAACTTTTGTTGATGGAAGAAAATTTCTAGATGGTATGAGGCATGAGCATGTGTGTTTTTCTTTAATTCCAAAAGTTGGTAAAGAGGAAGTAGAGGATGTACCTATAGAGGTTGCAAATTTATTGAATGAGTTTCAAGATATTGTATCTGATAATGTACCCAATGGATTACCACCAGTAAGGAAGATCAGTCATCAAATGAATTTGATTTTAGGAGCCAATTTTCCAAACAAGGCAGCACATAGAATGACACCAACAAAAAGTGAAAAGTTGAACAGACAAGTACATGAGTTATTGTAGAAAGGGTTGATTTGGGAGAGCTTGAGTCCATGTGCTATAACAATAGTATTAACACCAAAGAAGAATGGATAATGGAGGATGTGTACAAATTCTAGAGTAATAAACAAGATCACAATCAAGTATAGGTTTCCATTACCATGAATGGATGATATTATGGATTGTTTGAGTGGAGCTGTGTATTTCTCAAAGATAGATCTAAAGAGTAGATATCACTAGATTCAGATCAGAGAAGGAGATGAATGAAAGACTACCTTCAAGACAAAGGAAGGATTGTATGAGTGGTTAGTCATGCCTTTTGGGCTAACCAATGCACCAAGCACTTTCATGCGGCTCATGAATGAGGTTCTGAAAGATTTTTTGGGTAAGTTTTTCATTATGTACCTAGATGATATTTTGATCTTTAGTAAGATATTGGAGAAGCATATGATGCATATTCATATGGTATTTGAGAAGTTAAGAGATGAGAAATTGTTGATTAATTTGAAGAAGTGTAGTTTTGTGAAGAAAGAGCTAGTGTATTTGGGATTTGCAGTTTCAACAGAAGGTCTAAAAATGGATCCAAAGAAGGTACAGGCTATCCTTGAATGGACTACTCCAAGGAGTGCTACTGAGGTAAGGTATTTTCATGGTTTGGCTAGCTTTTATATAAAGTTTATCAAAAAATTTAGCAGTATTTGTGGACCCTTGACTGAAACAATGAGAGGGGATAGAAAAGAGTTCAAGTGGACTAATGGGGCTGATAAGAGTTTTAAACTGTTGAAATAAAAGGTTATAGAACAACCCATTTTAGCACTTCCTAATCTTAATAAGGTGTTTTAAGTAGACTGTGATGCTAGTGGTACTGCAATAGGAGCTATTATGAGCCAAGAAGGTAAACCTATTGCTTATTTCAGTGAGAAGTTAAATGATGCCAAGAGAAAATATTCTATTTATGATTAGGAAGTTTATGCTATAGTTCAAGCATTGAAGAAGTGGAGACACTATCTACTTCCTAAGGAGTTTTTTTTGTATACTAATCATCAAGCTTTGCAATAGTTGAATAGTCAAAGAAAGTTGAATCAAAGGCATTTGAAATGGGTCGAGTTTTTGAAGAGTTATACATTTGTTTTGAAACACAGAAGTGGAAAGTCTAATAGGGTTGTAGATGCACTTAGCAGGAGGCAACTATTGCTGACAGAGATGAAGATTGAGGTGGTTGGGTTCAAGGAACTCAAGAATTTGTATCTAGAGGATCCTAATTTTGGTGAAGCTTGAAAAGCTTGTAAAGAACCTGTTACTCTAGATAGGACAAAGTGGTTGGATTTCATCATTTAGGATGATATACTATTCAAAGGGAGTTAGTTGTGTGTTCCAAGAAGTTCTATGAGGGAGAATCTCATCAAGGAGAAGCATAGCGGAGGATTGGCTAGACATTTTGGTCGTGATAAAACCCTTTCTATGGTTAGTGAGAATTATTATTGGCCATAGTTGCTGCAAGATGTCAAGAAGTTTGTATAGAGTTGTAGAGTATGTCAGATGGTGAAAGGAGTGAAGTAGAATATAGGGTTGTATCAGCCATTACCTATACTAGAGAAGCCTTGGGAGGATATTAGTATGGACTTTGTTCTTGGTTTACTAAGGACACAGTGGGGACATGATTCAATTTTTGTGGTAGTTGACAAATTTTCAAAGATGACACATTATATTCCCTACAAGAAGACTAATGATGTTGTTCATGTAGCAGAATTATTTTTTAGAGAAGTGGTGAGACTACATGGTTTGCCAAAGAGTATAGTTTTAGATAGGGACACTAAGTTTGTTGGATATTTCTGGCGTACATTGTGGAGGAAGTTGAAGATAGATTTGAAGTTCATTTCCTCACATCATCCACAGACTGATGGACAGACAGAGGTGGTGAATAGGAGTTTGGGAAATTTGTTGAGATGTTTGGTTGGAGATAAGCCAGTAGGATGGGATTTGATTTTACCATAGGTAGAATTTGCATATAATAATTCTATCAACAGGAGCACTAGTAAATCACCATTCCAGATTGTATATGGGAGTAGTCCAAAAAATGGATCTGAGTTGAGAAAGATAGATAAAGGAGAAATAAGTAGTGTTGAAGCTGAGGATTTTGTAGAACGCTTAAAAAACATCCATGAGGAGGTGAGGAAGCATATTACCAAGATGAATGTGCAGTATAAGGCTAAGACAGATGTGAAAAGGAGGCATAAGGAATTTCAAGTTGGAGATGAAGTTATGGTTCATTTGCGGAAGGAGTGATTTCCAGTTGGTACATACAACAAATTGAAAATGAAGAAGTTTGGGCCATGTAAAATACTGAAGAAGCATGATTCAGGAAATGCATATGAAGTAGAATTGCCTACTGAGCTAAATATTTCACTAGTGTTTAACATTTTAGATCTGGAAAAGTATCATGAGGGAGGCATTGAAGATGAGATCACAATAGCACAATGGAGTATTTCAGCAACTAGTTTAGATACCAAAGAGATTGAGGATATATTGGATAGTCATGTTGGCAGAAGCACAAGGAACATGACATATGAAGAATATCTAGTCAAGTGGAAATGATGACCTATTGGAGATTCATCATGGTTGATAAAGGAGGATGTTAACCATCTTGGTTTTCCTCTACACACCTAAGATGTGATGGGGTCACTTCTCAAATTACCTCAATTGTCTGATGTAGGAGCATCCTAGGTGTAAGAGCAATCTTGCATCACCCAAAAATATTTTTTGTGTTTGTATTCAATAAGGGCTATCTTGTGTAGAGCTACTATTTATGGAAATTTTCTATTTTTAGTAAGTTGGTCATACGATCTTGGAATGTTATGACTTTACATGTGGAGGTTCATCTTAGTCATATCATCCTACCAGTAAAGTTTCATGGCTAGATCAAGTCTAGTTTTGAAGTTATTGAAGATTTTCGGTATTGGCAATAGGGTACAGAAACTTTGAATTCAGTTTTGAAGGATTTAGAGGCCCTAGATGAGGTCAAAAATTTGGGTGACAGGTGCTTGCATGATTTAAGCTTGTAGAGTACTTCGTGGCCTTTCTGAAATGGGGTTATAATAGTCAATCGTGTCAACTGGTGATGACTTATGGTCTCTGAAAGTCAGGTCACCTAAAGTGGCAGAAAATAATTTTCCTTCAAAATTTCTATTCGAGTTTCAAAAGTTATTTTGAGCTGACTTTGATGTAATAAATTGAAAAATAAAATAATTCTAAGTTTGGTCAGCTCTAAGGGCTAAATTTCTGGAACCTTCTCGGGTGGTGGAAAATGCCTATATAAAGAAGGCCCATCGTGTTGTCTAGGACAGTTCTGGGTAGTAGATCTAGGTATTGATTTGAGGCTTTGTCCTCTAGAATATTGTAAGGGAATTCCCATGTGGCTTTGCATATTGTAATTCTGAAAGTTTGTAATTCCACATTTGTGGAGATAATAAGAGGAGCAAATTTGTCTTATTTTGATTGGTCAGTCGGTTGATGACTAGGATGGTGTCAATAGGGCCTATTTCCCATATGGTTAAAGTACAAAAAGATCTTGTGGTTGTCCTTATACCATTAAGATGAGATGCATGAAGTTTAGCATCACAGTATAGCGACAACCATCCATTGTAGAGGTGGACGAGATAGTATGAAGTGGGTCTGATGTGCTACGTATTATTGACTTGGCCAATTTTTATTGGCTATGAAATGTTGATGTGGCTAGAGACTTTTCAAAGGGATCATAACTATTATGTAATTAATGTGAGCCACCCAATTTGCTGAGAAATAACTGGATCGACAGCCGCATTTTAAACTAGAGCTTGTAGCCATTTTATTTCAAATTCAAATCTTCTGCAGAGTTTTTGCTAGGGTTTGATATAGTGAGCGATACAGGATGACATAGTGGTTTAGATTTAATTGCACTAGGACATTTGTAGTTGGAATATGATGTAGAAGACATGGATGGCCTCTGTGATGTATTTTTTCTTGCCTAGGGTGCCATGCCATTTTAAATGCTAAGGACTATTATTTGACTGTAGGTGGCTAGGGTTTGGTGTTTGTCAGAGATGTCCATGACCTGTACACGCAAGATTTTTTAGTGTTGGCTCTGGCATTAATTTTTGTTTCTTGCAACAGGAAATCAGTTGAATTTCTATCTGTAGTTAACCTTGAATATGAAACCAATGCAATTGTACATTAGATTTGATTTGATTTTCTAGGGTTTCAAGGTCTATCTGCATTCTTTATTTCTTGTTGTACTAGTTGCTGCAGACCTAATTTTTCCCTAAATGATCCTTTGCTTGTTGCAATCCTTGTTCCTATAAAAGGATTTTCAAGATCATTTAAGGGTTCGTAGTTTTTGGTCCTAAGTTTTTGGTTCCAGAGCTAGTTCCATGAATGTTCTGCCTTGTAAATATTTCCTTCTTTTCATATAGGGTTCCCTCTTTCCTTTTTGGCTATGGGAATAGAATACATGTAACAGATGTCTTATGTATGAGTTTGCAATATATTTGTACTGCTATCAGATTGTTCCCATTTGAGTTTTAGACTTATTTATTGAAGCATCAAGTGTGTTTCAGCCTTTCTATTTGCATTTCCTATGTGTCTGCAATAGAGTTGTTTTCACAAAAGCAATTAGGTCTAGGACTAGTTTTCAGATGTGTATGAGTTGGGGTATCAAGGGTATTTCATGCTTTTCTTTCAATGGATGTTGATTAATGTATTACTTGTTTATATGTCTCTTCTAAGGGGAGGGTTAAAATCCTTTGAATGAGTGATAGCATATTTGGATACACAAGTGGTTTGATAATGTATTGTCTTCTTGTTTCATAGCTCTGTTGCAATGAGGTATTTGAATCTACTGCCCATTGGATAAGGCACTGGTCTATGAGAGACTTTGATGAAGGGTGATCCCCTTAATACCACAAACATATAAAAGATATAGTGAAACAACAACAATATGCAAGAATAGAAAATTGGCTTCTTATTATCTCCACAAATGTGGAATTACAAACTTTCAGAGTTACAACATGCAAAGCCACATGGGCATTCCCTTACAATATTCTGTAGGACAAAGCCTCAAACTATTACCCAGATCTACTACCCAGAACTATTCTGAACTGCCTAAGACAATAATACAGCCTTCCTTATATAGACAATTTTCCACCGCCTGGGAAGGTTCCAAAATTTTAGCCAATAAGGCCGACAAAACTTAGAATTAGTTTATTTTACATTTTATTACATCATAGTCAGCTCAAGATAACATTTGAAACCCGAACATAAATTTTGAAGAAAAATTATTTTTCACCATTTTAGGTGGCCCAACTTCCGAAGACCATAAGTCATCACCAGTTGACCCAATCGGCTATTATAACCCCATTTCAGAAACGTGACGAAGCACTCTACAGGCTTGACCCATGCAAGCGCCCGTCACCCAAATTTTCAACCTCATCCGGGGCCTCTAAAGCCTTCAAAATTGACTTCAAAGTTTCTGTACCCTGCTGCCAATACCGAAAATCTTCAATATCTTCCAATATACACTTGATCTGGCAATGAAACTTTACTGGCAGACTTATATGACCAAAATGAACCTCCAAGAAAGAAATTAGATCATTCTGAGAACATACAAAAATTACCAAAAATAGTAACTTTCCATAAATAGCAGCTCTGCACAAAATAGCCCTTATTGAATACAAAAATAGAAATATTTTTGGGTGATGCAAGATTGCTCACACACCCAGGACGCTCCTGCATCAGACACCCAGGGTAATTTAAGAAGTGACCCTGTCACGACTCAGGTGTGCAGAGGAAAACCAAGACGGCTAACCTCCTCCTTTGTCAGCCATGATGAATCTTCAACAGGTCATCCTTTCCACTTGACCAGATATTCTTCATATGTCCTGTTCCTTGTGCTTCTGCCAACACGATTGTCCAGTATATCTTCGATCTCCTTAGTGTCTGAACTAGTTGCTGGAATACTCCACTGTGCTGCTGCAACCTCATCTTCAACACCTCCTTCGTGATACTCTGTCAAATCTAAAATGTTAAACACTGGTGAAATATTCAGCTCACTAGGCAATTCTACCTCATATGCATTTCCTAAATCATGCTTCTTCAGTATCTTACATGGCCCAAACTTCTTCATTTTCAGCTTGTTATATGTACCAACTGGAAACCGCTCCTTCCGCAAATGAACCATGACTTCATCAGCAACTTGAAATTCCTTATACCTCCTTTTCTCATCTGCCTTAGCCTTATACTATGCATTCATCTTGGTAATATGCTTCCTCACCTCCCCATGGATGTTCTTCAAGTGTTCTACAAAATCCTTAGCTTCAGCACTACTTATTTCTCCTTTATCTATCTTTCACAATTCAGATGCATTTCTTGGACTACTTCCATATACAATGTGGAATGGTGATTTACCAATGCTCCTATTGACAGAATTATTGTATACAAATTCTACCTGTGGTAAAATCAAATCCCATCCTCTTGGCTTATCTCCAACCAAACATCTCAGCAAATTTCCCAAACTTCTATTCACCACCTCTGTCTGTCCATCAGTCTGTGGATGATGTGATGAACTGAACTTCAAATCTATCTTCAACTTCTTCCACAATGTACACCAGAAATATCCAACAAACTTAGTGTCCCGATCTGAAACTATGGTCTTTGGCAAACCATGAAGTCTCACTACTTCTCTGAAAAATAATTCTGCTACATGAACAGTATCATTAGTCTTCTTGCAGGGAATGAAATGTGCCATCTTTAAAAATCTGTCAACCACCACAAAAATTGAATCATGTCACCGCTGAGTCCTCGGTAAACCAAGAACAAAGTCCATGCTAATATCCTCCCAAAGCTTCTCTGGTACAGGTAATGGTTGATACAACCCTATATTCTTCTTCACTCCTTTCGCCATCTGACATACTCTGCAACTCTGTACAAACTTCTTCACATCTTGCTGCAACTGTGGCCAATAATAATTCTCACTAACCAAAGAAAGGGTTTTATCACGACCAAAATGTCCAGCCAATCCTCTGCTATGCTTCTCCTTGATGAGATTCTCCCTCATAGAACTTCGTGGAATGCACAACTGACTCCCTTTGAATAACATATCATCCTGGATGATGAAATCCTGCCATTTCATCCTGTCTAGAGTAACAAGTTCTGTACAAGCTTTCCAAGCTTCACCAAAATCAGGATCCTCTGGATACAAATTCTTGAGTTCCTTGAATCCAACCACCTCAATCTACATCTCTGTCAGCAATAGTTGCCTTTTGCTAAGAGCATCTGCAACCCTATTAGACTTTCCACTTCTATGTTTCAAAACAAATGTATAACTCTGCAAAAACTCAACCCATTTCAAATGCCTCTGATTCAACTTTCCTTGACTATTCAAATATTGCAAAGCTTGATGATCAGTATACAAGACAAACTACTTAGGAAGCAGATAATGTCTCCACTTCTTTAATGCCTGAACTATAGCATAAAATTCTTGATCATAAATAGAATATTTTATCTTGGCATCATTTAACTTCTCACCGAAATAAGCAACAGGTTTACCTTCTTGGCTCATAACAGCTCCTATTGCAGTACCACTAGCATCACAATCTACTTGAAACACCTTATTAAAATCTGGAAGTGCTAAAATGGGTTGTTCTGTAACTTTTTGTTTCAACAATTGAAAACTCCTTTCTGCCCCATTAGTCCACTTAAACTCTTTTCTATCCCCTCTCATTGTTTCAGTCAAGGGTCCACAAATACTACTAAAATTTCTGATAAACTTTCTGTAAAAGCTAGCTAGACCATGAAAAGATCTTACCTCAGTAGCACTCCTTGGAGTAGGCCATTCAAGGATAGACTGTACCTTCTTTGGGTCCATTTTTAGACCTTTTTCTGAGACTACAAATCCCAAATACACTAACTCTTTCTTCACAAAACTACACTTCTTCAAGTTAATCAATAATTTCTCTTTTCTCAACTTCTCAAATACCATACGAATATACATCATATGCTCATCCAATGTCTTACTAAAGATCAAAATATCATCTAGGTAAACAATGACAAACTTACCTAGAAATTCTTTCAAAACCTCGTTCATGAGCCGCATGAAAGTGCTTAGTGCATTGGTTAGCCCAAAAGGCATGACTAACCACTCATATAGTCTTTCCTTTGTCTTGAAGGCAGTCTTCCATTCATCTCCTTCTCTGATCTGAATCTGATGATATCCACTCTTCAGATCTATCTTTGAGAAATACACAGCTCCACTCAAACAGTCCATAATATCATCCATTCGTGGCAATGGAAACCTGTACTTGATTATGATCTTGTTTATTGCCCTAGAATCTGTACACATCCTCCACTCTCCATTCTTCTTTGGTGCTAATACCGCTGGTATAGCACAGGGATTCAGACTCTCACAGATCAATCCTTTCTGTAGTAGTTCATGTACTTGTCTATTCAACTCCTCACTTTCTGCAGGTGTCATTCTGTGTGCTGCCTTATTTGGCAAACTCGCTCCTAGGATCAAGTCCATTTGATGACTGATCTTTCTAACTGGTGGTAATCCATCAGGCACGTTATCAGATACAATATCCTGAAACTCATTCAACAAATCTGCAACTTCTACAGGAACATCTTCTACTTCCTCTTTACCAGCTTTTTGAATTAAAGCAAAACATACATGCTCATGTCTCATACCATCTAGGAAATTTCTTCCATCAAAAAAATTTATCCTTGCATTACCACATACCTTTTCTTCAGTCTCCTTCAATGGTTTTAGCTTATGTCGCACTCTATCCTTTATCAGGGAATAGGTATTTGCATGACCATCATGTACAACACATTTGTCAAACTGCCATGGTCTACCCAACAACATATGACATGCATCCATAGATATGATATCACACAATACCTCATCTTGGTATCCACCAATCTTGAACTTCACCAGGCATTGTTCATTGACCATGACCTTGTGGTCATCCTGTACCCAGGCAATCCGATATGGATGTGGGTGTTTCTATCTCTTGAGCTTCAACTTTGTCACCATCTCTTCTGACACCAAATTGTCAGTGCTTCCACTATCAATAATCACATCACAACATTTACCTTCGCTCTTGCACCTGGTGTGAAATAGGCTCTTTCTTTGCTCAGACTCATTCTCACCACTCAACAGGACTCTTCTGTTAATAAACGTTTTTCCTTTTTCAGCATCTTCAGAATTTGATGATCTGGCATCTTCATCTACATGTGCAACTCTGGCCTGGCCTTCATTTCTCCTTTCTGTTCTTCCTTGGCACTGAGGACATTCAAATGCCCTATGACCTTCTTCTCCATAGTGAAAACATGTTCCACGGAAGCCACCTCTTCCAGATCCTTATGCTCTTCCCCTTCCTCTTTGGTCTCTATTATTCTGATCCTGGAAATGATTGGAATTATTTCCTCGCTGATTCTGACTGCTACTGGCCTCATCCTTCTTTTTTGTATCTTCATTTCAGCCACCATATGACCTTCCACCATGACCTCTTCCATTTTGTCTTCTCTCAAACTTCTTGTTCAGCTTTTCCTCTACTTTTAGGGCAAACTGGTATGCCTCTTCAATACTGTTCATTCGAACCAGATTCAGCTCCTCTTGAATGCTTGGCCTTAACCCATTAAGGTATCAGGCAACTTTCTCCTTATCAGCTTCTGCATGGCCTGTTCTGATGCGAAGTCGGTAGAACTCCTCTGTATACTCCTGAACAAATCTTCCTGCTTGCTTCAAACTTTGCATTTTCTTCAGTAGGTCAAGCTCATAATCAACAGGAATGAACTGTCACTTCAATTTATCCACCATCCGATCCCATCTTGTGATTTTATCTTTCCCTCTTCTATTTCACTCCAACTGAATTTCTTGCCACCAGATCTTTGCATGACCTTTCAATCTGGCCTTCACAAATTTGACCCTATCAGGATCGTCAACATCTTCGTACTCAAAATATTCCTCACATTCATTGATCCAGTCAATCAATTCCTCTGGGTTAAGATTTCCAGAAAATGTAAGAACCTCAATCTTAGGTCTTTTCCCAATCTTGGAAATGGCCCGAAAAAGTCTTTCTTCCTCCTAGTTCACAATTTCAGCTTCTCCTTCTTGATATTCTTCTTCGGCTTCATCCTCGCTTTCATCTCTAACATTAAGATTCATTCCTCTACGAATCTCTTCTTGCAATGCTCGCACTTGCCTCTGTAGCTCTCTAACCTCAGGTGTTACAACACCAGCTCTTCAGCCATGTTCCCTTCGTGGAGGTATTTTCACGATGTGTGCTGAAACCCTAGCCACGATCCTGGTGCAAACTGCCTCACAGTTGGCGATCTGTTTACACACTCAAGAACTCCTGCTCTGATACCACTTGATGAAGGGTGCTCCCCTTAATACCACAAACATATAAAAGATATAGTGAAACAAAAACAATATGCAAGAATAGAAAATTGGCTTCTTATTATCTCCACAAATGTGGAATTACAAACTTTCAGAATTACAACATGCAAAGCCACATGGGCATTCCCTTACAATATTCTGTAGGACAAAGCCTCGAACTATTACCCAGATCTACTACCCAGAACTATTCTAAACTGCCTAAGACAATAATACAGCCTTCCTTATATAGGCAATTTTCCACCGCCTGGGAAGGTTCCAGAATTTTAGCCAATAAGGCCGACCAAACTTAGAATTAGTTTATTTTACATTTTATTACATCATAGTCGGCTCAAGATAACCTTTGAAACCCGAACATAAATTTTGAAGAAAAAATATTTTTCACCATTTCAAGTGGCCCAACTTCTGAAGACCATAAGTCATCACCAGTTGACCTGATCAGCTATTATAACCCCATTTCGGAAATGCCACGAAGTGCTCTATAGGCTTGACTCGCGCAAGCGCCCGTCACCCAAATTTTTGACCTCATCCGGGGCCTCTAAAGCCTTCAAAACTGAGTTCAAAGTTTCTGTACCCTGCTGCCAATACCAAAAATCTTCAATATCTTCCAATATACACTTGATCTGGCAATGAAACTTTACTGGCAAACTTATATGACCAAAATGAACCTCCAAGAAAAAAATTAGATCATTCTGAGCACATATGAAAATTACCAAAAATAGTAACTTTCCATAAATAGCAGCTCTGCACAAAATAGCCCTTATTGAATACAAAAATAAAAATATTTTTGGGTGATGCAAGATTGCTCTTACACCCAGGATGCTCCTGCATCAGACTTAGGGTATTACAGGGGTCCATTAAACCCAAAACTCAAAACCATTCAAGTAAAGCACCACCTTTCCCTTTCATGTTGTTAGAGTAGGTTTCTAGTTTTCAAACTCATTCCATGCAAGTAGGTTGTTGCATTAGGTTTGGTCTCATTGGAGTAAAAGATACCTATAGGAGTCTAGAAATTATTCCACAATAATATATCTGTAGGCCTATTGTTTTTCATGAGTTGTCTTGAGTGTGCAGATAAGGCAATACCCACCTGAGTGATGTGGAGCTCAAAGAAGAAGGAGGATGCTCTTTGTCCTCATCAATTGGCCCTTTTTCCCTGTCAGACTTTGGAGTGGAGACTAACCAATTTGTCAATCATAGTGTAAACCTAACATTGTGTGGGAACAAGTTTAAAAGTCAACACAACATACACTCATTCCACCATTTTGTGGCTTTCCTTTCCTTAGATTAAAGAATGCATATTTTGATAAACTTCATGCCGTGGTATTAATGGATATAAAATAGTACTAGAATGCAGATTTGTGTACCTTTTTCTTCATACTACTTTTTAACTCTATTGATGGTACTTGTATAATGTGGGTCCAAGTGCACTTATTGAGACTTCATGATTGCTCCTCATTATTACACCTGTTGCTCATGTTTCTACATTCTTGATTATGACTACATTAGCATGATGGGTCAATGTTGTGGATGCATCATTTGGAAATGATGTCATAGAAACATTAGATTGAAAATCAATGTTTGATGTTGCTGTTGCATTATTTGGATGATTCAACCACAAAAGTGATTCATCAGATGTTCATTCCAACTATCTTTCTAAAGCATTGGCACCTTTTGTAGTTTGATTGCACTCCATGCTTTCTTTATTATTCTGCCTTTGTGAATCTTGAATGTTCCATTGCTACTACTTTTTCAATGGCTACTGATGGAATATGGATGAAGTGATTGAGAGGGGGGGGGGGGGTGAATCAGTCAACCATAAAACACTTCACAATTATTTCTTTCCAGATCCCTTAGGATATCTTAAAGAATGTTATCTATTTTAGCACTCGGTAAATAGATTGCAGTAACTTTGAAGATTCAGAAAGTATTAGCAAAATTATCTTTTAGATATTCATCAGCACTAGTGTATGATTAAGATAGCAATTAAGAACACAAGAGATGCAAGATTTAATGTGGAAACCCAATATGGGAAAAACCACCAATGTATCTAGATACTAATTTTCACTTTTCTGAAGTGATGCCCAGTTAGAAGCCAACCCAGTAAAAGGTTACAAAACACATTGTTAGGTGTGACCTTGTTAGAGGATTTAATCACCCTGCTAGGAGTGGCCTGGTAAGAGGTCTTGAAAACAATTCAATGGAATTTTCACCTTGTTAGAGGATTTAAAATATGGTTGTTAAACCAACTCGGTTAAGAGATTTAGAATTCCCTGTTACAATGATAAGAAGGTAATAATGAAAATGACCTGTATAATAATGCAACTGCCTTGCTGATTACAGATCTCTATTCTACATAAGTGTGATCCTTCCTGATCGAATAAATCTTTGCTACACCTTAAGGATATTTGAACATCCTTCACAAATTCACACACCTTTCCTGTCTTTCTTCTATAAATCTTCTGCTATATTTCTTATTTATTTTTCACATTTGACCTTTTATTTATATGATTTTAGATTTGTCAAATTGACATTATTTAGTATAACAGTCGGCTGAATTAAGAAAACTCTATTTGCAAAAATCCTTCAAGGGCCGATAGTGCTCGGTGACCATAACTTTCTACAATCTTTCAGAGACCGAGGGAACTCGATAAACACCGACAATCCTTTACCTTCGATAACTGACTGAACTTGGTAAACACTGAATTTCCTTTGACGACCGACTAAACTCAGTAAACACTAATTTTCTTTGATAACCAAGTGGACTCAGTAAGCACTAATCTTCCTGTCTGGTAGACTGACTGAGCTCGGTAGGAACTGATTGCTGTGGACTATGACATTGTGTGACATCAAAGACAATACATAATTTGAGTAGCAATTTCCTTCAGACAATTGTTTCCAACAATCTCCCTCTTTTCCATTGATGGCAAGACAATATGTCATAGCATAAGAAATTTGAAAGAATTAGCTCGGTTCAGATTCAAATCTCCCTTTGTCAACAAACTTCCTTTATCCTAAAAATTCTTCCTTCTGACTATTGAAAATTTCTTGAAGTAATAGCGAAGACATAGCAAACACTCCCTCTTTGACAACACATGCCAAAGACAATTCACATATTACCGGTGTAAATTAATGTACATCAAGTACTAATTCATATGCAATGATTCCTTGAATATGCTACATCAACTAGTTGATTTTGAATCATGTTCTGGTTGATGCATCACTAAAACTATATTTAGTGAGCCTCAGATAGGGGAATGACCCCTAACTTACCTCTTAGATACACAAATGCATCCTTAGGTAATGGTTTGGTAAAAATGTCTGCAATCTATTCTTTTGTATGAATATATTCTAATCTGATTTCCTTGTCCTGCACCAATTCTCTAACAAAGTGATATTTAATAGCAATGTGCTTGGTTTTAGAATGCATCACTCGATTCTTCAAAATGTTTATTACACTGGTATTGTCACAAAATATAACAACTGGTTCTTTGATTTCAACCTTCATACCTTCTAATAACTGTTTAAACCAAACAATATTTGAACAGTTTACTGCAGCAGCAACATATTATGCTTCAGTTGTGGATTGAGATGTGCAATTTTGCTTTTTACTAGTCCAGGATACCAGTCTTTTTACAAGAAAAAATGCTCCACCACTTGTGCTTTTTCTGTCATCAATGTTCCCTGCCCAATCAGCATCAGTAAACACTTTTAAGTCTAGATTGCCTCCAAATTTATACCACAAACCATATTCTTCAGTTCCTCTTAAGTATCTTAAGATTCTTTTGATTGCCATCATATGATTTTCCTTAGGTTTTGCTGAGAATCTAGCTACTATACCGACTGCTAAGGCAATATCAGGTCTTGTATGTACTACATACTGCAATTTTCCAATCATAGATCAGTATAGGGTCTGATCAACTTCTTTTGAATCATCATTTTTGGTAAGTTTCAGTCCAGTACACATGGGTGTACCAACTGGTTTTGAATCTTCCATACCAAACTTCTTAAGTATTTCCTTAATGTATTTAGATTGAGTAATGTATATACCATTCTTGCTTTGCTGAATTTGAAGACCAACAAAGAATTTTATTAAACAAAACATAGACATTTCAAATTCTTTGTTCATTTGCTCTAAAAATTCTTTGCGTTGATCCTCATTCCCTGTAAATATAGTATCATCTACAAATATTTCTGCTAATACAATTTTGTCATTTGGTCCTTCTTTAATATACAGATAGTTGTTGTCATTGGCTCTTTTGAAATTAATCTGAATCAAATAGTTATGGAGTCTTTCATACCATGCTCTAGGAGCTTGTTTCAAACCATACAATGCTTTGTGTAACCTGCAGACCATGTCCTTTTTATCTAGATCAACAAAACCTTTAGGTTGTTCAATGTAGAATTCTTCATCAAGAATTCCATTGAGAAATGCAGATTTTATATCCATCTAATATACCTTAAATCCTTTGTGTGCTACATAAGCAAGTAGAGTTCTTACACCTTCTAATCTTGCAACAGGAGCAAAATTTTCTCCATAATCTATACCTTCTTCTTGAGAATAACCTTTACATACCAGTCTAGCTTTGTTTCTAGATACTTGACCATCTTCATTCAACTTATTCTTGAATACCCATTTTGTTCCAATTACATTCTTATCTTTAGGTCTAGGTACAAGAGTCCATGTTTTGTTCTTTTGTATTTGTTCTAATTATTCATTCATTGCTTCAATCCAACTTTCATTTTCCAATGCATCTTTGATATTTCTAGGTTCAAAGTCAGTAAGCAGACATGTACCTTTTAGCTTGCTTCTTGTCATAGTACCATCTAACTTGTTTCCAATAATTTGATCTAGTGTATGATGTCTTCTGACATATTTGGCTAGTATAGGTTTCTTTCTTTTTGAATGATTCATGCTGTTGTCTTCTAGGATCTCTTCTTCAGGTTGCTCCGGCTCGGTAGATATTTGCTCGGTAACTTCAAGCTGAGACTCGGTCTGAATTTCTTCCTGTGACTCAGTTTGAACTTCTTCCTGTGACTCAGTTTGTGTCTCGGTAACTATGCTCAGCTCGGTAGATATAGTTTCCTCATTGATAGTTGTGTCTGCCAATGTTTCAGGTTCAATGTAAATGAATCTTCTATAGTTCTCAGGTTCCCTTTAGCTTTCTTCCTCAGTCTTTTCTGCAAACTCATCAAATTTTACATGTATACTTTCTATGACTTTTTGAGTAGATAAGTTCAGACATTTGTATGCCTTGCTTTTGCTAGAATATCCTAGGAATATTCCTTCATCACTTTTCACATCAAATTTATTTCTTCTGGATTCTTTTAAGATATAACACTTGCTACCAAATATTTTCATGTAACTTACATTGGGTTTATAGCCATACCATAATTCATAAGGAGTTTTGAATGTGTCTTTCTTCAATTGTACTTGGTTCAAGGTATGAACTACAGTGCTGATAGCTTCCTTCCAGTACTTTATAGCGATGTTCTTTTCTATCATTAGAGTCCTTGCACAATCCATAATAGATCTGTTTCTTCTTTCTTCTATTCCATTCTGCTCAGGAGTTCTAGGAGCTGATACCTCTCTTTTGATTCCTCTTTCAATGCAAAAGTTGTTAAAATCATGGGAGATGAATTCACCACCTCTATCTGATCTTAAGCATTTCAATCTTTTCCCTGTTTCCTTTTCCACTCTTACTAAGTACCATTTGAACTTTTCAAATGCTTCTAATTTTTCTCTTAAATACATAACAGTCATCATTCTAGAATAATCATCAACAAAAAGAATAAAGAATTTATCTCTAGTATAGCTTTGTATTCCAATAGGTCCACATAAATCAGTATGCACAATTTCCAAAATTTCTTTAGACTGATAATTCTTACTCTTGAAACTAGTTTTACTCATTTTGCCAATCTGACAATTCTTACATAGACCAATATCAGGTTTCTTCAAAGTAGCAATGCCTCTAACCTTCTTGAATTTGCTTATTTTTATCATGTTATCAAAATTCACATGACATAACCTTTTGTGCCATAGCCAACTTTCTTCAATTTGAGCAATAAAGCATGACTATTCAATGAGATCAAGATAAAATAAGTTACATTTTGTTTGTTTACCTGATCCAATGAGTTTTCCTTTTTCATCCAGCAGTCTTGCTTGACCATTCATGAATTCAACCTTGAAACTAGTGTTGATTAGCTATCCTACACTTAGAAGATTATGTTTTAGTCCTTCAACCCAATAAGCATTATCACAAATGAGTTCTTTGGTTAAAGAGATTCTTCCTTTTCCTTTTATACAACAAGGTTCATTGTTTCCAAATCTTACATTGCCACTATCACAGTCTTCTACATATTCAAATTTTGTCTTGTCACCAGTCATGTGGTGTGAACATCCTCTATCTATTATCCATATATCATCTTTTCTTATATGAGAAATAAGTGCCATCTTATCTTCATCATCATCAGATTCATCTTTTATAGCAATAAAGACAATTTATTCTTCACTATCATCAGAATCTTTACCCATAAAACATGTTTTCTTACCTTTATCCTTGAATGATTTGAAATTCTTTTTGCCATAGTACTTGTGACTTCTCTTCTCTTCCTTTACTTGCTTGTTTGGGCACCTAGCTGCAATATGTCCAATTTCTTCACATGAAAAATAGATTAAAGGAGTTTTACCTTTATATTTACCTTTCCCTTTAGAGTACTTCTTTGCAAGCAATGCTTCTACAATTTCAAGATCACTATCAGAACTTTCTTCTGATACTTCTTCACTTTCTGACTGAACTTCTTTAATTTTCTTGTTCTTCTTTAGTGAAACCTTGGCCTCAAATGCTGATTTAATATTTTTGGAACTAGGAACATAGTTGTCATAGTTGTCTAATTCAAAGGCTATCAATCTTCCAACTAAAGCATCCAAAGTTATATTGTGGTTTGTTTCACATCTTCTTTCTTGAATAGCTGATACTCTTATTGCATAGATAGGGAGTAATGTTCTGAGTACCGTACTTATAATAGTTTCATCTGAGATTATTCCTCCAGAAGCTCTAATTGCACTTACACTTGCTTTGATTCTTTCAACATATTTTGCAATGTTTTCATCTTCCTTCATATTCATCTTGTCAAACTGTCCTCTTAGGCTTTCTGCTTTGGCTCTTTTCACATTTGCATCACCACCATATATTTTCTTTAGTGTCATCCACATTTCATATGCAGTAGTGCATTCTTTAATATCATCAAATTCTTCATAGCTGAGAGTAGATGCAATGTCTATCATCATGGTGTTATGAGTCTTTTTCTCTGCAATGTCTTCAACAGTTAATGCACCAGTAGGAACTGTGTATTCTTCATCAATGTATTTGCATCTTGAATCACCAATGGAAGCCAGATGAAGTTGCATGAGACCTTGCCATGCTGAAAAGTTATCTCTGTTGAGCTTTGGAATTTCCCTCTTGTAAGACATCCTGATCTTTAGCTTAGGTCCTTGAAACCCTTCCTGCAAGCACCAAAAGCTCTAATACCAATTGATGGAATATGGATGAAGTGACTGAGAGGGGGGGGGCGGTGAATCAGTCAACCATAAAACACTTCACAATTATTTCTTTCTAGATCCCTTAGGATATCTTAAAGAATGTTATCTGTTTTAGCACTCGGTAAATAGATTGCAGTAACTTTGAAGATGTAGAAAGTATTAGCAAAATTATCTTTTAGATATTCATCAGCACTAGTGTATGATTAAGATAGCAATTAAGAACACAAGAGACACAAGATTTAATGTGGAAACCCAATATGGGAAAAACCACCAATGTATCTAGATACTGATTTTCACTTTTCTGAAGTGATGCCCGGTTAGAAGCCAACCCGGTAAAAGGTTACAAAACACACTGTTAGGTGTGACCTTGTTAGAGGATTTAATCACCCTACTAGGAGTGGCCTAGTAAGAGGTCTTGAAAACAATTCAATGGAATTGTCACCTTGTTAGAGGATTTACAATATGGTTGTTAAACCAACTCGGTTAAGAGATTTAGAATTCACTGTTACAATGATAAGAAGGTAACAATGAAAATGACCTGTATAATAATGCAACTGCCTTGCTGATTACAGATCTCTGTTCTACATAAGTGTGATCCTTCCTGATCGAATAAATCTTTGCTGCACCTTAAGGATATCTGAACATCCTTCACAAATTTGCACACACCTTTCCTATCTTTCTTTTGTAAATCTTCTACTGTATTTCTTATTTATTTTTCACATTTGACCTTTTATTTATATGATTTTAGATTTGTCAAATCGACATTATTTAGTATAACAGTCGGCTGAATTAAGAAAAATCTATTTGTAAAAATCCTTCAAGGGCCAACAGTGCTCGGTGACCATAACTTTCTACAATCTTTCAGAGACTGAGGGAACTCGGTAAACACCGACAATCCTTTACCTTTGATAACTGACTGAACTCAGTAAACACTAAATTTCCTTTGACGACTGATTGAACTCGATAAACACTGATTTTATTTGATAGCCAAGTGGACTCGGTAAGCACTAATCTTCCTATCTGGCAGACCGACTGAGCTCAGTAGGAACTGATTGCTATGGACTATGACATTGTGTGACATCAAAGACAATACATAATTTGAGTAGCAATTTCCTTCAGACAATTTTTTCCAACAGCTACTTCCATCTTCTTAGATCAGTGCTCCTCCTTGAAGCTATCAGGATAACCAAAAAATCTATGAAAATAGGGATTTTGAAGACCTTGATAGGTTCAATGTAGGGTACAAGGAGGGCCTAACTGATGTAGGGGCATTTCTGGGTCTTTCCTAAATCTACATGGTAGTGTGTTAAAATGGTTATGTGTTACTTAGTTGTAGCCTTAACTAAGGATCTTGGTTATTGAAGGGGCTCGGTCACTCAAGGAACTTACTAAAACTTTGGTACTTAGTGGAACATGTACTCAGTGATGCTTGAGGTGCTTGGTTGTTTTACTAGTGCTCAATAGTTCTAGTTTACCGACTCTAGTTCTAGGAGTTTTGGTTGGCCAACTTGGATTATTTAATGTTGGTAGCTCATGTTGTATTCTCCTATGTGGATCTTGAGGCTGACATGGAGAATTGATTTTTTTTAATTCTATTTGAGAGCTGATTGTTGTTGCATTTAATAGTTGTTTATATTAGAGGCTGACTTGGCTTAGGAGTTAATTGTTTCTTCTTGCCAACTTGTGGTTGAAAAAATGTATTTAAGGAGTGTTTGGGATAGTTGTTTAGGAGGTAAGAGTTGGAGATAGTCAGAGTTAGTAAAGTACAAGGATAATAATTGGATCCTATGAGATCTTGAACATCAAATTATTTATCTAATAGTTATAATAGCAGAGTTAGTGGTTTTCATGCTTGGGGACAAGGAGATTGCTTGGTGGCTTGTGAGCTCAAGTTTAGATCGTCCTTAGTGTTTCCACTAGTTACTAGTGTTCTTCATATCTGAACTATCTAGGAGATTACATAAATACTATTGTAAGTGATTGTATTTGTCCCTAACTTAGAAGACCTTACAGTTAGGCATGTTGAATGAAACTCTATTTAAAACATTATATTTTTTTATTCCACTATGGTTGTTGTTGTTGTTGTTATTGCTGGTGTAGAATAGGACTATCGATTTTTGGATCCTCCATTATGCCCTATGTTAGGTGGTATCATAGCTTGAAGTTCTTGAGTGTATAAATCGATCACTGAGTTAAGGAAGTTTGCACTAGGACCTTAGGTTGGTGATTTATTGCCTTGGGTTTTTCAAAGATCTTGAAGTATGCCTCCAAGAATATTGGACCCTAGGGAAATTGAAGATCTCTATGATGTTGTGGAATCAAATATTAAAGAGAAAGTTAAAGTAGATTTCAGATCTGAGATGGAATTGATAAACATTGACAAAATCACTGAGATCATGAGGGCTATTGCTGGTATGTCGAGGAATCTTGGTACTGAAGATGGTTATGAGGAAGCTGTTGAGGACTTTGAAGCTATTGGTTCTAATGGAGATGACCGGAGGGATAGATCTAGTAAAGACAAAAATAGTTGGTTGCATAGATTTGGAGTTTAGTTAAGTACTAGTTAACCAAATGGAAGTTTCTACTTTCCCTAGTACTTTGAGACCTAAGGATTTAATTGATTGGATTGTCGAATTAGAATATTTCTTTGAGCTTGAAGGAATTGAAGATCCACTTAGAGTAAGATTGGAATAGACTAAATTGAAAGGACATGCTACTCTTTGGTGGAAAGAATTGCAAAGAGATAGAGAAGATGAAGGTGAAATGAAGATCAATCGATGGAGGTTAATGGTGACTAAATTGAAAGCTAACTTCATACATGTTGACTATGAAATTGACTTGTTTAAGAAGTTATAGAATCTAAAGAAAAATTTTTTGACTATGGAAGACTATACCGAGGAGTTCTATAAGTTGACTATTCAGTCTGGACATAGAGAACTTGGTAAAGAAAAGGTAGCTTAGTATGTGAATGGTTTAAGATTCAATATTTAGGATGAGCTTGGTATGCTGAAGATTGATTCGATTAAAGATGCCTATTAGTATGCTTTGAAGGAAGAAGATAATTTGAAGAGGAGATAAAATGGTAATTCACAAGGGAAGGAGAAGCTTGATCAATCAGTGAAGGATAAAGCAATTGTTGAAGATGAACTGAAACCTATATAGCCGAAAAAGAAGATAGGTAGGGTTATCTTTAAAGGAACTTGTTATAATTGTGGTGAAGGACACCAATATTTTTAATGTTAACACAAGAAGCTTGGTAATAGGAGGAATGCTATGGTGAATGAGATCATACTAAATGAACCTAAATCATAAAACTTTATGGTTCAAAGAACAATGCTCGGTGCAAAGGTGGAACCTTCTTAGAGGAGTAATTTGTTCAAAACTTGGTGCAAGTCAAGAGGTAAAATTTTTAATGTAATTGTGGATAGGGGTAGTACTAATAACCTTGTACTTGAGGAGATGGTTCAAAATTTTTTTTTGAAGAGAGTGAGACATCCTTATCCTTATAGGATTGGCTAGTTGCAAGATGTTCATGCTTTGGAAGTGAGTGAGCAATGTCTTGTTGATTTTCATATTGGCTAGTATAAGGATCAAGTGTTCTATGATATTATGTACATCAGTAGTTATCACATATTTCTTGGTAGACCTTGGCTGTATGATTGGAGAGCTATGCATGATTATGTCAAGAATGTATTTACTATTGAGAAGAATGATAGGAAGTTTTCCCTAATGCCTTTTCTGGATACAACACTTGGTAGGAGAAACCTCAGCTTTGGTAGCTGAGATGAGTTAAAGGATTCTAGAAGGATTGATCAATATAGAGAAAATACCTATCTATTGTCAAGGAAAGACTTGAAAAGATAGAGGAAGTAGAAGTGGAAGAGTATGCAAGGTGGAGACTTGAAGGACTTGTATGTGAAGAACCAGTTCATATTTTATATGTTGAATCTTGAAAGATGTTCTTCTAGCCCATGAGAACATCTTTTCAAACCTGGGGTATCTGATGTAGGGGCATTCTTGGGTCTTTGGAAAATTTGCATGGTGGTGTGTTAAAATGCTTTTGTGTTACTCAGTTGTAGCTTTAACTAAGGATCTCAATTATTGAAGGGGCTCAGTCACTAAAGGAACTCGGTAAAAATATGGCACTTGGGGGAACATGTACTCAACAATGCTTGTGGTTCTTAGTTAATGTTCTTTCTTAGTGATGCCTAGCCTACTCAGTTGTTTTACTGGTCCTTGCTAGTTCTGATTTACCGATTGGATTTCCTAGAGTTTTGGGTGGCTGACTTGGAGTATTTAATGTTGGTAGCTTGTGTTGTATTCTCCTATGTGGATCTTGAGGCTGACATGGAGAATTAATTGTTTGTAAGACTATTTGATAGCTGACTATTGTTGTATTTAATATTTGTTTTTTATAGAAGCTGACTTAGCTTGGGAGTTAATTGTTTCTTCAATCTGACTTGTGGTTGAAGAAATGTATTTAAGGAGTGTTTGGTGTAGTTTTTTAGGAGGTAAGAGTTAGTAAGAGTTAGATTCATTGAAGGACAATGATAATAATTAGATCCTATGATATCTTGAATATCATATTGTTTATCTGATAGTTGTAATAGTAGAGCTAGTGGTTTGCATGCTGGGGGACAAGGAGATTTCTTGGTGGTTTGTGAGCTCAAGTTTAGATCTACCCTAGCGACTGGTGTCCTTCAGATCTAGACTAGTGAGGAGATTGCATAAATCCTATTGTAAGTGATTATATTTGGCCCTAACTCAGAAGGCCTTATAGCCAAGCATGTTGAATGAAACTCTATTTGAAGCATTATATTGTTGTATTCTGATGTGGTTGTTGTTCTTATTGCTCGTATAGACTTTGACTATCCATCCTTGGATCCTCCTTTCTACCCTACATCACTAACACTTGATCATGGGTGATCTTGGCCTTAGATGTTTTTTTTCTCAAGGAGCTTTGAAAGCTTCTTGAAAGGGCTCACATCATAGGGAAATATCATTCATTAAATTTCAATACTTTTTAATTCTTGTTGTTCAGGAAATCACTTATACTTTGAGAATGGCCTTTACAAAGGCCTTGCTCTTAGTACATATAATTATCTAAACGAGGGTAAAGTTTGTGTCATAGCTTCTTCTATATCTACACATGGAACAAACAAGTTAGTGAAAACATGCTATCTCCTTCCTCTTTTTAGAGCATTCTTCTGAGTGCACATGTCTTGTAGCATGATTTCCTTTTAGAAGTGTATGGCTTGACTATGCACATGCATATTTCTAAATGATGATATGAAATAGGATGTCCTACATTGATTAGATATTTTGGATCTAACCCCATCTCTTTCTTCCTTGGAGGTTCAGGATTGAAGAGGAGCACATTGGATTCAGACCAGGGTCAATGCTCCATCATCTCTTCAGACAATGTCTAGTACCCTCATTGTTTATGTTTATCTACCTATGTATGTTGGTATTCATCCATATTTTTCTTAAATTTGGCTATGCTTATGGCATGTGTGAGCCCAAATAATTTTATCTTTCACTTCCTTTCTTTGTATAGTATGTACAAGTTATTTAGAACATATATTATACATGTAATCTTAGATGTACATCTCTCTTTTATTTTACACGTACCTCATCTTATGAAATGAACATAAATATAAACAAGATCATTTAATAATGTAATATAGGGTACTATAGTCACTCATCTAATAATTAGGTTACCAACTTGAAATGGACATAAAAATATGGTAACAATGATCAAATAATTGATCATAAAAATGCATGTGTATTGAAAAGAAGTAAGGTTAGAGAAAGAATATGTCTAATATCCCAATTTGAGGTTAGAGAAAGAACATGTCTGATATTACAATTTGAGCCCAAAAAAATAGAGGATGAAATTAAAAATGATGATTGGCTCAGATCAATGCATGAATAATTATATCAGATTGAGAAGAATGAAACTTGGAATCTTTTTCTAAGGCTTGAAGTAAAAAATGTGATAGGTTCAAAATGAGTTTTTAGAAATAAATTAAATGAGGATGGTGAAGTAATTAGGAACAAAGCATGAATTGTTTGTAAGGGTTATGCACAAAAAGAAGGTTTATATTATGGTGATATATTTTCTCCTATATAAATATTGGAAGGTGTCAGGATACTACTTTCTTTTGTTGCATTCAATAAATTCAAATTCTATCAAATGGATGTGAAATAAGCATTCTCGAATGGACTTCTAAAAAAAGAGGTCTACATTGAGAAACTGGAATGATTATTTTTTACTAAGGACACAAACATGGTTTTCAAACATCAAAATTAATTGTATGGTCTGAAGCAAGCCAGATAATGTTATGAAAGATTACACTCTTATCTCATTATGGTTGGTTTTAATAGCACTTTTGTTGATAGTAATGTTTACTTAAAAGTTAAAGGTGAGAAGATATTAATCGTTGAAGTCTTTATTGATGACATAATTTTTTGTGGTTATGATAATATGAGTATGTCTTTTTCTAATGAGATGCAAACATGATTTTAAATTTAAATGATAGGGGAAATCAAATTTTTTAGAAAGTAAAGTCCACCAGGGTAATTGAGAGGGGGGGTGAATCAGTTATTAGATAAATAAAACTTTTATCACCTTTAACATATTTTAACCATTTAAGCAATGTGATTAACAACCATAGAAAGATATACATACACAACAACATAATAACACAAGATATGTTGACTAGTGAATCTTTTGATCAAAGAGTAAACCCCAGTGGGAATGATGCCCATAAAAGAGGCACTAATATGAAAGTTCATTGTGAGAGGATGGAATTTTTTAGGAGTCTTATGAAGTACATTCAATACATATCAATATCTTTTAGGAGACTTTGAATCCCTGCTAAAAGATTCAAACCCTATTAGGAGTTATGGAAGACAGAAGGACCCACTGTCCAAACAGCTTCAAGGGAAAGATCACTAAACACACTATCCAATTGATCTTTTTATTACTAAACAAAATAATACCAAATGATTACTAATCTAAACAACTTATCACTTCTCCTCTTACTATACCAAACCGCACCAACTGCTTCATTAGATCTCAATACTAGATCTCTATACTTCGCATATCCTCTTACAATAGGTATTGCACAATTCCACAAATTAACTTTCACACAATCTTAAATTATAATTCCATACTAAAATAAGGAAATTAATCATTTCTTTATTCCACACTCAAATAATTACAAATGAGTCAGCATACAAATTATAAAATAAAATATTCCACATGTTACACAAAATTCCATAATTACATAAAACTATCAGCTTTCAATTAAGATATATCTTCACTCATGTGACCTCTAACCTTGATGACATGTCCATGTCACAATCATCATGTCTTCATCATCTATACAACTTCATATTATCAAATTCTATCCCGATTAGGAGATGTCATCCAATTTCCACAAACCGCTACTTAGGAACACTGCCTGAATACTGCTTCCATTGAATTACACATAACTATCATGAATAAATGAATTTACTTATATGTTCTTAACCATGATCATATGAAACATCATAAATTAAGTCCTCAACTTCACATAGCTTGATCTTCAATATTCCACATGTGCTAATACAAACAATGTTAGCTTCTCTGCTAAACTTCAGTAGATCACTGTGTTGACCTCAATGACAATCATAGTCATGAATGCAAGAAAAACTACTATAGAATGACTATGAATACTCCCCCATAGGATATATTCAGCATTCATTCATAAAAATCTCCCCCATTGGCATTGCTGGCAACATAGATGAAAAAACATCCAAGTTCCATGAATACCAACACTACGACATTGCTTCTCTGAAATGATTTCCAAGTCCTCTCAATCAATCAAATCTTGCTTCATTTTCTTGTTCATGCTTCAAATATTTTTAGTTTTCCATTTTATATTTCTTGTAACCTTCTTCCTCAAGTTCTCTTTAACTAGATGATTTTTCATGTATCCTTCTCCCCCATTGACATCAATGACAAATGCTACATCACTATGTCAACAATAACTTCAATGTCAAAAGACACTATTCAGAAAATACATTCACTAGAGTCCTCATGACTCATCTAAAAACACATAGTCCTCCATAGAGGAAGTACCAACATCCAGTCCAAAAGAAAGATAAGGCTCGTATATCACTGGACTGATGCAACAATTTGCATCACTTCTCAAAAGTAGGTTGGGGCATAACCCCAAGCATACCTCTCAGATAATGAAATGTATCCTTAGGAAAAGGATTTTTAAATATATCTACAATCTTCTCTTTTGTGCTTATATACTCTAGTCTAACTTCTTTATCTACAACTTTCTCTCTCACTACATGATACTATATTTCTATATGTTTTGTTTTAGAATGTAGTACATGATTCTTAGACATACTAACTGTACTGGTGTTATCACAGTGTATAACAATAAGCTCATAAAATTATATTTCAATATCCTTCAACATTTGTTTCATCCAAATTATTTGATTACAATAGTTTGGTGTTGCTACATAATTTTGTTTTTTTGTGCTCTGTGAAATACAATTCTTCTTATTGCTTATCCAAGAAATCAATCTTCCTCCAAGGAAAAATGCTCCACCACTTGTACTCTTTTTTTCATCAACACTACCTCCCCAATCTGCATCTATATATGCACATAGGGTAAATTCATCAAATTTTTCATACCACAATCCATATTCAATTGTGCCTCTTAAGTACCTCAGTATCCTTTTTACTGCTGCATAATGTGATTTTTTGGGATCATCTTGAAATCTTGCAACAATTCCAACTGCACATGATATGTCTAGTCTTGTATGAGTTAAATATTGCAATCCTCCAATAATAGATGTGTACTTCTTCTATTCAACTAAAGGAGTCTCATTTGTGCTAGATAATTTGTGTCCTATTAGCATAGGTGTTCCAACTAGCTTACAATTCTCCATTCCAAATCTCTTCAATAAGTCATTCAAGTACTTTGTTTGACATACAAAGGTACCATCACTATTCTATGTTATGTGCAATCCTAAAAAATATTTCATCTCACCAATCATACTCATTTCAAATTTTGTCTTCATTTCAATTGCAAATTTATCACTAGCTTCATCTTCTCCTCCAAAGATAATATCATCAAGAAAAATAACTACAGTCAACAACCATTTTCAATTTATTTTGTGTACAAGTTGTTATCTAATGTGCCTTTAGTAAATCCTAATTTTATCAAATACTTATCGAGTCTTGCATACCAAGTTCTAGGTGCTTGTTTAAGTCCATATAAACCATTCTTCAATTTACATACCATATATCCTTCATGAGTCAAGGGAAAACCTTTAGGTTTCTCAATGTAAACTTCTTTTTCTAACTCTCCATTTAGAAATGTTGACTTCACATCCATCTGATACACATTAAATTTCTTATAGGTTGCATAAGCTAAAAACATTCTTACTACTTCAATTCTTGCTATAGGTGTAAACTTTTCTTCATAGTCAATTCTTTCTTGCTATGAGTATCCTTTTATATACCAATATTGCTTTATTCCTTACAACTTCTCCTTGTTCATTCATCCTATTCCTGAATACCCATTTAGTTCCTATAACATTCTTATCTTTAGGTCTAGGGACCAATTCTGAAGTCTTGTTCTTTTCAATTGGATCTAGTTCTTCCTTCATAACTTTAATCCAATGTTCATCTTCACAGGCTTCACTAGTAGATTTAGGTTCAATTTGAGAAATTAAACACAATTGTTCTTGTACCTCATTTCATGTCAAAACTCCTTTGTCTATGCTTCCAATAATTTGCTCAATAGGATGATTTCTTGATAGGTTCCTATTAGGTGCCATTGCCTTAGTTCTTACTCCAGCTATAGGGTCTTCTATGATTTCCTCAATGAAGCCTTCATTCTGCAAATCACTGTTAGTTTCATAGAATAATTCAACATTCTCTAGATTAGTTCTAGGATGAGTTCCTTCATCTGATTCATAATCAAGCATTCTTTCCTGAATTTTGAACTTTTCATCAACTTTAACATTTGTGCTCTCAACAATAGGTTTAGTTCTCTTACTATAACCTCTATAAGCTTTTCTCTTCAATGAATAACCAAGCAATATACCTTCATCACTTCTAGGATAAAACTTTCCAATGTCATCATCTCTCTTAATATAACATTTGCTTCCAAAAATTCTAAAATACTTAACTGATGGTGCATGTCCAAACCATAGTTCATAAGGTGTCTTGTCTATATCTTCTCTGATCTGTACTCTATTCATTGTGTATATAGCTATGGTCACTACTTCTCTCCAAAATATCTTTTCCAAATCATTTTCAAATAACATGGCTTTTGGTGCTTTAGTTACTAACCTATTTCTTCTTTCAGCAATACCATTTTTTTCATGTGTTCTAGGGGCTGAAAATTGTCTCATCATACCATTCACTTCACAAAAAATGTTAAATTCTTTTGAAGTAAATTCTCCACCTCTATCTGATCTCAAACATTTAATCTTCATTCCAGATTTATTCTCAAATTTGTTCTTAATTACTCTAAACTTATCAAATGCTTCAGATTTTTCTTTAAGAAATGTAATCCACATCATTCTTGTAAAATCATCAACAAGAATCATAAAGTACCTTTCTCCATAGAATCCTCTAGTCCTTGTGGGATTGCTCAAGTCTATATGAACAATTTCCAACTTCTCTGCTGTTGTAAACTTCTTACTAGGAAATGAGCTTCTCTTCTGCTTAGCCATCACACATTCCTTGCAAATCATGTTAGTAGGTTTCATAATTTTAGGAAAATCTCTTACTACAAGTGTAGTACTTGCCTTCAAAATATTATCAAAGTTTATATGACAAAATCTTCTATGCCATAACCAACTATCATCAATCTTAGTAATAAATCATGTCATCTTAGTAGGATTCAACTAAAATACATTACCTCTAGTTCTTGATCCAATACCATTCAAATTACCATCCTTGTCTTTGATTACACAAGTTTTCTTAGTAAACCAAACTCGATATCCCTTATCAACTAGTTTTCCAATAGTCAAAAGATTATGTTTCAATCCATCCATAAATTAAACATCATCAATGTTAGTCTTTCCATCAAGAGTAATAGATCCTATACCTTTTATCAAACAAGGTGCATTGTTTCCAACTCTAGCAATTCCTCCATGATAATTTCTAAACTTTATGAATTTCTTCATATCTCCAATCATATGATGTGAACAACCACCATCTATAATCCAATCAAATTTCTTTTTTACTTGAGAAACTGTAAGGTCATACCTTGACCCATCTTAGCTCGACTAATGATTTGACATTTGGACTATTGTGATGATACATTGTTTTGTGATACTAGACATATTTTGATTATGACTTCATAGAATTGGACATTATTTAATGATTTTAATTGATTATAATGATGATGATGTTAGACATACCTCTACATGATTATGTTACATTCATACTTGCTTTATGTCATGTAAAGACAAATGAATTTTGGATTCTGCATTTTGTTACATTATTATATGGATTAGTAAAATGTGATAGTTGTGATGTGAAATTCCTAAAGTAATGATTATACAATTGATTTAGGATTCTTTGTTTGAAGTGAAATTGAACTTACATTTCAATGCTTATAGAATTAGGGTACATTATGGAATATGTTTATGTTGAAATCATGAAATGTAGTTTCCCTATGTTTTCATATTTAGATGTTATTATAGATCCTATTTATCTTTCGATATGTTTATATACGCATTGATTTCATGTGATACTCATATCTAAATTGAGTGTGCAAGATTATGACCATGGTATTAAATGCGGGGGAATAAGGATGGATCTATGTAAAAATAGTTTAAGGCCAAGGTCGACTCTAGGAAGAGAACAACCTCATTGGTATGTGATTTTTATTTTGTAAACGTAATGCTTGAGTGATTGTTGTTTTAAATGTTAATATGTGCATAATTGGATGTAAATTCAAATGTGTAAAGGTAAATGTAAATTATCCATTAGGCATGCCATGTGTGTAATAAAGAAATGTGATGTGTACTCCTTTTGTGAGGTGTCACTTGACACTAGTGTAATGTTTTGGCATGCCTAAGTGGAAAGTGGGCCCTACCTCACCCTTAGGTCACCTTGTGAGTACCTAGGTATGGTGATGTAGGGGCATCCTTAGTACCTAAAGATTCTAGCAGTCTTGGTAACTATCTGGTGGTGTTTGGTTAATTGGATGGTGATCTCAGTAGAAGACTGAAGTTTCTCAATCTTTGGTTGTAGTTCTCAATTAGAATATTCTTAGATTCGCTGATGGATCTTGATGGTCTTGGTAGGGATTCTTGGTTGGAATTTTTGGTGGATCTCGATGAATGATGGTCACTTAGTGACTTGGTGTTTTGTTTCTTGGTGATCAATTATCGATGGGGTCTCGATCTTCATGTTTATTTCTTGGTCCCTGATGTGGCGTAGTCCCAGGAGGAATCAGTCACTAAAGGAGGCTTAGTCATGGAAGGAGACTCATCATTTCTAGTGCTTGGTAATGCTTGAGGAGCTTAGTTGGTATGTTTTCTTGGTATATTTCTTGACACTCTGTAGTTTGGCTTACCGATGGGTGTTCTTGGACATTTGGGATGCAGACTTGGTGCACTTATAATTGGTAGTTGATGTCACTTTCTCCTATGTGGATTTTGAGGTCAACATGGATAATTTAAATTATTGTAAGGTTGTTTGAGAGCCGACTTGTATTGCATTTAATTTTAGTTTGTAGTAGAAGTTGACTTGGCTTGGGAATTAATCATTTCTTCTAGCCGACTTGTGGTTGATGATTAGTATTTAAGTGGATGTTTGGGTAGTTTTGTAGGGATTAGAAGAAGAGATCTGGAGTTAGAGCAGGTCTAGATAGAGTAGAAGTGTACCAGAGTTAGTAGCTTGTAAGCTTAGGAACAAGAACATTTCTTGGTGGCCTGAGGGCACAAGTTTAGATCTTTCTTGGAGTGTGTGCTGATGTCTTGTTGTGTTGCAAACCTACGCTAGCTGAGAAGTGTGTTGGATCTTATTGATCTTGTAGGACTATTTCTTGATTTGTAATTGGATGTAACTAGTTTGGCCTTATAGCCTAACACATTACATGTAATTAGTTGTTTATGAACCAAGATATATGTTTTCTTTTAGATCTAGTTATGGTTTTGTGTTATTCCATTGTGTTCTTGATTCACTACTTGGTTGGACTATCCTTAATTGGATCCTCCTACCCTATCCTGCGTTAGGTGGTATTAGAGATGAGTTGATCTTGGTAGGTGAAGGTTGATCTTACAAGGGCTGATCCTATGAAATTGACCTTGTTGGCAAAGAGATCGTATGATCTAGAGTTGTGGATTCATGGCACTAAACTTGCAGAATCTTTCCCTAGTTGTTTACAAGGTGGCAGGTTGCGATTTGACTTGCATACAACTTGGAGATTATCACAAGGTGGTCGGTGTAGGGTTTGTTGTAGAGGGTTTTCAAAGATCTTTGGAGATGCCTCCAAGAATATTGGACCCTGGTGTGATTGCATATCTATGTGATGTGGTGGAAGTGAAGATTTTTGAAAGTTTTTCTCAGTGGGAAATGGATTTTTGACCCATGTGGAGAACCGGGTTGATAAAATTTTGAAGGAAAGTGTTTTTGATATTTTTAAAGCTTACTCGAGTTGGGATATGCTAGTCTGAAAGAAAGTTATTTGGCCTGTTAGAAGACTAGTTTGAGAGAGAAGACATCTTACATGAGATAGTATGGAGGTTGAAGAGGTATGTGAGATTGGTTTTGATGGTTAGTTGGTGTATTCTACCATGAAACTTGCAAAGCAACTTGTGGCTATTGCTGAGATACTTGTGGTTGCTGACATTGTTTTTGACCTTATTAAAGTTGGTGAGATGATTGGTTTTCATGTTCAGTCAGTTGTGCCTAACATGGAAATTACAAAGCATCTGGTTGTTCTTAATTAGGTTGCTATAGATGAGGAGTTATCTATTGTTGAACACCTTTTTGATGATGGTCTTACCAAATTTCTTTTTTTCATTATTGAGGTGTTGATATTGTTTGTTGGTTATGGACTTGAGTTACTATTTGATAGTAATGATTCTTGTGCTTATTTGATGCTTAATGATGAGTTGAAGGGTCAGTTTTTTTGGGTTCTTGAGCATGTTGATTGGTTCATTATAGATCGATTAAGGAGGGCTTGGCTGATGGACTTGTTCATTTTCCTAGTTTCATGGATTGATAAGCCTTGTGTGAAGATGAAGTGGATGGAAGATTTTATTGAAGGAGAAAAGTGTGAGACACACTTTCTTATTTACCCTAGGTGTCTGATGCAGGGGAATCCTTGATTCCTAAAGATTCTGGTAGTCTCAGTATTTTTTGATGGTGTTTGGTTAATTAACTAGCGATCTCAGTAGAAGATTGGATTTTCTCGGTCTTTGGTGGTAGTTCTCAGTTAGAATCTTCTTGGATTCACAGATGGATCTCAGTGGTCTTGGTAGGCATTCTTGGTTGGAATTTCTAGTGGATCTCGATGAATGATGGTAAACTCTATGACTTGGTGTTTTGTTGTTCGGTGCTCGGTTACAGATGGGGTCTTAGTCTTCATGTCTTTTTCTTGGTCATTGAAGTGGCTTGGTCACTAGAGGACTCAGTCACTGAAGGAGGTTCATTCATGGAAGGAGACTCAGCATTTCTAGTGCTTGATAGTTCTTGAGAATCTTAGTTAGTATGTTTTTTTGATATAATTCCTGACACTCGGTAGTTTGGGTTATTGATGGGTGTTCTTAAAGATTTGGGAGGCTAACTTGGTGCATTTATTATTGGTAGCTAATGTCACATTCTCCTATGTGGAATCTGGAGGTTGACATGGATAATATAAATTATTGTAAGGCTGTTTGAGAGCTAACTTGTATTGCATTTAATGTTTTTTTGTAGTAGAAGTTGACTTGGCTTGGGAATTAATTGTTTCTTTAAGATTACTTGTGGCTGAAGATTATTATTTAAGAGGATGTTTGGGTAGTTGTTTAGGGAGTAGAAGCAGATTTCTAGAGTTAGAGAAGATCTGGATAGAGTAGAAGAAGTGTACCAGAGATAGTAGCTTGTGAGCTTAGGAATAAGAAGATTGTTTGGTGGCCTGTGGGCACAACTTTAGATCTTTCTTGGAGTGCCTACTAGTGTCCTACTTGTGATGTAGACCTAGGCTAGCTAAGAAGTGTGTTGGATCTTGTTGATCTTGTAGGAATATTCCTTGCTTTGTAATTGGTCATAACTAGGAAGGCCTTACAACCTGACACATTGCATGTAATCAGTTGTTTATGAATGAAGATATTAGTTTTCTTTTAGATATGGTTTTGGTGTTGTGTTATTCCTTTATGATCTTGATTTTCTACTTGGTTGGACTATACTTAATTGGATCCTCCTACCCTATCCTGCATCATATGGTAAGTGGTTTAGGAAATGAAGGCAAGTGACATCACTTCCCATTTTCGTGTGTAAACTTCACTTGGGTTTTTGGAGGGTTAAATTGAGCCCTAGGGTATTAGTTAGGGTTAGTTTTAAGTACCCTAAGGAATGTGCATAGGTTTGGGGGTCAAATTTTACCCTTTTCTTCACCCAAGACTTCTAAAATACCTCTCAAAGTGAGGCTTCTTTGAGAATGACTAATTTGGACAAGTCTTCTAGGATAATCCCCCTCCCCATGTCTTGAATTAATTTTCATTTTTATAGCTAAGGGAAAGTGGCATGTGAGAAAGAACCAAGACACCTAACTTACTTTGGGATGAGGGTAGGAGAGAAGGAATTTATTTGGGCTATTCGGAAAAGGAGACTAGAAAAGAGGGAGACACATACATTATGCAATCTTGTTTTTTTTTTAGAAGAATTGACCTTGAGAGATCTAGAGGCTAGAGAAGGAGAAGGATAGCTAGGAAAGAAAAGAACTTCATCAAGTTCACCATTTCCATAGCTTGGAGTAAAGGTAGGTTCATCTACCTTGTAAGTTTATGTGTATGTAAATGTATTGTGTACTTAAATTATGTTGAGAATTTGTAGTGATATGTTCTCATTATTGTTTCATGAATTTTTATTCTTGTTGCCTTCCTTTTATGTTGTGAGTGTGTTGTGGGTGTGCAAGGCAATTCTCATCCTTGGGAGGATTTGAGAGAGTTTTGGGGTGAAGGGCATAGTTGGGAAATCTTTATGTGTAGAGCTTGGATGTATGGGCATCCTTGAAGCCTACTTGAGTTGTAATTTTGGGGCCATAAGGGTTGTGATTGATGCTCCATGTGATGAGCTAGTATGCTGGGAATGAGCTTGTGAGGCATGTAATATTGATTGTAAGTATTTGTTTTGTTTTGAGTATGGCATCTCCATAAGTGATTTTTCCACCTTCACCCAATTTTGGATCAATTGTGATCCTTTGTGCAAGCTTGGGAATGGGAGTAAAAATGTGTTTGTCTTTATTTTCATGATGTTGAATGTGAGATTGAATGTTTATATCCTATCTATCCTTGTTTCCCCTAGATCAGGGGTATCCATATAAGGCCTTGGCTAGGAGGTCAGCCTCCATGGTCAAAGGAGAATTTTTTTTTACTTGCAGGCTACTTCGAAGTTTATATGACTAGTTTTCATGATGCCATGTCCTTGTGGAAGCTTGAGGTCTTGAAGGAAGGAAAAGGAATTTATATGTTGTTTATTTTTACTTGTAGAATTCCAATTGAATGGAATATCTTCATTGTATTTTAGTTGTAATTGAATCTGTTGAAAAGTTTGTATATTTACATTATATGTAGAACAAAAGAATTGGGTTAAGGACATAGGATGGAGTATTTCAATTCTCAATTATTTTGAAATCAAAATGTATCATAATATAATTTATTTACTGGTGTGTAGAAAATTAAAGGAAAAAAAAAATGATTATTGAGGACATAGGAAAGTGAATTTACATTTTCTGATTAATTTTGAAATAAGATCTCTTCATAGATGAGAAGCTGTACAAATAAATTTCTTACTTTATTTTCTGTATTTAGATACATAAGACAAGAAAATTAGCTAAATTATTCTTTGCAATCTTATGACTATTGTGCTGGTAATTATACCATTACTGTACTTTAAAATAAATTAAATTTCCTGTAAATAGACTGTCTTAGAAATATTGTATTAGCCAAGTTGAGTTTACTTTAGTTTACGAAATCAATAGATTTAAAATTATCTAGCATGCCATGTTTTTAAAACTAAATTAAACTACAAATTTTACATATTATTAGTTTTGAATTATCTGTGCATGTGTTTGGGAAAACAATTATCTTGTCCATTTAAATGTTTACATAAAATGACCTAACCTTTATATCTATTCTGAATGCTTGTTTTATTTTTGTAATCTTACTAGGTTTATTAAATAAAAACCATGCACTTTTCACACACACACACACACACACACACATGTATATATATGTATCTATATATATACATACATACATACATATATATATATATATATATATATATAATATATATATATATATATATATATATATATATATGTATGTGTATATTATATATATATATATATATATATATATATATATATATAGATATATATATATATATATATATATACATACATACATACATACATACATATATATATATTATGTATGAATGTATATATATAGATATATTATATATATATATATATATATATATATTATATATATATACACATACATATATATATATATATATATATATACATACATACATACATACATACATACATACATACATACATATATATATGTATGTATGTATGTATGTATGTATGTATGTATGTATTTATATATA
>BSBK01000678.1:2202500-2203531 GCA_027943335.1 Chamaecyparis obtusa | reverse complement strand
TTAAATAATTTTTTTTTTATCGGTAAAAGGCCGAAGCCAGATAATTTTATTAATTCTTAAATTAGTACATAATTTTCTATTCAGTGCGAGCACTTGGTAGGAAAGAATGGAGAAGAAAATCTTCAATCTTGCCCGGGACAAAATCTTAGATTTTACAGAAGGAATTTGTTACATAAAGAGCAAATAGGGGCATACCCCTATTTACAATGTCCTACAAATATACAATATAAAGCCACTTATTAGCGAAATTTCCTTAAACTACAGGATAAATTTGCATTTGTCTTCCCAGCTCCATTTCTTTCCTGTTGATACCACTTTCTGGTTCCTCTTCCTACAATAAGCCTGCAAAGAAGTCTACAAAACCACTATTGATTGTTTCCCCAACATGGGTTAGTAATATAATATAGAATCATCAAACTATACCAAGGATACCATGGTTGTTCTTTTAAAATCATGCATTCAACAATATTTAGTTTAAGTGTTTAGTTGTCTTAGTTCGTTATATATTCCTTAAACTTAAAATCATGTTAGCCTACCCACCTTACGTTAAGACTTAATTTTACATCCCCTGACTTTCTCCTTATCTCTTTTTATACTTTTTACTAAACCCAGAATTTTGATCCTTGATAATCCCTATCTAAAATGTCTCCTTTATACATTTTTAAAGGGAGCCTTCTCCCTTTTGTCTTCGTGTTTAATTATCATTTAATGTGATCATTTTTCTATATAAATTATGGATACCTTATTGGTGTTAGATCCTTCCTATTTAACTAAGAAATTATGCTCTTAATAATCAAAAATCATGTTTGACTGTACCTTAAAACCCTTATTCTTGAAAATTCCAATCATTTAAATGAACTACGAATCTTGCTTAAGGGTTACCCCAGTTTTTAATTGATCTTACTTTTGTTACCTTAATTTACAAACAACACATATCATACAGAGAAAAAACAAAACCATGTAATTCCTAAAAGATTCACCAATAAAAGTTATGTGAATAACACTGATCTTGAATCATACAATTGTGAAAA
>BSBK01000678.1:2047500-2197500 GCA_027943335.1 Chamaecyparis obtusa | reverse complement strand
TTAGGGAGATCTTCTTATCTCTGTAAAACTTCATACCCTTGAAGCTAAGCCCAAACACCTCTGCGATAAGCTCTTTAGTGATTTTCACAGTCATGCCACCAATGGTCACAGTGCCATCCTTCCATGACTCAACAATCGCTGTCGTGACTTCAACTTTGAACCCATGTAGGCATTCCATATATGTGGTGAGGCCACCCTTTTTGAGCTTATCCCAAACCTCTATCATTTTCTTCCACTTAATGCAGTCCTTTGGCTCCATGCGATTAAGCCCACCACCCATAATTTCCTCCAAGAAAAAAACCTGAACCGAAGTAGCAGAAACGAAGCAAAGATAAACAATAATGGCTGCCTTCAAATTGGAATCTATGCTAATATACGCATGTTTACACCTAGTTATCTTGGGAAAGGCAAGGCTTTCTGTAACCCTCATAACCACATTAATAAACTTGTGTCTTTTCATCATAGCTTTTTGAGATATTCCAAATCAGCTCTTTTGCTGTGAATCCTATCAAACGCCAACTTGGTTTTCAAATCAACGATCAAATCCTTACCTCATTGCCATGTCATGATGTCCTTAGCCCTGATAGCATAGTTAGCCAACTCATTCGTAGTACCATTCACCTCCCAGAAGTTGTGGGAAATGATAACCTGCGTAAAATAATTAATGATAATCCAAGCCTCCTTAATAATAGCCTTAATAGACCATGATGGTTTGGTCACACCTTTAATGCAGTTTAAGATGTTCATGGAATCACCTTCGATCCACACATTCAGGGACATGTCCTTATTAATAATTTTTAAAGTTTGAAGGAGAGCCATAGCCTCCGCCACATGATTGATCTGCACACCAATGGGGAGTGCCATGACAACAAGATAATTCACCATGTCATCCCTTATAATCCCACCATAGCCCGCTGGACCCGGGTTACCCTTCACCGCACCGTCAAAATTGACTTTGATCCATCCAAGAGGGGGGAAATCCAGATGGAATTCTCCCATTGGGAAGAGGAATTGGATTTAGTGCTAGCAACATTACCTTCAAAAAATAAATCTAGCTTCAAACCAATCAAAGTGGTGCAATTCTCCATGATACTTCTCTTAATCTTCTCTGCAATCACCACTGGAGGGAGGGCGATATCTCTGAACACTATGTCATTGTGTTCTCTCCACAGTGTCCAAATAACATGGGGGGTGATGAAATTCCACAATAGCTTATCCATAGGGACCTCCACATTTCTCCATTGAGTAATGAAATTCTCCATGTTATTAGGAAAAAACCAGCATAACTTCCAGCATTGTAAAGTAAGACACCAAACTTCCCAAGAATACCGACAGTCAATAGCCAGATGGAAGACTGACTCCTCAACATTCTTACACAAAAAGCACCTGTTGGGTAGAATCATGCCACACTTTTGGAGATTGTTAATAGTGAGAATCTTATTCTGCAAAAACAGCCAAAAGAAAATATTAATTTTAGGAATCAACCTTTTATCCCAAACCTGGGCCCAAAAGGGAGGAGGATTCAACTGCTTCAACAAAATCTCAGAGGCAGAGGCAACATAAAAGACTTCAGAAGGGAGAATTCCCCAAATCAGCTCATCGGCCCTGGTCATGTTCACTTTCCAAACCTTTAGGTCCAGCAGTAGAGGCTTAAGGGCATCATCAATAACAAAGAGGTCAATTCAAGATGCCCCCCCCCCCAATAGTCACTAACCCATAGACCAAATCTCTGTAAGAAAATATATATGAAAGGTCATAAGGAGGGGACAAAGTTTAAAGGAAAGTATTTAAGCCAACAATCATCCCAGAATTTAATTCTCCAGCCATTACCCAAATACTATTTTGCACCCTTGAAGGTCGTCTCCTTAGCTTACTAGATGCAATTCCAAATAAAAGAACCCTGCACCTCAGACTTCATAAAGTTTGAAATGTGAGAGAAAGGGTAGAGATATTTATTGTGGATTATTTTGTTCCACTCTTTAAGCTCACCAAAGATCCTCGAAATTTGCTTAGCCAGAAGTGCCTGATTAGTAACTCTTAAGGGGCGGATCCCCAACCCTCCTCACTTCTTAGGAGTACAAACCTTATCCCATGCAACTAAATCCAATCTCTTTATTTCTTCCACACCTATCTAGAAAAAAGTTCTCTGAATCCTCTCAATAATGTCTACATATTTACTAGGAATCTTAACTAGGCTTAGAGCATAGATAGGGAGACTCTGCAAAGAGGCCTTCAAGAGTTGGAGTTTACTAGCTTGACTTAGTAGAGCTCCTTTCCAACCAGCTAATTTTCTATTGAGTCTATCCACGATTCCAACCCAAAATGAGTTAGGAGGTTTTAAGCCCAAGGGAAGACCGAAGTAAGTGGCAGGCAAGGTACCAATTTCACATCTAATAATTATGGCTATTCTATGTTGTCTTTCCATAGGTGTATTAATAAAAAACAAAAATCTCTTGTTCCAATTAACAATTTGACCAGTACCCAAAGAGTAATTGGACAGAGCCTATTTACTAATCCTAGCCCCTAGGATGGACGAGGAGCCCATGATGACAATTTCAACAACAAATTTCTCATGGGAGCATGACCTAGAGGTAGAGGAAGGAGTGAGGCCCCTGATGGATCCATTAGTCACTAGTCTCTAAAAATAGTGACCAATACACTCGGCGAAGATGGAAAAAAGAATAGGGGACAAGGGATCTCCTTTTCGAAGCCCCCTGGAAGGCCTCAAGAATCTGGAAGAGGATCTATTCACTTTGACCACAGCTATAGAGGTACTAATAAGTTGGAACACCAATTGCAAGAGTTTATCACATAAACCAAAGGAGCACAAAACCTTGACTAGAAAATCCCAGTCCACCAAGTCATAGGCCTTTGAGAGGTCAAGTTTCAACAAAAAACTGAAGTTGAGAGAAGCCTAAGTAGAATGAATAACCTCATGCTCCTTCGTAATAGAGTCAAGGATTTGCCTGTAGGGACAAAGTTGCTTTGCTGGGGAGAGATAATCTACGGGAGAATAGCCAGCAACCTAAGAGTAATAACCTTGGAGAAAATTTTGTACACCGAATTACATAAGTTGATCAACCTGAAGGAATAAACTGAATCAACTCCAGGTCTATGGGAATCAAGACTATAAAGGTAGCATTAAGTTCTTTCAGCATGGATCTGGAACCAAAGAACTCTTTCACAACATTGCGAATATCTAGACCCACAATATGCCAGAATTTATGAAAGAAAAATAGAGGAAACCCATCCGGACCCAAGGACTTATCACCCTCAAAAGAGAAAACAGTAGTCTTGATTTCCTCCGAGGAAGGAATAACTATAAGCTTCTTATTAGTAGCTTCATCAATAATGGAGGGGATGGTCTCAAGAAGAAAAGCTTGGTTATCCAGGGAGAGAGCCAAATATTTAGAAAGTAGAGAAGAGAAAAATTCAACCATAGCCAAAGAAATATCCTTGATATTAATTAGCTCTTTAGAAGCCACCCTGAGTCTGGAGATTCTGTTGGACACCCTGTGTTTAGAAGTAGACATATGGAAGAACTTGGTATTTTTATCTCTAGCTTTGAGCCATATCAATCTAGACCTCTGTCTCCAATACTCTTCTTCTTTGGAAATGATGTTATGAGTTTTGGATAGGAGAATCTCCTCTCTTTCCTTCAGGTCTTGAGACAAGCCGAACTGTTGGATAGTCTCCTGAATATCATCAAGGTCCCTTTTCAAACCAAGCTTGGTTTTAAAGATGTCACCAAAAACTTCCTTTCTCCAAGATTTAATATGTTGTTTTATATGCTGGAGCTTTTTAGGCACCCTGAACATAGTGGTACCCCGAATGTTAACATTCCACCATCCATTGATCTTCTGCTCAATTTCTGGGTGATCGATCCACATTTTCTCAAATCTAAAGGGGGGGTTACCATTAGACATAATTGAATCAGCAACAAAAGAGATAGGGAAATGATTAGACCCAATCTTTGTTAGAGAGGATAGCGAGCAGCCAAAGCTATTGAACCAACAACCAGGGGTCAAAGCACGATCGAGACGGACTTGGATAAGATCCAATCCAACTCTTCTGTTAGACCAAGTGTAGTTAACCCCTGGAAAATCCATATCAAAAAGAGCCTATCTATTGACAAAGTCCATGAGCTCAACACGACCATCCATATGACTCTAGCTGTCAACTCCACCAAACTTCTCATTATCTTTCAAAGGACAATTGAAATCACCCACAACCAACTAGAGAGAATCATTGAAAGAGAGTCTTTGATTCTCAACTCTCTTCCAATACTGAACCCTTCCAACTTTGGTATTAGGAGCACATATATTAGTAGAAACCCATTCAAAATTAGACTTGAGGTGGATAAATTTGATGCTCAAGCAATTCAGGTTATCGACAATCACTTCTCCTCTAAAATTGTTCTGATTCCAAAAAACAACAATACCCCCCGAGGCCCCTTCAGAGCTAGAACCAGCAACACCTCCATTTTTGAAGATTTTTTATTTTTTCCACCTTATCCTTCACCATCTTAGTCTCCTAAACAAGAATGATATCGAGTTTGTAATCTCTAACCAAATTCCTAAGACTATATTGTTTATGGGGGCATTTAAACCCTTGATATTCCACGAGATGACTTTCATTTCTTTACTGGGGTACAAACTCCCTAGATGGTCAACTGCTTGCCATCCACAATATCCTTCTTGCTATCTCTTTCTCTAATCTCTTTGTTAGAGAATATGCCTTGTATTTTTTCTGAGATCCAACGTCCGCCTTAAGACACTTAGATCCCATATCAGCTTTACTACAGGTGAGAACACCCTTGGACCCTGGGGTAGAGTGCTTATTCTATTATTTTCTTTGTTTCCTCCCCATGTGTATGGTTTAGGGATCACCATTATGATTATCCATGAGGTCAAGCCCATCACGAGCTATAGGGTCCTCATCACCACTCCCCAAATGGGTGAGACTACAACAACTATTATTGAGCTTCTTTTGCCGAAAAATACTTCTAAATATACTAACAGTCTGAAAAAGTTATTGTTTGAAAAAATCTATTAAAGTAAGGTAAGATTTGAGGAAAACTATACTGAAGATACTTTCCTTGATACATTAGAAGAATAACTTGAAAACATTCTACTTTTAATTGAACTTACTAAATCGATTTAGACGCCCTCCTGAAAATTCCTGATACTAGGTCCTTTAATAGGTTGAGAATAACCCCAAAGAAAATCCTTGTAAAACAACTATTAAAGTACGATAAAATACCTTCACTAAGAATCATTAATAATATAAAAAAAATTGTTGATTATATAGCCAATAAAGTCTTATATGTTTAATTTCTACATGTAGATAAAATTGTCCATCATTATCCATCATATTCAGCCAAAAGGGAAATATGACTGAACCGTATAAATGATTGTAGCAAAGGAAATAGTATTATCTATGTCTTAGAATCTGGTTCGACCTTAACGCTTAAAAACTAGAAATAAACTTCTATCTTAAACTTTCCTATTACAAAAAGAACCCTTCTCTTAAAAACTTCACACAAGCACTATTAATCCTTTTGAACCATTTGACAGCTCCAACTTCCTTCGCTCTTTCTAACAATTATGATGATCTCTTCCTCCCGCGCAAAATTCCCTGAGTAGCGAGAGCACCTTTTTACCTCTGAAGACAATATGCAAAGGTCTTCCTTCTCAACATCATCCAGAGCTTTTGGGATGTCAAAACCTTCTTCTCACTAATAATTGAGTAACCATTCCTTCTCCAAGTCTTCTTGGAGAAGTTCTTTGAATAGGAACTCCAAATTCCTGCTCATCTTCGGCCAAACTTCGTCAAACCTCTTCTCATCTTTAAAAGTCATTAACGACATGTGCTGAGATTTAGGAATTCCTTGAAGATTCTTTAACTCTGACTTCATGGTAATTTCTGGCAGGGGAATTGTTAGGTGGTTATCAATGCAATACACCATTTTTTCCAACCCTCCCAGAAGGTCTTCGAGGAATATAATCTTAGTAACCTTAACAACTTCATCCTTTTTATGCCTAACAAAGACAATGAGGGCAATAAACTAACGTATTATATTCCCATTCATTCTAAACAAGAATTCATTGTCAAAATAGTGGTCTCCCATACCTTTTTCCAATGCTCATCTAGCAGCAGCCAAGAGGGGATTCAACATTCTATTCCATCTCTCAGGTTTTATAGTTCCTCTAAATGCCATAGCCCGGTGATCTTCAAAAACAAAGGTGAGGAGACGAGTTTCCATTTGTAGTTGTGATTGGTTGACTTGTCTAACAAGGTTTGTCTGTGAGCAGCTAAAAAGGGAGAATTCTTCAAATACACTCCTTCGAAAGGGCAAGCTTTATTTAATGAGTTTTCCTTGTCCTTGATTAATAATTATAATTACTCCCTTCATCCTCAAGATCTTAAGGGATTTGTGATTTGTATTTTTCATAATTTTACACACGTTGATAGGTGTCATGATTGCTTATTATGCTTTAATATCTAATCCCTTTAATACTTTCAAGATCTCAATTTCATCCACTTCCAAGGGAGGGCATTAATTCTAGGTAGCATTTAATCATGGTACGACAACTTGCCTATGGCATGAGCTGCAAGCTTATCTTAGCTAATTTGAAAGATAAGGATTAATCCTTAAAAAGTAGAGTATTAAATATGGTAATCAAAATGTTAGAGGGGAGATAGTTAAAGACATGGGGGATTGATCATGGCATATTTTTTGTGACTAAGGTTCAATATTAATAAAATTTGGGTTATTAAAATTCTATTTTGATTAGGAGATTAAGCATTGGATTCAAATGTTAGAGTCATCCTAACTACAATTTCGGATAGAGTATATATGGTTAAAGAAAAAGAGGAGTTTAGTGTAGTGACTACTAGCTGTTAGGATTATGGAGAAAGAGATTCAATTCTATTTTGAAATTCTACTTTGCCTAGAGCTAAGAGAAGATCTAATGGGAACCTTTAGGAGGGGGCCTTATATTGTCTCTACTTATATTTGTCTATATAGCAGAATTTTTCCCGTTCATACCCCATTCTATAATGGCTTTATCGACCTTATATTCTTCCTATGCCTATTTTAATCTACACTTAGAAGGGTAGAATGCAGAAAATCTAGTGACTCTTTCATTTAGAAGTAAGGATTCTATTTTGGGCCTTTGGTAGTATAGTAAAATTAGATTACACAATTTAATAAACAATTTTACTTAAGTTCCTAATTGGAATTGGACTTAATACCTGACAACATACATTAGATGAAAATATTGTTTTTTTGAATTAAAAGTATCCGGGCTAAGTAGGGCTAAGGGTAGGAATCTACGAACTTACAAGCTTTGAAGAGGAAGCTATCCGATGTCATTCATCACCCATTGACATCCTTTTGGAGAATCAATGGGGGAAACATTAATAAGCTCTTAGTTATTTGAGAGAAAATCCTAGATTTGGATCTGAATATTAGGTACCCTATTACGTTGGTTGAAGATCTATCTAGAACTAATAGAGACTAGGAAAAATGAGATACTACTCTCACTGTTCCAGATTCTCATGAAAGGGTAGAGGGTTAAGAGTTCTATCATCAACCAGATCTAGGTGATAATCTTCTCCTTTTAGGTTTTAATAATTAGATTAAGGGATTGTGAAGGAAGTTATACCATTAGACCATATCTTAAACTACTACTCTCGATTATTTAGATTTACAATTTCCTAGGATATGCCATATGCTCCCAAGTTAGCTAATGAGTCTGCAACATTGTTTCCTTCCATATGTATACGATTGATGTTAAAGTGTCCAAAAGTATATACTAACTCCATAGATCTTCCTACCAAAACATTTGACTGCTAGTTTCAAGTTTGACCTTTTCTTATAGCATTAATAACTAAAGAAGAGTCCCCTTCAATCTCTAACTTATCTATGTTTAGTTTTTTACACAGGAGCATACCCTCTATTAGAGCCTTCAACTTTACGACGTTATTAGATTCTATCCCTAGAGTAGTAGATTTTATTGCTACCATCAATCCATCCTCCCTATGGATATAACACCCGACACCTGCCTTACCAAGGTTACCTCGGGAAGCTCTATCAAAATTGAGCTTAAACCAGCCCAAACCTAGGGGTTTCCACACACAATTAGCTCTTTCATCTTCATTTGGTTGTTTCCTATTTCCATAGAAGGTAGGAATTTTTAAACCAAACCATTTATTCCTAATATAGTCATCCTCTCTAGAAAAATTGACATATGTTCTTCCTAACATATTTCTACAATTTACCATTTCTACAATCTAGCCTCTACCTTGTTTAAGAATTGATCCAAATTCAGTTTTGATTCTTTGAAGATATGTCGATTTCTTTCCTTCCAAATTTCCCAAATTAGCATAGAGGGGGCTGTCCTCTAAATCTTACTATACATATCTTTGCACTTGAAATGAGGCCAGCTTCTAAAGACCTCTACTATATCATTTTGCAGCGGAGAAGACCATCTTAGTTTCCTAGATAACCAACACCAACAATGGTTAGAAAAACTGCATCCAATTAACATATGGTTCACACTCTCACTATCTTTCTCATGGAGAGGGCATCTACGAGGGCCTAAGAAACCAATTTTCCTAAACCATTATGCAGTTAATATTCTCTTTTGTAAAGCTACCCATGCAAACATACTAGCTTTGGGCATGCAATCTTTACCCAACGCAAATCAATTGGTAAGTTAGATGGGGTCGAAGGGGATGAGTCAAGAGCTAAGAGACCATCTTTTGCATTGTATTTTTCATTAGCATCTTTAGCCCAAATAATGGAATCATTTCCATCCCTTAAGAAAATATTCCTATTGTTCAAAATGTTGGTAATTCTAGATATCACTTCTTGAAATAAACCTAAATTCTCAAAGGATTCCACTTACATCCTAGAGCTAGGTTATCCACTGAATAATCTAGGTAGTCTTTAAAAAAGATTCCCCTAGCCTTTGAAATATGTCTAATAATTTCTAAATCTCCAAATTCAATTTTGAGTGGAGGAAAGGTTCCCCAGGAATCCTCCCAAAATAAAGCCTTACTCCCATCTTTAATATCCCAGGAAATACCATCCAAAATCAGCTTACTATAACTATTAATATTTTCCAAATTCTAGAACCTTTAGGAGGAGAGCTATGTCTACATATGCTCAATTCATCTCTCCTGTCTAAGTACTTAAATCTCATAATTTTTGCCCATTTTAAATCAGGGTTTTGGATCATTTGCCATACTAGTTTAGCACCTAAGGCTATATTATGCTTTATAAAGTTCTTGAATTCAAGCCCTCCTTCAAACCTCTTCTTACAAATTGTTTTCCATGCAATTAGAGCCATACGTGACTTGTCTTTTGAACCTTGCCAAAAAAATTTCTTAAACTTCTTGGAGATCTCATTTTTTGTGCCTTCTAGTAAGTTGAGGCACGTCATTTGATAAATTGGGATAGATGACAATACTGATTTAATTAGCATTGCTTTCCCTATAAAAGTTAGCCACTTACCCTTCCACGAGTCTATTTTCTTATCAATTTTTCTAAGCACATTTCTCCATAGGTTGGTAGATCTACTACCTTTATCTAGGGGTAAACCTAAATATTTACAGGGTAGGGATCCTATTTTAAAGCCTAGTTTTCTACAAATACCCATCTCTAGTTCTTTACTAGTGTTAAAGAAAAATATTTCAGACTTATTCTTATTTATTTGTTGACTAAAGGCAATGGGGTAGTTCTTCATTATTTCTACAAAGGTCATCGCTTCTTTGATACTAGCTTCCCCAAAGACAAGATTGTCATCCATAAATTGTTGGTGAGTACAAGGGTCTAACTCTGATGTGATTTTAATACCATTTAAGGTTCCATTTCTCCATGCTTCAATCACAAATATTCCCAAAGCTTCTGCCATTATAATGAAGAGGAAAGGGGAAAGGGATCACCTTGTCTTAAACCTTGGGAAATATCAAAGAAACCCACTGGAGAACCATTTATCATGATACACATTTTTGGACCTGAGATGCATTCAAAAATTAAATTAATCACTTGTTTGGAAAATCCAAATGCTTCTAAACACTTACAAAGGAAGCGCCAATCCACCTTATCATAAGCCTTCCTAATATCCAACTTAATTAGCATACTTGGGGATTTGCTCGTTTGGACAGTATGGATGGCTTCTTGGGCTATTATGAGACTATCTAGAATAGATCACCCCATAACAAAACTTGTTTGCTCCTCTAATATTATTAGAGGAAGGAGAGCCTTGTTTTGTTGGCTAACATTTTAGTTAGTAATTTTTAGATTGTATTGCATAGAGATATTAGTCTAAAGTCTTCAAAGCTTTCTAGACTCGGTGTTTTAGGGATCAAGGAGATGAAGGTATTATTAATTTCTTTCAGAAGTTTCCCTAAGTTGCACATACCCTCTAAAGCCTCTACTAGTTCTGGCCCCATAAAGGGCCAACATTTTTGAAAGAAAAAGGTTGGGAAGCCATCAGGACTAGGGGATTTATTTGGATGAAGGCTTTTAAGGGTATTCTCCACTTCCTCAATTGAGAATCTGGCATTAAGTAGTTTATTATGGTTATCATTAATAATATGGGGAATGTTTCTTAATAAGTCATTATGAGCTCTAAAATGTGAACCATCTTCATTATTTAAAATATTGAATAAGTAGTTTGTTGCTTCATTAGATATATCTTCCGGGTTATCCAAAATTTCCCCATTGGCTCTCTTGATGGATGTAATTCTATTAATGTTTCTTCTAATTTTAGAACTATTGTGAAAAAAAATTTGTGTTTTAATCCCCCTCTGCTAACCATGTTTCCCTAGATCTATGTTTCTAATAAGCTTGTTCCTTAGATAAAATTTCCTCATAATTTTTGAGAAGTTCCTTCTCTTTGAGATAAGAATTCTCATTCATTCCTATAGACAATACTTCCTCATTTAATGTTTTTATATCATTTTCAATTTTATTTTATTTTCAAAGATGTTCCCAAAATTTTCCTTATTTCATTCAATTAGTTTCCTCTTAAATTAATTTGAGCTTCTGCATTACGATGTATATTTTTTTATCCTGTAAAGTTGGCTTCCTTCCACTAGGCCTCTATCAGTTTAATACAATTCTCATCCATAAGCCACATTTTTTCAAACTTAAAGGGGTTTTTCTTAGGGATATTAAGTTCCAAGTAGTGAAGGGCTAATGGATAATGGTCTGACCTTGAAGTAGCTAGGATGGAGGCATTCATATCAAAGTCAAAGGATGCTAGATTTCCTATAAATAAAAATCTCTCTAATTTTTATGCAATAAAGTTAACATCTAATCTTTTTTTGGACCAAGTGTAGTCTCCTTCCTTTGTTTTGATTTCAGAGGCATTTAAATCCCTCATCCATTCCTTGAATTCTAGATTTGTTTGGGAGAGCTTCCTTGAGCCTCTTTTTTTGTCTGAGGCCTCTAAGATTGAATTATAGTCTCCTCCTAATAGAAAATTTTCATTGGGATGTAGACTGATAAAATTATGATTTTCTTCCACATATTTCTTTTAGATCATGAAAAACTTTTGGCCCATAAACATTTATTAGGATTAGATTAAATTTGATTCTTGTGCTTTTTAATCTTCCACTAATCCAGTTAGTTGACAATGTTATCTGGGTAAACTTGCATAGTCTGGGGTTCCAAATCATTGCTAACCCCCCAGAGGCACCATTAGAAGGCTTGCCACATATCTCCCATGAACCTAGTTTCTTTTTCAAATAATTATATCCCTCTGAATCTAACTTCATTTCCTAAATGAGAACTATTTCTGAATTAAAGATTGATAGTTGCCTCTTTAGGAGGCATAGTTTGTTAGGGGCATTAATGCCCCTAACATTCCAAGAGATTAATCTCATATTTTCTTGGGAAGGAACTTCCCCTTCCGTGCATCTAAAAGAAATGTAATCTTAATTTGACCAACAACTTGGCCTTCTTTGTTCTATAATTCTTTGAGGGATTTCCTGCCTCTTTGTTTTGGGAGGTTGGCACAATCAGGTGAAGATTTACCTATAGCATTATGGCTTAAACCTAAAACTTTGAGTGGTAACACTGGATTCAAGGGTTGTCCTTCAACTTCTTCAAAAACATCATTATCTAGAGACTCTAGAATCTTAGTTACAATTTCTTTATCCTTGTTAAATTTTGATTCAAAATGAAGGGTAACATTTAATCCTAAAAAATCATTAATAGCTACAATTTTTGACAATTATGAGACAAAATCATTCCTACCTGAGACCATGTCAAAGTCATCTTCAGGCTCTTTCCCTAAAACCAAGATATTATTTTCTCTAACTACAGGTTCTGCCTTTCCCATCTGCATGGGTGAGGTTTGATTAGAGGTGAATTCGGTATCCAGGCCCATCTTTACCTGATCTATTAGAATTTCATAATTGGTGGGTAAAGGAGAAGAGGTAGAGGGGGGAGAGTTAAGTGGGGCCACTTGATGCCATGTTCAATAATTCCTTCTGGATCTTGGTTAATGAGTTCTAATTCCTTTTTAACTACCCTACTCATTTCTTCTATCTAGCCTAGAATATCTTCCAGAGATTGTTTATATTCTTTGATTCCTATATCTTTCTCACAGTTAGTAGTCATTATGTGTGTTTCTATGTGTGAATTAATATTTTGAGTTCATATTTTTCATGAATTTTTACCTTTTTGATAGAGGAATCAACTAGAATGCTCAGATTCCCAATCATAATTTCATCCATAACATCAATGTTGGATTCTGAGTAATTTAAGATGGCATACCCTCCTACATCTTTAAGCAATAAAGCCTTAACCATCAGGAATTGATTAAGAACTTGTTTTCCTAAGATTCCTTTTTTTGATTTATTAAAAACTTCATTATCCGAGTTGCAATACAAATCCTCCTCTTCCAATTCTATAGTTTCCAAAATAGCAATGGGGGATATAAAAAATTCATTATGTTCACTTTTAATTTTGATTTTTTCTAGGGATTTTAGATTGATATCCATTCTTACAATATTAGTCGCATTTGATTGTTTAAAGGGGGTTTCCACAAAACCTATGAATTTGCCAATCTGATTACCTATTTGTCTAAAGAAATTTTCATTGATAAGTTCTATGGGAAGATTTGGGAGAAGGACAACCTTTTCTACCAGAAAATTCTTTAGATTGCTAGGGTTAAAAAGATGAGACCAATCTAATATGGAGAGATTAATATTTCTAAATTTAGGGCAGCATCGCCTAAGTAATCGCTCTTTCAAATCTAGTTTATTACATCCTAAAAAAGATAAAATCTTTTGATAAGAGTGTTGTTTTTACTCGATTAGAGAGCTGAGTTGTTAACCAAGTTGCGAGTTTAGAGGAAGAAACTCCAAAGCCATTCCATCTTACCAAAACTCTGCGCTTCTTACACATCTCTAGAAAATGTTCCAACTTGCCATTTGAAAGATCTAGGGTAAAATTCCCAGTGTTAGAAGGGTCAGGCGAAAGGGGAGAGATCAGGGAGCACTAATGAGGAGGACAATAGGGTTTAACTGGAGGAGAAGAGAAATAAACATCATCTGAAATAGGTTTCTGAGATGCTTCTGAAGGAAAAAGAGGAGAACCTATTCTCCAAGGAAAGCAAAGGAGGAGGAGACTTGGGATGAGAAATTTTTGCTTAAAATCCCCTAACCCTAGCTTTAGATTTTATAGGAACCACTTTGATCCAAGGGTTAGAGTTACCAGAAGGGAGCGATAGAGCGGGATTAAGAGGCGAATTCAATTGAGATTGAGGATGTGAGGAATCTACCATAGGAAAGCATGAAAATAAAGAGCAGGAATTCCCAACATATTTAGTCTAAATAAAAAAGGAGATTCACTTGTCTAAAGAATCAACAGAACAAAAACTTACAGATCTCTGAGGAGCTAAGCTAAACCCTGGATAAAATAGAGGAGAGCATAAACCATAACTTTGAACATTTGAAGCAGATCGCGAGGCCGAAGCCGCATTAAAATGCAAAAAAGGTTGAGAGAGAGAGAGTAGCTCACTTGCAGAGAGGAATTCATTCGCAGAGACATCTTTTTTATCATGGCCATGTATTAAAAAAATAAATAATGTTTTTATTAATTGTTATAAATTATTTATGTTTTTTCTTATTTGTATGTATTTGGTCATTTAGTCTATCTATTAGTCTATTTTTAAGTTTTTATTTGTATTATTTAAATCATTTTCTTACTTTTAAATATGTGATTTCTACCTTCATCCCCAACCTCCTCTTTTTATTTAGTCTTAGTCTACAATCAATCATTTTTCTCTTTCAACAACTCTTTATCATCCTAATGCGTGAAGTGTGATCCAAAATGTTAATGCAAAAGCATTTCTACATAATTGAATGAATGAATGAATGAAGGAATTTTATTGACATCCATGAGATCGAACAGTCTAGGGACCAAGAGACACCAAATTAACTTGTTTTCAAACTATTTTTCATTCTAGTTCTTTTGTTGTAAATATTGATTAGGAAACTCATTGTTTTGTGAAGCCTTACCTCCACAAAAAGTTCATTCAAACTACCCACCTTTAAGTTGTTCTCAAACTAACCATGAATATCTTTATAGAGCTTCCTATATCCACTTATGATCCTAGCTATAGAGCTCTAAAACTCAGAGATGGGTCATTTGAGTAAGTAACCTCTTATGGATAGTAAAATGTATTCAATCATCAACTTAGGGACGTAAGCTTAAAATGGGTTACCACTATATGTGCATCAAACTTTTACTTTAGTTGTCATCTATTATATTGAAAAGTAAATTATAATGAAAACCATACACTTAATAATATAAAACTATGAATAACAATGATTAATGTTAAGTAATAAATTGGCCAGCTCTTATGCAACAATAATAAATAATAATAGGTGGAAAATACAAAGTTGTTTATACTTAAGCTAAAATGAAAACATACCAACACTAAACTTATTGAAGAACTCTCTAAGATACATGATCATCACACAATCCAATACTAATGTTCAATAGAATCTAAGTTACTAGCAACAAAACTTAATTATCTATTCTAACAACCAATTCTCCAAGTGGAGAAATTCAGTATAGATGATACCTCTTATTATTAGTGGTCTCTATGGTGTATATCCTTTAGTTGCAGACTTTGTATAAACTCTATGAACTCACCCTTATTATTTGTATAAATCAAACCATGGCTGAAATAGTTGTGATGTTTTGGGGCAGGAATTTCCACTTTTCTTGATCCACTCCATATGGTGAACTCATTAAAAGTCTGTGCTACTTCCTTTTGAAATGTGATTATATTATATTTAATAGAAAAAAAAGTTCTCCAAATGTGATAAATATTTAACGAGGCCTTGAAAAAATTAAATGTGGCCCAATCTTCTAGATAGAGGTTGGAATTATTTATAAGGAGGCTTTCTAGGCTATAGGAAGCTTGCTTTATGGATTTGACATGATGAATTTGTGTGATGATTTATGTAAAGCTGAGGATGACAACCTTCACAAGATCAAGAAGGTTTGGATGAGAACCTGAATCCTAAATGTGGATTCACAATGGTGTTCACAATTGGCCCAAATTTGTGAGTTCTCCATTGGAGACAAATTTGCAGCGGCTGAGGGTTTGATTTATAAATCGAGGTACTTCTTTAATTTTTAGAATAAAGTTATTTTGATTGGAAAAAACAATTATATTATTGTTGAAGCATACTTTTTAGTGGTGGTTCAATTAATTATTATTTGGAGACTAGTTTGGAGTTGAAATTCAGAGCTACACATTATGGTTTTGATAGTCTTCAACAATGTGCTTTCATATTTCTAAGCATCATTGAGGACATCAACTAGAAGAACAAGTTTATCAGACCTGACATTGCTTTATTGGGAGTTTGAAAAGGTCAACTAGGGTTTGAAGTATTTTCTAAGGATAGATAGGGTTTAATAATAATTTCTGAGGTATTTTGTACCTAAATTTGTATACTTTATTCTTCTTTATCTTAGAAATATAAGAAAAAAATCATTGTGTTCATTTCTGGAATTTCTGGACAGAAATAAAGGAATTTATTGTGCTTTTTCTAGGGTCAGTATTACTCGGAAATTTATTTCTTTTAGCGGAAAAATCAGTCTTATAATCTAATTATAAATTTGGGTTTACTGTAAAAAAAATCATATGCAGATATAGTTTCAGATTCTTTTGTGCACTAGTTCTAAAAATATTGTTATCTTTTCCTAGTATCCCTCTTTGGGGATGTTACATGAAGACTTTCTTCCTCTACCTCTGAAACTTCTATGTAAATGTGTATATAACAAGACTCTCTTGTGTCTCCCTGTACATTGATGCCCAACATTAATGTTCCTCAAGGTAGAAGGTGGTGGTGATCTATCACATTTTGAAACATGTATCCATCAAAAAAAGGTGTTTCCTTTGGTGTCCTTGTCGTGGATTGGAAATAGTATCACAAAAATGTACTATGATAGTTTCTTTACATTCATATAACTAGTTGTCATGCATGATTTTCCTTTCCACCAAAACAAATCTTACAATGAAGTCCATATATTATGATAAATATTTACAACCTTGTTGAAGTGCTACTAGGCATGCTACAACAACCGATATCATATGAATCCTCATACTAAAACTATCCACATGCTAAAGTTGTAATGAGAATTTGTGAAAAATACAATATTAGTGATAATACGATCCATCAATGTGATGCTCTTTTCCTTTCTAGATGTGGATTCCCAAGCTCATGCTATTTGAAGATTCCTCTTAAGGAATGCCCTGTTCCATTCACACTACTTGCTACACAAAAAGTTATGCTAGTTCCACTTCTATACCGTACAATAAGTAGAACAAATTACAAGCTACAAGGATAATTGACAACATTTTCATGAAATGCAATGCATGCTTAAAACAACAGGAAAATGTCCATACAACTGCCCATGCTTCTATATATAGACTCAAAAATGATGTACTCATGTTTAAAGTGCATAAATTTTCTAAAGCATGAATATGTAAACATATATTCAACTTTTGATGCCAACAAAGTGTTGTTTTTGGTCCTAAAAGACAACCAGATTTATGAAGCGAAACCATGTCTATCCAATCCAAACAATCATTGAACTCAACAATGAACTATATCTATTTATGGATCACATGGACATTTGATCGAATATGCTACAGATGTAGTAACTGTAAGTTAAATATTAGGCTAACAAAGGAGAGTTCTAGTTCACTCAATTTAAGTAACTCCATCTCAGTTAAACTAAATAAGATGCCCATGTAATGTACTATTCACTAACTGGATACTATTAGTGAAAACTATTAGAATAATATCTCTAAATATCTTATTTATTATTATTTTAATGGTCAATATTGTGTACCTTGTAAACATTATAATGTTTCTAATATTCTTGTATTCTTTCATTATTAACATGTTTATAATAACAACGATTGTTTCGTAATAGAAACATTGTCTTTGTAAACTATATATGAGTGTCTTGCTCATTCATTAATCTATCTAACATTTAACCAAATTACTTGTGTAATATGGTATTCATTATTCTTAGATTATCTTATTTTCTTTTCTTAGATCAATCATTTAATGACTCATTGAAGTGTAGTGTTAGCCGCTTCTCACACTCACATTTCTGGCGCCCACGGTTGGGTAGAAAAATCAATTTCTGTCTTCACAAACTACATTTTTTTGACAAAATTTTGATATTATGTTTGTACTCTGGTCCTGTTTGTACTATCCTCACATGATATTATGAGTTAGGATTGAAACTCGTATGGGAAGGTGTATATTCTCGTACTGGGCTCTATAGATTCTTGTGCGAGAATCTACCCATATTTTTTTAATTGAAAACAACAAAATTCTTCTCTGATTTTCTAATTTGTGCAATTGGCTTTTCTGCTAATTCTAACAAATTGATCTCTTGTTCTATTTTTGTGATTTTTCTTAGTAGCCTAACAAGTTTATGCAGGATGTTTTGATGAAGATATTTTCTATACCTTATTTTGTGCAGGATGTGTGTCAAAGATAGAAGCGAGAAAAGATTATTGATGTATGTTGTGTAGGTTGCCTATGAAGGAAATAACTAGGAATTTTGTTTGCATTAATATTTCTTAGGAACCTCACATGCAATACATTTTAAAAGGAACAATTGTTTGGTGTGTTTGGGAATAGTGAAAAGGATAGGAGATTATGTTCTTTTCCCCTCGAGGGAAAATAATAAATCCAAACCCTCGTAGCTCTTCTTTCTCATTTCTTGCATTCCTTTAGATGGGCCTGTCCAAGTGGGAAAAAGTACTCACCCTTGGAGAACAACCCATGTGAGCATGAGGTTTAAGCCACACCACTCCAACTCACATTAAACAAATTGCTTCTTTGAGGCCAAAGCCTTGGAAATTGGATTTCATTTGAGCTTATACATGGCTCTCGCCTGACCACATAATAGGGCCTTAGGGTCTAAATCACGTTTACATGACTATTGGTGCAAAGGTACTTTGTGGGGCTATAGGCCTAAATCCCACTTGCATGGACATAGAGAATGTATTCAAATGCAGACCCTTACTAGAATCCATAGATTAGCAGCCTACCTGGTTCACCCCCGATAATGAGATAATACAAGTGAAAGGGAGATAGTAACTCCCCCAAGACACTCGTCATATCATGCCCCCATTAGCATTTGGAGTCAGATAATATGACATCATTGTACCCATTGTGTGGTTGGTGGTGGTCATATTTTGATTAGCTATTGGATGTGTACCTAAGTCAATGAGCAAGGTTTTTCTCACTCAACCAATTGACTATAGGGCTTAGGAAGTGCTACTTTTTCACATGTGCTTGCTTCTATCATTGAATCTTTTCACACGTGTTTGTTGTGATTGTACACTTTGAACATTTGACAATCAAATCTTGAAACAAAAGCTAAAAACTGACTGGTAAAAATGGAAAACAAAATGAAAACCTTAACAATTGGAAAAAAATCAAAATTAATGCAAGGACTTCCAACAGTCATAACTTTTGACTCGGTTGTCCATTTTTGTTGAAATTTTATAGGTAGATTCTTTAGGAGAAGTCATTTGGTTTTTCAACCGAGATTAGCTTAGTAGGTAGTTTATTTAACATCTTTTCGGGAGCCAAAAAGTTCGTTTGGGCCTCCAAAGTTGGCTTTTAGTTTTTAGAAAGTTGTGTTTTTAAATAACTTAAAAATCATGTTTCTAATTTTGAAGATTAGTTGGCAATTCTTCTTATCTTAGTTCAAGGAAGCCTTAGGGGAAAAATCAATTTTTAGGAGTTGTTTTTAAAATACCAAAAATGGCAAAAAAATGGATTTTGTGAAAATCTACCAAAAATGGTAATTTTTGAACTTGGTTAAATTGGTGTTTCCTATTATTGTAAGACAGAGAGTAGTTGGATGAATAATAAAGAGTTGAGAAGTCTGAAATAATTTATTATGTCTTCATGTATTTTTTATGATACTTGTTCGTGGTTAAAATATCAAAAATCCTATCAATCTTTTCTAAGAACTTTGGTTAGATTTTATCTTGTATTATGTAGTTATATCTTCAGAACAATGATCTTGGCATAGCCATCTTTATTCATGATCCATTGATAGTCTGATCTCAACTATCATGAGTCCTTACTTGTTGGTTTAGTCCTTTGATCAGTTCCATCATCATCAATACAACCTTCCTTATCTCTCATCCTTTTTCAAGTCGTGAGTGCATTATCATCCAGGTTTGTTAACCTTGAATTATATATGATTCATTTGCATCTCTTTCTTGATTAGATGTTATCTTGTTTTCATCATCATTTACCTTGGAATTGTTCAACACGTCAATTTTTACTTCAACACTTGTTAGATGATCAAGTAATTCATGCCTATGCAAACCAAGATTCAGAAATAGAAAGTTGATCTCAAGAACAATTCCCACATCATACCTTCTATCCAATCTTCTAAAAAAATGCATCAAGCAAGTCTTACAATGGCTAAAAACAAATGGGCTAAACCCTACACTCCTAGCAAGGAAGAAGATATTATCATTGAAGACATATCAAAACAAATCCAATCTTTGAGATCTCAAATTCAATACTTAAGGGGGAAAATGAACATCATCCAAAAAATCCTCATTAAGATCAATTTTCCCTTCCTTCTATGATCATGACTCATCCATATATTCATCTTCCTCAAATAAAAATACTACTTCACAGTCTCACATCAATCTCATTTTTTATCAAGAGTCTACTTCACAATCTCAAGAGAATCCAATTTTTGATCAAGAATCTTTTCCTACAAATTCATAATACTCCAATATATTATCAATATCTTGAAGAAGACATTACATCACATTCAGTTGAGATTATTTTATATCAATCCTATGACAACAACAAATCAAATCCAGATGATCTTGAATCTAACATCTCTACAATCCCTATGGATAGATCATTTACTCCTCTAGGACAATCCATTGAATCAGCTTTGGAAGAGATTCTTGAACACAATCTCATCACACAACCTCAAATCACTTCATGTGGTTTTGTATTCTTGAGAAATTATTATGCCTATCATCAAAATAACAAACACGAGACTTTAGATTGCATGGATTTGAAACATAAAATCCAAGATCTCATTGACGATAACATCATTGAAGTTGAAAATCCTAATAAATCATCTAATGAAGATACTAATCTCAAGTAAGATCAAACTCATGAACCTATGTCTAGTACTGTTTCTCATTCCACATCTACTTCTTCCAACACTCGTGCATCTCCTAAAGCAACAAATCTAGCCAACAGGCCTAAATCAAACAAAGAACCTAATGCTTTTCATATTGGCTATGTTTATCCTCAAGGGCTACCTCTAAAATAAATCCAAGCTAATCTACATCCAACTACAAAACTTTTCAATGCTTCCAAAATCAAAGATCCCAAACCCTCATGTTCTGCCATGCCTAGTTCTTCATCATCTCGCCAAGAATCTTTCATGAAGATCACAAATCCTACCTCATCCTTATAAGTGGATCCATGTCAAGATGACAATCCAAAATATGAAGAAATAAATATTAGTAATGATCAAGATCAAGGTACCATCCTTCCTCATCCAATGGTTGACCCAAGTTCCATATCCCAAGAAACCTATGATGATCTTGTCATACCCCTCCATTTCTTCCAAGATGATACCTTTCCATCTCAAGAGCTACATATCCCTCCATCTCCTAAGCAAAATCAAGATATTCCTTATATCATCTTTAATGAGCCTATTGAAAATCAAGAGCAAATTACCCTTTGTACACCATCTAAAGGTCCTTGTCAAGATCATAGTATCCCATAACCCTCTTGTCATACTCCTCCATATACACCTCAAACCATCATTCCTCCTAAGTTCTTTCATAAGAATAAATCTCATTGAGCTTATGTTTCTCATATCAAAGCTACTCATGCATCTATCAATATAAAGATGAATTCTAAAGAGAAGAGTCTTGGCCACACAACTCATTCTAAAGATGTTGATATCCCTTTCACACCTTATCTCCCTCCATTTTCACATAAGCATCATCATTCTCCATCCTCCAAATCCATCCTTGGTCCCTATATCCCAAAGATGAAACCTTCATATCTTCCATCTAAATTGGGTCCTTATATCCCTCCATCCGCTAGGCCTATCACTCATAACTTTTCATCCACTTACCCTATCTTTTCTCAAGATCAAGAAAGACATGCATCCATGAATCCTCTATGTCAACCTATCCATATGAGGCAGCCATATCAACCTTATTCATTCACAATTCCCAAGTCTTTTGGAAGCAATTTGGATGTACACCATAAAAATTAGAAATATAAGAATCCACTTACATATGAAGATCACCATGTCCTATCTAATTGACATGTGACTAAAAAGAAAAAGGAAATATTCAAGAGACCACAAGGGTCCACTAAGAAAAGAAGAAAATCAAAGAAAATATGGGTTCCTAAATCCATCATGGAAGAATTGCATTCTAAAGCATCCAAAAGAAAAGAAAAATCAAAAGTTATATGGATTCCCAATTCTCTCTTAAAATACTTGAATACAAAAGAAAGATAAAATTTGACATCCAATCTTCCAAAGGCTTCCACTCCATCTTCTTTTGAACATTTTCCATCATCCCCTACATCAAAGCCTTGGGCTATTCCATCTATTTTTCCTCCATCCATCCACTACCCTTCAAGGTGTGTGTCAATGTTGATCTTATAACCCTTTCCACATACTCCTATGCAAATATTTCAATATCTTATCCCTTATCCAACACCTTTGTATGTGTCTTATCCTCCCTTTCACTATCCATCCATCCCCTTCATCCAAACCATCACATAAATTCTTAGTCATTAACTATCCTTAACCTCCATATCGTTTCCCTTCCATCACCCTATCAAAATCCTTGAGCATACCTTTCAGTAGCCTTGGACCATCAAAGCATATATTTCCAAAGGAGCATTATTTAAAGAGAATCGAGTTTGAGTTCCTCCAAAAATTATAAAATACAAAAAAAAATTCAAAGAACTGTCTTGGTGACAACCTGGTAAATAGGCACCTTGGTAGTAAAATTAAAGAGAAATAAATCCATCCTATGGTGAAAACCACTACTTGTTGTGCCTTGGACAAGTACCATGATGGAAACCTAGAAAACAAGCATCATGCGTAATTCCTCCCTCTTGCACTCTATAATTGGGGGCAAGATTCATCCACACTAACTGTTTCATGTGCATCCATAATCACTCTTTCACCTTTGATCTTGACAAGATTGAACTATCCATGAGCATCATGTAACTTGTCATCTACTATCTTTTCTATCAGCTTACTCACTTGCTTCCATCCATGCTACCCTATCATGATCTTTCTTATCTAAAATCAACCATCATTATTCTGAAGAATCCTTTCCATTATCACAAACCATCCACTCTTAATCTCCATCACCCCTTATCCTCATCATGTGATCCTATACATGGCATATCCAAATCAACCCCTTGGTCTTGATCAAAATGAAGAACAAAAAAAAAGGAAAAAAAAAATGTTAGCAAGAGTCTCTTGACATGTCCACTCTTTTGGACCACATGCTTTAATGACACCAGGTCATTATCCTATATGCTATCCAACACCATTTCATGATCCTACATTACTATATTCCATTTCCCTAGCTTAGGTAATCTTGAGGAGACTATCCCTAAGGGTGGCATTCACTCGCTTCATCCTTCATTATATTTCCACTTCCTCAATCAACTTGCTAATATATCCATCATGTCCTATACCTTGCTAGACATTGGGGGAAAACCAATGTGATCTTGCTTGAGAATGAGTAATCTCTAAAAAATTATAAGAAGTGAAAAAAGTCATGAAAAAATCATAAAAATTGGAAAAAGTCCTGAAAAAAATGATCATCTTAGTGAAAACCTAGCAATGAGATGCTTTGATGCATCAACAAAAAATAAATAAAATAAATGAAAAAGAGCAAAAAAAATTGAAAAAATGAATAAAGTGCCTTAGTGAAAACCTGATAAACAGGCACCTCTTGTACTCAAGCACTCCATCTATCAACACAAGTCTTGGCATCCTTCATTTGCTTCAGTTTATACATAGCTTTCAATCAATTTCGTGACAAATTAGTTATTTCACGCAACACTGTCATGTATTGGAATCAGTCTTTATCTTTTTCCTAGGACATTCAAGTCTTGCTAGGGGTAGTTTTCCTATCATGACAGTCAGCCGAACCAGAGTCATTTTTCCAAAAACCACTGAAAGGTTCATCACTAACACACAACGATATTTCTTGACACCCCAAAATGTGAAGATGTAAAAAAATAGTGTTTCTCAACACTTATTAGATGAGATTAAATCATCAATTTAAACGAATGACAAACTCGGCAGATCAAATAAGTGTTTCTTAATGCTACACACTTCAACAAGCTAGAACACAAAACATAAACAACACCCAAACCTTCTAAATTGATGTTGATCGCATCTTTATTGCAACTTGACGATGTCTAAATAACTAGAGAAACAATAAAGGTTGTGAATTTTCTTCGTATGTTGTTTTTTATCATTTGATTTCTTGATTATCCATTTCTATACAACTCGACGATGTCTAAAATGACTAGAGGAACATAGACTAGGCATAATCATTTTTCTTTGTCTTCTACTTGTTGGTGTGGTTTCAATGATCCTAAACTATCCAATAAATTAGGTGTTTGTGGTAAGAGTCTCCATCTTGATTGGAAGGCCAAACATACCTTGAATCATTTTATATGGACACTAAGGTGAGGTCAAAGCTATCTCCTTGTCTGTTATTCTATTTGTTTATGCAAAAATCATTCATGTTATCTTGGCCTCTTATGCCTTGATGCTTATGGTTACTTGCAACATCAACTAGAAACGATGCTCAGGTCATCTTGTCTTTTATGTCCTGATGCTTGTGTTAGTTTTCCACATTTCTCCAATATAGGCCATATTCATATTCTCATGGTCACAGTGGCACTAATAAGAATTATATCAGCTACGATGTCTCACAACACTCAATTATGAAAACTTTCAAATAAAAATCTAGTGACTAAGTCCTAGGGTACATTCATGTTAGTTTTGCATTTTGCATTTGGACAACATTAATACTTCACCACATTATCTCTTACATGGAATGTGAGGCCTACAATCGAACTAATCATCATCTTCTCTCATCAAGTGGTCAAGTGTGTCATCAGAGATATGATCAAGTACCTGTATATCATACAATAAGATTTCCTACAAGAGATTTTCAACAAGTAACATAACCTTAGTACAAAGTGCTAAGTGTTTTTTTTTTAACAACACTTCAAGCTATCGCATAGCTAGCCCAAAGGCGTGCTAATAAAATTTTAAAATGTAATCGCTTTATCAAATGCCTTAGTCACTTTAGTGACTTTAATACAATGTTGATACAAACTCATATATCACCTTTGATGATTCTCTTTGATACCATAGTGAACACATGAGTGATATTCTATTATGAAAAACCAAAGTATGTATTGAGTCTTGTTCAAGACTTTTACTCTGTATAAGTACCATATATGTTGATCAAGAAAATACAACATCTTATGAAATAAACATATATGTTGATCACAAAGATATACTACTCAATTATCTAAATGTAATGAATGTGATATTCAACTAAATGCCCATTCCAAATAGATTTTTATCAATGAAATCAATGAGTAGTCTTGAATGAAACTCTTCTTTATGAAAGCATGATAATCTGAACTATATCAAATAATCAATTGCAAATGATCAAATAACATATGTATACTAAATGTAATCTGAATCAAGATCTAAATATATACGAAGATTGAATGCATATGCTCCAATGTGAATGATGTTGTGAGTAATGCAACTGATCAACCAAAGATCACCTTCATATGATCAAAGTGCTAATCATGATTAATGATGCAACTATGATCATGAATGTGATGCAAGTATGATCATAAATGATGATGCAAATATGATCCACATATTATTCACTATCACTGATCCCATGTCACCATGTGCAACTTATATTAGTGATTTTGGCATCAAGGACAACATGTAAAGGAGCAAAAAGTACCTCTAAGAAACCTCATATTTTTTGGGATCATATAATTTTCCTCCATGTTTCTAAAGGTAAATCTCACATGTCTATCCCTTAATTCTCCTATTTTCTTTTTGATCCTATTCTCTTTTTGAATACATGTCCATTTTAGCTTGTCTTTGAGAAAATCCATTACTCTCTCTCTCTCTCTCTCTCTCTCTCTCTCTCTCTCTCTCTCTCTCTCTCTCTCTCTCAGGCACTTTATCAGGTTTTCACTAAGGCACTTTATAGGGAAATTGTGGTAAATGTGGTTCACTCCAAGAGTTATAGGGGACCCAAATACATCACAACACAATTTTTTAAGCTTCTTCTAATGGTTTTCATGAAACAAAAAAACCTCCAAAGTCGATATAAAACCTAACATGTAGACAAACAATGTGTGTGTGTGTGTGTGAACTTATTCTTCAAAACCTTCAACTAGGTCAACCACATATAGAATAAGCATAATTCAAACAAAGTCAACCACCATGAATAACCATGGTAAATGTTGTCTAGTCCAGGATTTATAGAGGACCTAATTGCATCAAAATACATATTTATAAACATCTTCTAATGTTCTACATGCAACAACACAACCTCCAAAGTTGACATCAAATGTAACGTGTAGATAAACAATGTAGAACAATAAAATGTCAACCCCCAAATATTATACAATGCAAATAACTCAATACAAATTTTCACAAGCAATGGTAAGACCCTTAAAAACATCTAAACCCAACCTCTAATGCATATATATATATATACACGAAAAGAGTATAATCCAAATAGGATAAACCAACTACACAAACAACAATGTCAAGAAATAGAACATCACAACTTCTCTTGTAGAGAAAAATCACACATTGAATCTAAACTAGAATGGTGGAAAAAAATCTAAACATGTTCTTTGATCCATAAAACAAGAAACAACTACGTGGAGCAATGCAAAACATTCTCTAGAACAATCATGATAGACAACCTCACTATTAACAAACTACAACAACTAACTTCACCAACTGAATTATTGAGGACCTAGAAAAATAATAGTGCAAAATCCACAAAACACATACATTATATAGAGAACCACAAGATATCATATTGAAATGTAAAATAATTAAAAACATTCTCCCATATAGATTTCAAATACTTTTTCTTTCTTATTCAAACTTCTAATATTGTCACCTTTTGGAAACATTACATATCAAATCAATATCATCACCAGAGATCATATGAACATATGAATACTCATTTTTGAACCTCCAATAATCACTACAAAATAGGTAGACATCCAAACACATCAAGTTAACATCAATGATAAAATTGAACTTATATTGCTAACAATATCCCCTTTTCATTAATGACAACACCCATGACAAATATTTTTATCCCACAACTCCACATAGTATTGACACAAACAAGCTTGACATCAATGAAAACTCAATGTGATATCTACACATTGCCAATATTCTCCCCCTTTTTAATTAATGGAAATACTTGTACCACTAATAAAAAACTATCACATCAAATACATATCTCTTTCCCTTTGACATCAAGAACAAAGGGAAATTTACCTCAAAAAACTTTCAAATAATTCTCCTCCTTATGGGTACATTTTCTACATGTTCATCATTCTCCCCCAATTGAGAATCTCTCTCTCTCTCTCCCCACATCAATCTAGGATACAAATAATGGACTTTGAATCTCCCCCCAGAAAAATGCACCACTTAATGCATCTAGTTTGAAGTAGGAGAGGCAATACACCTAAGCTCATATTGGAGATATTCAAAAGTATCCTTTGACAATGCCTTGGAAAAAAATGTCTACAATTTGATCCTTTGTAGGCACACACTCTAATATGACTTCCTTATCTACAACCTTCTCTCTTAATAAATGGTGCTAGATAGAAGTAATAAATGGTGCTAGATAGAAGTATGTTCAGTTCTTGAATGCACCATCAAATTCTTTGAATTTTTAATTCCACTTTTATTATAAAGCGTACCAGAGAAAAATAGGGGAGGAAGAATATTGCTAAGAGGGTCTTCATTTCCTCTGATGAGGGTTCTTCTTCTCAAGAGAAGAGTCTTGATAACCAGGAAGACCAGGTGGAGAATGACCCAGCTGTGGAAGAGAGTATGGGGCTGGATCAAAATGTTTTGGTCGAGGACAATATTTTGCATGATGTTGCCTAGGATGTGAGAAACATTGAGAAGGATGGGAATGAAAAGGACATGGTCAGCACAGGGAAGGATAAGGTGGAGAGTTCCAAGGAGAAGACGGAGGGAGGGAACAAGGATTTTGAGAATCTGAGTTGCCTGGCTTTTTTGACTACCCTTAGTATAATGAAAAATGATATCACAGCTATGAAGTCTCATATCCATCAGCTCCAAAAAGAGACAGGGGTCCTTATCAAAATGAATCTGGGGGAGAAAACCATGGGCCAAACTATAGATGAGCTCATTGAGACTGTCAGAAGGGGTGAGGGGCTCACTGTCTTTAATGACAGAATCACTGCTATGGAAGAAAAAATTGAAAGTGGTGAAGGGATGAAAAAAGGATTGAGATTATGGAAAACAAAGTTGAAAAATTGGAGAAAATGGTCAGGAATATTGCAGAACAAAGCTTTGCTATCCTAAAGGCTTTGACTGAACATATGTGAAAATACTGGTGGACAAGTTGGACCGGGGAGAAGGGGAGCAGGTGATAACTGAGGTCAAAGATGATCAAGGTCCCAACAGGAGAACTAGATCCAGGTTCAGGAAGCTGGAGGATGATAAAAACAATGACATTGAAGAACTAAAAGTGTCCGCAGCTAACATGTAGATGATGGCTGATCAGGTGGCAGAGATTATGAAGTGTATTTAGCTAGCAGGGTGCTGTCCTACTGTCTTTTTTCCATCCTTTGTTTTTCTGCCTGTTCTTTTTGTGTTTGGACTCATGTGTGTGGCTTTTTTTGGTGTTGGTGCACAAGTTTTATTGGAGCTTTAATGCATATCTTGTAATCTTGATGTAAAAGGTTTTGGGTCCTTTCAAAACCTGCTTTTACGTAATCAAAACACATAATAAGAATAACTTCATCATGTATCACCCTAGAATATCTCATATAGTCTGTTATCACTATCCTAAAATTTCTCATCCTCATGCTAAATTTTTTGTAAAAATCTAGTTTATAGACCTAATTGTAAGGTTTTATGGTGAAAACCCTAGGTTTAATGGAAGCCCTAGCTGGTCTTGGCATTGTTATATTTTTGCGTTACTTTTTGGCTCACCAACTCTCCAAATAAGACGTGCGATTTTTGACCCCTTTTAAGTGACCACTTTATATGTTATATTGTTAGGCTATCGAACGTGACCTCTTTTAATTTTTCTCTCAAAGCCTAAGTTCCCCATAGATTTTCCTAAGTGACTAACCCTTTAAAATTGAGTGGCTATCATTAAATCTCAAGGCTCCTTGTTGTTAGAATTTCTGACATGCGATCTAGTGACAAGCAAACATCTGTCTTGGCGGGCCCATCTTCGGTGTTGTGTTGGCGATTAAACTGAGTAGTGCATCAACGACTATCATTATACTGTTGGGTCGAGATGATTCCTTTTTAAGCATCGCAGTATAGCGACAAGCGTCCAATCAACCTTTACTGACAACAATAGAATTTCTGACATGACAGTCTTAGTGGCATGTTTTTTGGGTTGACACCTATCTTAGGTGACGTAACAGCTGCGAGGTCAGACTTTTCAAAGGGTAAAACACTGATTGATCTTACAATTATCGTTATATCATTGATGGAAGATGTGAAGTATTTAAGCTTCACAGTATAGCGACGACTATTTGATGCTATTTGATGGACAAGATGGTGAGTGGGCCCTAAATTACCATGTCACTCTGACATGTGTGTTTTTGATTGGTTGAAATAAGCATGATGTGGCGGTCAACATGATCTTTGATATTAAAGAATAAAATGAGAAAAGGGCCCGCCCACCTATTCCTGTAAACATGGCAACTTTTGATTCGGCAAAAAGTTAAGTAAAATGTCATAGTAGGGCCAGCTTTCTCGGATGGTTAAGGATCAACAAGATCTCACGGTTGTCGGTATACCTCTAGGGAAAGATACATGATTTTAAGGTCTGCGGTATAGTGATAGCCGTTGATCTTGTTTAAAGCACGAGGAGTAAAGGTGGGTCCTCTATCGCCAGGTCATGCTGACACGATCGTTTCTGATTGGCTGAAGGCAGAGATGACATGTCAGGTTGTTAGTATACTTGACACCGAGGATAAAGTTAGGGATTTTTGCCTACTGATCTGTCCAATGTGGCATTTGCTGATTTGATGAAGGTTTCAAAAGGGAAGGTGGGGTCATTGCTTTGGGAATTGATAAAGTGCTATGAGTTGGAAAGAATCCTGTGGTTGTCATTACATCGCTGAGGAAAGATGCTCGGATTCTATGCCCACACTTTAGTGACAAGGTGACACCTGCCCACTCTGATCAAGGTAAAGTTAAGTTGTTTATTTTCCCACATGGTTTAATTTGAACTATTCTCATTGGCTGGGAACTTGTTTGGGAAAAATAAAAACAAAGTTGCGTGGCTATTTTTGCTGATTGTCCGATGCACCGAAAAGGAAACAATATCAACAGTCTGAATTCAAATTTTTGCTTTGTGACGTTGTTCACGTCCTTTGAATGCTGAGATTGCCAGTTTTCAATAATGGCGGACTTAATGAGCTACATGCGGATGAATTGTAAATGGTTGGCAACATTATATATCAAAATTTGATCGTTGTTTTCTTTACCGCTCTCATAAGCATTTTGGTGAACTGGATTGTTCTCTAGAGTGATATCAAGTGAATTTTTCAGGCACCTGGTAGGTTGTAATTTTTTGAACTCAAGAATTGTTTGAAGTCTGTGAAGGAATTGTGGGAGGAATTCTATTGCTTGCTGATTTTTTTAGGGTTTTTCTCAGGTATTTATATATTGTTCTAAAAAGCCCTAGTTTAAAATGCCGCCAAAGAGGGGACTATCTGGGAAGACAGAGTATAAAGACATGGGTGTCTTTGAAGATTTAATGTAATTGCTTCCACATTCAGATAATGGGGCAGCTAGATTGAAAGAGTTAGTCCCGAGGAACCCTAGGGATTATGTAAACAATGGGCTTCATGACAGAGGGAATTGGATGAGAGATGATAGGATGGGTGAAGATCATAATGGTCTTATTTTGTTTAAAGCAACATACTCACAGAGAAATTCCTGTGCCCCCTCAACAACATTTGGTAGTTTGATATTGGAAAGATGGTAGTCCCTGGAGTTTTCATGGATGCATAATTGTTAATTCAAATTGCTAAGTGCTATGATCCTATGACAAAGTGTGTCAAGGATGTAAATGGAAATAACCTTATTAGTATCACAAAAGAGGAGATTAGGGAGGTTTTCTCATTAAATGACCCTTCTGTTGGGTTGGAGAAAATAGATTTTACAGAATTCATAGAGATATATGAAGCTCAGAAGGATTATTTGAGGATAGGGCCCCTGAGGGATTTTTTAGACCAGATTGGATCCATGTGTGTCATCAGTCCAAGTACACCAGAGCCCTTCAGGATGGATTTATTTAGTAAGAGAGCACAAGGTTTTTACAAGTCTTTAACTTTAATCCTAGGGCATGACGAGGCCACTCACATGCCAATTCCATATATGTTCATGATGGTGCAATCATTACATCCCCAATTGGCACTAATCTTTGACTTTGCCTCTCACTTGGCTGACCTGATCCATGAGGGATTAATGCGAATAAAGAATATGAAGGTTAGTAGGCCTTTTGGGTGGTATTCAATGCTTATGCATATGTTCTTATACAAGGGTGAGTAGTTTTTCAGCTCAACAATCAACATTGTGAAGGAGAGAAATGGAGAAACCCTTCCAGTCCAATTGTGGACCATAACTTTGTCATGGGATAGAGTTGATGCCAGTTTCATTGCCTTTGACAGGGATTTTGCTTCAAGACTTATGAAATTGTTATTCTTTGACAATCCTAGAATCCCAAGGGAGTTGCTAAGATTAATTAGACCAAAGGAATACTGTCAGGACATTACTATAGTCCACAATTTTGGGGATATTATATTATATCATGTTTCCATAGTTTTTAGAGTATATGGTTGTAGAAAGGCACCTTACATTTTTCCATAGCAAGTTCCATTGAAGGTAGGATATGCTGAAATTCTGAGGCAGATTGGTGACCTACAAGAGAATGCCCTTATTGGTTAAGGAAGAGGGACTTTCTTCCCTAATATTACAATTGCTCATTAGTATGTTATTACTAAGGGAGGATGGGTATATTTGAACCAGGTATTGCAGCCCTACAGAATGCCTACAACTGCAACAAGGTGTGCAGATAATGAGGGTTTCCTATTAGGAATGTTTAGAGAAAAGATTAGGTGTGCTCTTATGGAGCACCAATTTTATTTTCCTGAGGATATAATAAGAAATGAGTTTGACCTCCAAACTCAAGAAATAAAGAAGGAGAAATGGGTGATCTACAAGAAGACTGTAGATTTCATTAGAAATTTTGATAGAGCTTATGATCCATTAAAGGGCTTTGAGCCATGGGAAATAAAGGTAGAGGCTCTTATGGAGCATTTTGAAGGTATTATGCATACAGTAAATGAGAAGAGGGCTACTGTGAGCAAGACAAACCCTAAAAGAGCTAGGTAGATTTTGAGCCAGCCAAGATATATAAAATTGACCCCAAGGGGAGTTTATATAATATAGAAGAGAAGTGGGTACACTGTTCTCTTACCAATACTGCAAAGAAGTGAGGATATTCCTTCTACTTCTAGGGGAAAGAGGCCCATGAATGATCCATCAATGCAAGGACCCTCTCCAAAGATGCAAAGATAAGAGGGGTCAGGATTAGAACAAAATGTATACTCTCCCTCTCAATCCCCCTTACATTTAGATGAACATGGGGTAGTAGAATAGTTGGTACAGATGAGGAATGAGGGAAACATTTTTTTTTCCAATGATGAACTACAAGAAAGAATGCCAGAGGCACCTAAAGAGGTTTCCATGGATCTTACTATTGCTAAATTTGAGGGTAAACAAATTGACCCTATTTAAAAACAAGCCAGTGATTCTTTTGTTGCTGATGACAAATTTGTTAAGACTAGGGCATTCTTCCAATTCTTGTGGAGAATGAAAATAAATCAGTTCAAAGAGATCTGTGAGAAGAAGAAAGAAGAGTTCCCTGATAGGGACATAACAAAGATAGAAACTTAGACTAAGGGAGAAATGATGAAGTAGTTTGAAAAGATTACTCCCAAGGAGGGAAGGGCTATGGTCCATACTGCAGGGGTTTTGATTTTGCCAAAGTGGGATATTGCTGATGCAATAGTCTTTGATCAAGTCAGGAAGAGCAAGGTAAAGACTCTTGCTACTGTAGAATAGACCCAACAAGCTGCTAGGGGAATTGCTTTTTCATAAGATCATGCAACTTTAGTAATGTGGTCCCTTAAGAGGGAGGAAGACAAAGGAAAAAGAGAGGCTCTCTCTATAGGATATGCAAGAAATCTATTGGTACAAAGAGTAGGTGAGACTTCTGGTGTAGAAGCTTCAAACCTAATTTTGGAGACTGCCAAGTTTAATGTCAAGGTGGCAGAGAAAGATGCTCAAGAAAAAGAAGAGCTAAGGCTCAAATTTGAAACTGTCCTCAAGTCCTACAATGAGCTCAAGATAGAGCTGATCCAAAAGGACAAATTAATTGCTAAGTTATCAAGACCATAGGATCACAGATCACCACAACTAATGATAGCTGACAAACCTATAGTGGCTTCATCATCTAGCCCTATCATTGAGTTTCCACCATCACCCTACCCAGAGACACATTTAGATGCAAGACTTAGTTGGGAGAAGCAACAATTGCTTGATGAAACCAATCACTTCAAGAGGAAGAGGAAATAATTGGACAAGATAAGGGAAGAGTATGTGAAAGATAAGAGCCTATTGAAGCAAGAATATGAAGACAAGGTAACAGAAGCTGTTATGCAATTTGCTACAAATTTGAATCCCACCATCTTGTTTGACCATGCTAGAAGGCTAAGAACACTACTCACCTCATTGGATAAATATAAGAGTGAGTTTGAACCAGTTTTAAAGAAATGGATCGAGAGATCTCAAAATGTGAGATTGTTCAGATTATTGTCTAAATCTCAAAATGATCCTGATCCATTGATCAATTCATTGCACCAAAATGTGAAGAAGCTAGTGGAGCATGACATACTCTTAGGTGATTTTGAGAGAAAGTCAAATTTGATGAAGAAGGAATTGACACTTCCCAATTGTGACTTGATCTCAGGGGTTTTCAGGAAGAATGGTGAGCTCAAAGAATTGATCAAGTGGCGAGCACATATAGATGATGACTTCTCTACTAGGATGACTAGCATTTTGACTCTAGAGAATACTTTGTTCTTTATTCATACTATTAAGACTTTAATTTCTGCTAAATCTAAGTTTGATTATATTTAGTGAGAGATTAGTCAATTGGAGGACAGGTGGGAACAATTGTCTGGCAAAAATGCAGAATTTGCAAGTTTTGAGTTCCCAAGTGAAGAGGTGTACAATAGGTGGAGGTATCAGTACATGCCTCATGTAGAGAAAGTAAATACTCTGCCAGCCTCTTGAAACAAGTGAAAATAGTTACTTTTTGAGCCATCCGAGTTGTTGAGATGCATAAAGGCATTTATTGCAGGATTGACAACATAGATATTACAATTAGATTTGTTGAAAGAAGTCGAGGATAGAATTGAAGACATAAAGCAAGGTGACTCATCTACAAATATCTCACTTGTTTGATCAGTGTATTTATTGTAAACCCAATAGGGTTGTTGTAAAGCTTTTAGGTTAGGAATTTTGTAAACCCTAGAATGATCGGTAGCTTCTTGCATTTCCTTGTATATAAATGATTTTCCACAATCATTCTAGGCATTGAGAGTTTAGGTGTTAAAAAGATAGAAATTCTGAAACCCTAGCCCTCAGTCAAGGATTGTAACTTTTTGTATCATTTTTATCAAAGAAATAGAGAAGAATTACAAGTCGCTGCTGCTATTTTGCAAGCTTATTGTTCAAAATATGATGTATACAACATTCAATGTTATACTTAATACAAATCTCAAATCTTTGTCTCTCCTTTGAGTTTATTTTGTGAATCTTTAAATCTTTCAGAGATTTATATGTATGTATTTGGCTTTGAGTTCTGATCTAGGGTTGGATTAAATATTTCTCAGTGTGGGATACATGTTTACCTAATCTATTTGAGGATTTTCTATAAGTAGGAAAGAGTTGAAGTGTTTTTATTTATGTTTAAAAACCAGTTCTTTTCAAAACATCTTTGTATTCATTCCGTCTTCTGATATTTTGCCCAATGGATAGGGCACTGGCTTGTATTTTCCTATCTTTGCTTTGTGGGGAATGATCAAAATCTTGTAATCCCAAAAACATATAATCAATACCAGTCTTTTACAGTTTTACTTACTTTATATGAGTTGTTTTACCCAGTGATGGAGAGTCAATGAATAATAGGTTGTTATTTAGTACTTTCTCATTGCCATTTATTGTTAGATCCAATATTAAGTGAAGAATAGAGTTGAATCTATTAGATCAGGTGTACCCGCCTTGGTTTTGCAGAGCTAGAAGTGAAGAGGGCAGTCTTTTCCCTATAGTTGGTCCAATTACTTATAGATTTCCCACATTTGGAATTAACCACTCCTTAATATTAGTCATAAGCATATTGGTATCTCTTGGAGTGTAAAATCTTTTGAAGAACCAACATAGTCTACTTCATCGAAAATACTTGAGTGCAACAAGATGCTACATCAATATATTATGCTTGTGTTACTAATAATGACACCAAATATTGAATCTTACTTAGCCAAGAGACCAATCTATTTTCCAAGATAAATATACTAACATTTATACTTCTTTTGACATCAACACAACATACCCAATTAGCATTCTTGTAAGCTTTGAAATAGAAATCACCATTCCATTTATATTATAAACTAAAATCTGAAGTCACTTTCAAATATTTGAAGATACTTTTTATTGCCTTGTCATGCAATTTCTTTCTATTAGCTTGATATCTTTCAACCAAACAAATTGCATGCATAATAACTATTCTTGGAATAGTCAAATACAACAATCCACCAATCATAGATCTATAAATATTTTGATTCACTTCCATAGATTCATCATCCTTGTTCAAATGACAACTAGTAACCATGGGGGTTGTAACTGGGTTAGATTTATCCAAACCAAACTTCTTTACCATCTCTTTAAAATACCTAGTCTAAGAAATGAAAATACCATCATCCATTTGGGTAACTTGAAGACCAAGATAAAATGACATTTCACCAATCATTGACATCTCAAATTCCTTCTACTTTTCTTTTGCAAACCTCTTGAAAATATTATCATCTCCACCAACAATGATATCATCAATATATTCTACTACTATCAAAATCATGTCACCTTCAACCTTGAAATAAATATTTTTGTTTGTGGTATCTTTTGTGAAGTTTTGTTGTAAAAAATAATTATCCAAACTTGCATACCAAGCTCTATAATCTTGATTGAGTCCATAAAGAACCTTCTTGAGTCTACAAACAATGTCTAGATCCCTTGAAAATTTAAAACTATCCCATTGTTCAATGTAAACCTTTTCTTTGAGATATCCATTCAAGAATGTTGACTTGACACCCATCTAATATACTTTGAATTTTTTGTAAAAATCAAATGCAAGAAACATCCTTATAACTTCCATCCTAGCTACCATAGCAAAATTATCCTCAAAGTATACACCTTTAACTTGTGAATAATATTTAAAAACTAGTCTAGCCTTGTTTCTTGTGACTTCTCCATCTTCATTTAGTTTATTCTAGAACACCCACTTTGTTTCTATTACATTCATGTCCACTAGTTTAGGCACTACTTATCATGTCTTATTTTTCTCCATCTAATTCATCTCTTCTTCCATTTCTTTTGTCAATTTATCATCTTTGCTAACTTCCACAAAGGTCTTGGACTTCTCCTTAGATAAGAGACATAAATTTTCTTGTTCACTTTCCTTAGCAAGTTTTCTTTGGATTTTAACTCCTTTATGTTTGTATCCAAAGATTTGATCCTCTAAATTATTATTTTGAGCATAATTTTTTGGTATTTTAGGTGATTTCTATGGTTTCTTTTCTTTTTTATTTGATTCTTCTTTGTCTTTAGCTTCTTCTTTCTCTTATGTAGTGCAGGGGGAATCTTCCATCTCAACCTCAGGCTCTGGAGCTACTTGATTCCATTCTTCACTTGCTCTAACATTTGTGCTTTCCACAATCCTCTTTAGCCTCTCACTATAACATTGGTATGATTTATTTTTAGAATATCCAAGAATTATTCTTTCATCTGATCTTCAATCACATTTCCTAAATCTTTTTCATCTCACTCGATATAGCACTTTCTTCCAAAGATTAAAAAATACTTGATATACATGGATCTTCCATGTCATAGCTCATAAGGTGTCTTCATGTGATTAAACCATACTTGTACCATTTTAAGAATATAAACAATAGTGTGCACAACTTCTTTCCAATAAATATTAGTTATGTTAACATCTTTCATCATTGTCCTAGACATCTCTTGAACAATCATATCCTTCCTTTCTACTACTTCATTTTACTGCAGAGTCCTAGGTGCACATAATTATCTTCTGATACTACATTCTTCACATAATATTTGAAATTTATTTGATGAAAAATCACCACCTCTATCATACCTTAAACATTTTATCTTAGCTTCTACTTCACTCTCAACCATATATTTGAACACCTAAAATCTATCTAGGGATACTAATTTTTGTTTTAAGAAAGTAACCCATGTCATTCTAGAGAAAACATCAATAAACAATATAAACTACCTTTCACTATTCAAACATCTCACTCTTGTAGGTCTACATAGGTCTGTATGAATCAACTGCAAAGTTTTTCTAGTAGAATACTTCCTGTTCTTGAACTTAGTTCCTATGTAATTTCCTATTTGAAATTCCTTGCGCGTTGTATTAGCAGGGTTGATAAACCTTGGAAAATCTCTTATTGCTTTGTATAATTGATCTTCATCATGTCAAAATTAATGTGTCACATACCTTTTTTCCATAACAAACATTTACTACTTTGCACCAATATACCATTGTTTCCTCTATTTTCTTTAGGTAGTAAACATTACCATTTGTCCTTATTCCATCTGCAACTAATTTTTTGGAATATCCTTTTCTAATCTCACATTCAAACCCATAAAATGTAATATTTTAGCCTTTACTACACATCTAACTAACACTCAATGATTATGTCTCAAACCTTTGACATAATAAACCCCCATGTCTTTTTCTTAGCATAAATGATTATGGTTCTCTTACCACAAATTGGTGCAACCTCTTCATCACATAAATTAATAGATCCACTGTCATAATTTTCAATGTCAAGGAACTTCCTTCTATCACTAGTCATATCATTTGAGCATATAGATTCATTTACCCAAGCTTTAGGTTCTTTTGCATGTAGGGTTGTCCATACAATCATTTATCTTTCACTATTTTCTTCAACATGAAGAATACTGGACTTCTCACTACCTTCTTCCTTTATGGAGATAAACATCTCATCATTTGAATCATTATGATATCCATCTTTTGATGAATGGACCTCTTTTAAATATAAATTATTCTTAGGCTAATATTTTTCATATTCTCTTTTTTCTCTCTCTTTTATATCGTCTCTTCTATAATTATCCTTTATTATTATTATCATCATCTAGCCTTCTATAGTTATCTTCCTTGAAAGTACATATAACATCATAATAGTCAATTCTTTCAAAATTGAAAATTTTGAAGTGCAACATGCCTTTGTATTTTTTGAGCCCTTTCTTTAGTCCTCTCACAAAGTGTGCTTCCTCATCATTCAAATCATTTCCCATTTCAGGCATATCTTTAATCTTCTTATTGGGTTTGAATGCAATGACATTATCTTCAAATTCCCACATCTCAAATATAGATATTTATCTACAAATTTTATCCAAGGTATTTGAATCCATGTTATGACTTTCCTCAATAGCATAAAATGCAGGTCTATAGGATCTTGGAAGTGTTCTTTTCACTTTTCTAGCAACTTTATTTTCCTCCATAGTTCCATTGATACCTCTAGTCCATTTACCACATCATTTACTACTTGTATATAACTTTTAATGTTCTCATCTTCAGACATGCTTGATCTTTACATCTCCTTCAAATATACTGCTTAGCTCCTCCCAAACTTATTGTGCAGATAGAACACAACCTTTAAGAGTTATGAATAACTTAAACCACTAAAAATTGTATTTTTTCCTTGCCATTGTGCTCATGTAAATTGATCTCATATGGAGTATAAGGAGCACCAACTAAAGGAGTATAACTATTCTTAACAACTTCTCATATTCCAAATGACATAGAGTCCAAATAATTTAACATCTGCATATTACAAAAAGAATGGTTTGTGCCATCAAAATTTGGAGCTTTTTGACCAATTCATGTGTCATCCCAGACCTTTGTTAAGTGGATAATCTTCTTCTAGAGGAACCTTTCTCTAATACCAATTTTTTAACACACCACAAGACTAGGGGGATGAATCAATCTTGAGAAAATATTTTCTCTTTTTCAATCACAAACTTATATTAATTATCTTCAACCAACTTAACATCAATAAAAACCCAATGTGGGAAAAACCATGGTGAGAATCACACTCACTATATGAATATTGAATACAATATTTATTTAGGCTCAAGACTATGATGGCTTACAACTCTTAGTTTTACTTGCAAGCTAAGAGTCACAACCTTAGGGTAAGATACAATGGACATGCAAGCTGAGATGCAAAATCTTAGGGAAATATACAAAAAGGAATTGTAGTTTTAGGTTCACTACTTTAGGGCCAGTGATGGGCATCATGAATTATGTTTTTAACACTTTAATTTTTCTCCAAAAAATTCTTATATCTTGTTAATTAATATACTTGGTGGTAGACTGTATACTTATTTATCTCTTTTTAGTTATTTTTCTAGGTTAATTATGAATTATACTCAATTTAATATATTGTAATGAATACATGGTTTTGAATTTGAAATCAATGAATAATGATTGTTTGTCTATTATTTGGTTCCTATATTCTTGCATGGAATTCACGAGTTTGTTTTAGATTTTGAAAAGATGTTTTGCATGATGGACATGATTGTTTGAACTAAACTGTCACTTGGAGCTCCTGATGGCTCCATCTAGGAAGGTCCTCTATTGTGCTGTCAACTTTTTTGAAACATGGTCGAATTTTGAATTTCACTAAAGCTCTTTTGGTTTTTTATTTATAGAATGCTTAGTTCTATTTAGTTTTCTTCTGTAGTCGTTACTCTTCTAGGCGGGTAACGTTGTAGTTTCAAATTTTAATAAGAGGATATGTTTGTGTGTATATATATATATATATATATCCCTCTATAGGTAGTCACAAGTTAATTTTTGGTATCATTTATTTTTTAAAAGTATTTCTTAATGTAAACAAACCCTATTTTTAGTCCTGGCCAATTTAATGAAAATTTCAAGTTGATCTGAATTACTATGAGAAGATCCCATGAGAGGAAGAATAGAGCCCGTTCAACCGAAGGGAGGTGATCTTGAATTGTTTCTTTCATTTAATTTCCAATTATTAATGAGTAATTAAGTGATTTCATGTATTTCTGGCATTTATAGGAATTGAAATATTTCACGTTTGAGTTTCATTGTAGTAGCATTAATCCATAATTGCTAGATCAATTTAATGTAGTTATAAGTAATTAGATATTTCAAGTTGTTCAACTAGAATTGTCTTTGCTTAGATGTTCATTTTTTTTGAAGTTAAATTACTGATCAAGAACAATGACACAAAATTATGATTGGACAAAAGGTTTGTTGGAACGTATTGTGGAATTTAGATTTTAATTATGTTGGTGTAATTTAGTTTATCATTTCCTTTAATTGAAAGCATAAGATAGGAGTCCTATATTGCTAAATAAAATAGCTTTCATTTCTGTTGAATAGATAGTTTCAATTCTGCTTCTAGTATAGCCGTTGAATTTCAAGTTAATAGATATTTCAAAATTCATTGCAATGTAAGATTCAACTTTGTTTGTAATTAAATTAGTTTATTCTTTATTTAGGATTAAGTTGGAAGTTAAATCAGGATAGGTTTAAGGTCGTAGTTAGCTTAACTTAGACTATTATCTTTTTAGAATTAGTCATAGAATAATAACTTATAATGACTCCTATCAGAGAAAGATTCTAAATCAAGTCATTATTTACAATGAAAAAATCCCCAATTCATAATACTCCTTACCACAGACATCTTTAAGACACACTTGTTTAGATATTTGAGAAATTAAATGAGGTGAGTAGTGACACCAACGATCTCACCCATCAACAAGATACAAGCCTACATCAGCTACCAAAAGGACTCATTATCTTCTAGCAAACATAAAGATAAGATGAATTGAAATAAATAGATATCATGAACATGAAATCATCCTTGAACCACTACGTCAAGTAGACAACTTCATGAAAATAAAATGCACACATTCCCTACCTCAAAACTTTGTCATATTAAAATATATAAACATGAAAGCACATCATAAGTTGATCTTTTCACTTCTTCTTCACCACATATGTTTCCACATCATTCACAATAAATCTACACTTCCATTCACACATCTACACACACACACATCAACTCATTCATCAAAATGGACAAATAGGTTGACCACATACATAAATTAACATAATTCAAATAAATTTAGCCACCATGAATAACTGTGATAAATTTGGTCCAATCCAAGAGTTAAAGGGGACCTAGATACATCACAACATATCTTCCTAATATTATTCCAATGGTACACACACAACAACACAACCTCCAAAGTCAACATCAAATGTAACATTTAGATAAACAATCTAGCACATTAATCATTTGGCACACAATATTATCTAATGCAAATAATTGAATGTAGATCTTCAAAAGCCATGGTAAGATCCATAAAAAATTCTAAGATCAACCTACAATGTATATCCTAATTGAAAGAGTATGATCCAAATAGGATTAATAACCTAAGTTGGGCAAGGACCAACACAAACAATAATGTTGAGAAATAGAACTGTATAATAGGAAAAGAGAAGCAATGTAAAGAGGTAGATCACTTATTTTCAAAGTTGCACATTCAAAATGAATATATCCCAATAGGATAGGAAGGTCCCAAGCGCTGAAAGGGTCAATGATCCTTCACTAAATATGTAAAATTGATATGGGAAGATGATAATGAGATAAGGTATGTAAATTAAGATAGATTTATATGCAATTAGAATCAAAATAGGAAAGATATTGTTTCAAATTTGCACATCAAATAAGATAGAACCTTAGAAGTAGATATAAATGTAGATCTAAGATCTAAAATTACAACCTGTCTCCTGGCCAAATCTAAGCTAGATTTGAAAGGTGCAGAACATTTGAAACGTTCTGTACCAAGAGATAAAACATTTGAAACATTTTTTTCCCTAGGATTTAGCCTCAAACTTTGAGAGATTCTCTAACAAATCCTAATCTTCCCAAATGTTTCTTGAGAGCTTTGTAACATGTTACTACACACAAAAAATAGGGAAGAATGTTAGATAGAAGCAATTGCCTTAGTCAAACCCCTATTTAGGAATTAACCTTGAAATGAAATAAATATTAAAGAAATTTCCCTGGCATGTAACAAAGTCTAGATCTAATGAATGAAGTCTATCATACCTTAGAAACATAAATGCTTCTTAAATATGATTAGGTATGTTGATTCAATAGACTTGAATTAACATAAAACCTAAAAAGAAAATCATGAAAGACAAAACCTCATGTAATAGACATTGTAATTCACTGCAATGTTTGATTGAAGAGAAGAGAAGATTTGGATGGATGTAGATGAATGTGTATCTCCTTCCTTGATAGAAAAATCCTTTACTTGGCCTCCAATGGGGAGAGGAGCTATATCTATGGAGAGAAACACCTTGAATATTTGGGAATAATTCTAGATGCTTGGACTTAGTTGCTTGATGGCTCTTGAATTTCATTTTCTCCCTTGCACTTGATAGCTTGATAATGAATGCTCGATAATGGATACAAATACTTGATAATATTGATCATGGTTACCAAATGAGGAGAGATAGGGTGTTTAGATATATCTCATAATATTTAGGGGATTAAAACTTAAGCAAGTTGATCACATGACCAAATTTTCCACTAAAACCCCAACATAGAGCTCTAGGCCAAATTTGTGCCTAAAAATGTGAGGATAGAATGTTTGAAACATTTTGTCTCAAGGTACAAAATGTTTGAAACATTATGTACATAGGAAAATATTCCCAAATTTGGACTGGGTGCCAGGTGTTGGGTAAAATTAAGGGCTTAAATATGAATGGGTTTCCTCTCATATTTCACTTGGTTTTTGGGTCCTTTAGTTCTTTCCTACAAGTGTCAATTCAAAATTTGTAGACTTGTGAAGGATATTGTGGCTTTGTACCTAAGAGATGAAGATAATGAATTAAGTGGAAATGAATTCATCTATGAATTAAAGTACACTCTCTAAGGTGCACTCTTTAATCTACACACCCTCCAATCTAAGGACCGAATCAACACACACTTTAATGGAATTGGAACTCAATTTTTAATCTATGTTTCAGATTGAAGTACAAAAAAAAATCTTAAGTTTTAACACACTAAAGTTGAACAACAAATTATATTCTCACACCAATCTAATTAATAAAAGATGCAATCGAGATAAAATATTATATCCTTTAATTATATATTTATGCTCACACCCGAAATAACAAAAAAAACTTCACACTCTATTGCATAAAATAATTAGAATCCCATAATACTATTATGGCAATAGGAATTTCTATAACCAGGTGACAAGAGGTTTTGTAACATGACAATAGGAGTCTACAAAACTTTGGTGACAAAATAGTAACTAATTAGTTGATAGTTTTTTATTAATTTTCAAGATACACTTTATTTTAGTGTCATCCAAAGTATTACAACATCATGAAGAATAACATATTATATTCATGTAACATGTTTACAGCCAAATATGATTAAATCCACAATATAAATGCAAATCAACTTCTACACACAACCAACTATATTTCACACAAAATAGTAGATAAAATAAATGAATAGACAATCGGTGATCAAGGAGTGGGCCCTCCTCCCTAACAACTAATTGAGTAAAGCTTCACACGAGAGACAACAACCTCAAACTTCAGTAGAGTATAAATTCAATATTGATATTATGTTTCTAACTATTAAGTCTCTAATGAGCATACATATTTATAACTGTCTTTCAAACTATATGCATAACAACTTAGAAACCGTATAAAAATTTGTTTTGAGATACATGGCTTAGAATTACTTCATTAATACTAAAAATAGTGAAGTGGCCACAAGACACCATTTTCAGATTAAAATAAAAACTAAACTTCAACTAAACACTAACCTTATACTTAAAAATATAACTATATGCTAAAAGAGGGAATAACAAAATTCCAAGATCTTCAGGCATGTTGGAGAAGAAACTTCCACAATCTCCTTCTTGATCATGAAGTGCCCCGTCTCACATGAATACTTGAATTAATGCCATTTTGAAAGGTTAAATGATAGAAAGTTTGTATTTCTTACACTCATGCTAATTATCAATTCTTATATAATAATCATGGAAACTTAGAGGCCAAAATGGGTAAATGCAAGTCAAAATGGCTATAAAATTAGGTAAGTGTATAAGGAAATATAAGGCACACTTTTCACCCATCACCACAAAAATAGGGTAGATGCAGGATCTTTAGGTACAACTCATTCCAAGGTCAAGATAGATCATGAAGGCCAAAAATAGTGATATAGAGTCTAGGTGATGAAATGAATTATATGATTGAAAAATAGACGAGAACACTTGGAAATAAGGGCTAACCTCAATTTTAACTAAGATTGAAATGAAAGAGGATCCATATTTGAATTTGCGTGTCCATTAAGCACCATATGAAGACCTAATATAGTAAACACACCAAGGTGGGTACCAAATAATCCTTAAATTATACACAAATTAGGTGCTTACAATTTAGAATAATACATTTAGTGTAGTACCTCGCCCCTAGTCCGATTTTATAAATATTATGATTATTTTAGGATGATAGATTATATGTTAGGAGTTCATTGATGCTTATGATTTTACTAACCCCATACTTGCATGTGTATGGTCAATGTGTTTATTTTATATTTTTGTTTGACGTACCTGATGTGGTTGAGGGACGGAGTCGTAGTTATTTGCTTGCGAGATCCACACGATCGACCGATCCTCGCCATTGTCTGTTATATATTATTGTATGTACATGCTTCATCTTGTGATGACAGGTTTGCAGGTATAAGGCATCATCTTCCCTGAATTGGCAGGAGTGAGCGTGCCCATAAACATTCATCTCAATGGTAAAGAGGGGAGATAATACACAGACCCAAAACCCTAACCCTAGCCTAATTGTCCTAGGATTGGACAAGTGTCTGTTTGACTACCTTACCTGAATTCACCTAGTTGGCATGAATTCGTGGATCCCGTTCTTGAGTCTGTGCATGGTTTCGGTTTGCTTTATTTTATTGTGCTTGATTCAGTTGATTCATGATTATTTAGGTGATTTTATATGATTATCAATGTTAGGATTATAGATGAATTTAATGATTTAATTATGTTCCTATGTTTAATTTGGAAAATTATCTAAAGTCAATTATTTGATTAATTGGAACTAATTGATTATTTAATTAAAATTGGATTTAATTATGTTTGAATGTATAATTAAATAATTGAATATTTAAATGCATGTTCTAGGATGTATTAAATATTTAATTTATTTAATTTGAGTTTTAATTATTAACATGTGCTTAATTGAAAAATGATTTGAATTATGCTTGCATATTTTATTAAATGATTAAATAATTAATTGCCTGAATTTGTGATGCATTAAGTATTTAATTTATTTAATAATGAATTTAAATTATAACATGTGCAAAATTGAATAAGGAGTTTGTTTTCAAAAAGATAACTAGTTTTCAAAAGTCAAGTTGAGTTGTGCTTTTAAAAGATATTTTAATTAATTAATTTTATTCACTTTCAATTTTGGAATTTGAGTTGGATTAGGAGTTGTCTTATGAGTCATTTTCTGATTTGGAGTTGAATTGTGAGTTAGCTTTTGAGTTGTCTTTTGGGATTGCATGAATTTTGGGAATGGAATTCCTATTAGAAAATTATTGCATTCATTTTGGGGGAGACAGGTTTTGGAGAAGATTTTTGGGGGAGCTTGTGTGTTTGGTATTGTGGAGATTTGTGGATTCTTTTATCATTATTATGCGATCTATATTCTATTTGGTTTATGCTCATTATGAAGTTTCGGTGCTTGTAGTTCCTATTCAAATCTTTATTTGTGAGTGTTGACATCTTATTTCTGAACTAAATGCATGTGCATTATGTGATGACGTGCATTAGATGGCCTAGGGGAAACAGAGGCAGGGTTATGTATCAGTTGGATTGTATTTCAGTAATCAAGTTTATGTGTGTGTTTATTCTGATTGTCATTTATTAATCAATCTTATGGGCTCTTATTGGTTAATATTTGTTTTTGGTATTTGTGTAATCATTTGGGTTTTTGTGTGTGAAACTACATCTAGGATTACCTGGTTATGTGCCTGTTGGGTACTTATGAGATTATGAGCCTAGGGGAGGTTGAGTAGGTGCATCTTAGGGGAGTGGCTTACAATAGGGGCCAGGACCCAAAGTGGTTAGTACCTGGGTAACCTATCATAAGTTATGTAATTAAGTGATAACATAGTAATTAAAATGTGTAGAGATCATTAAAAAGATAATTTAGACTATGGTTATGATTAGAATTCCTCATTTCCATGAGAGAGAATTCTAGTCCCACATGGATCATATTGAGGGTCCAGGGCCCAGAGTGGTTAGTCCAGGGTAACTCAATGCTTGAGGGTCCGGGGTCCAGAGTGACCAGTCCAGGGTAACTCAAGTAAATAGACATGTGATGACACTCCCATAGCATGTAGCCTAGATCATTTCCTAATTTCTTTTTATGCCTCTGGATTAGTGTGTTCCACCTTTCACTTTATTGTTGTGTACTTTGAGTAGAGAGCTTTCAGGATTCCTTGCTCAATGGTTTATCCTTGTTTGGTTTTGGTCATTCGATTGGGGTTTGTGGTTATCTCCTCAGCACAGTGGGGTAGGCCTTTGTGGTTCTACACGGACGGGTGGTAGTGATTCTTTACCATTTGAGACTCGACATCTTGGTGTCAGTGCTGTTGGTACTTCTGCAGTTGGATGCCTTTATGTTTCTTCATTGATGGTTCTTATCATACCTTCATTTTTGTAGTCCTATATTAGAGTATCACATGTGATACCTAATATGGACATTGTACTTCTTTGTTAGATTTATTATTACATACCCTGCGACATGTGCAGTGGATGTCAGTTATTAGTTATCATGGATGTCCATGAGGATTGTATTTATTGATGTAAGTTGTTATTGTATCATTTATAATATGAAATCTTTTGTTATCTTTCTTTAGTTATATTTTCTATTCTTAAGTAATTCTACGTCATGGGACTCTCGAGATTTGTAATCTATTTTGGTTGTTGGTTTAATGTGAGTAAATGGTAATTGCTTCTGCACTATTGTGTATCTTGTATGTTAACTTTAAAAAAAAATGTTCACCAAACTTAGTAGCATGTTATAGGTTAATCTCTTCTAGGTTCCCTGGCGGGGCATTACATTTAGCCCCCACTTTAGTTAGAGTATGAGGAAACCTTATGCTTACGATAAAGGAAATAAGAGAGAAATGAGATATAGGGAGAGATGACCACAAATGAACTACAAAGAGAAAAGATACCACTAATTTTAAGAATGTAAGCCCGCAAATAAAGTATCTCAACTCAGACATCAATGCACAAGGGCATGCAATTAAACAAAGATAAAAGGATATATATAAAAAAGAAGACAAAAGAAAAAAGGCAAAAGAGCAAAACAAAACTCCAAGTCAACTAGTTGAAGACAACTTGATCAAGAAAATATCCCAATCACTATCATAATGTTTGGAAAGCTATTGCAAGAGTATAAATGACCAGATGGAGCATAAAAAAATATGAGACAAAATTTCATGATCTAACCCACTATCATAGCTATGCGAGAATGGAAAGAAGAGAGAGAGAGAGAGAGAGAGAGAGAGGAGAGAGAGAGAGAGAGAGAGAGAGAGAGAGAGAGAGAGAGAGAGAGAGAGAGAGAGAGAGAGAGAGAGAGAGAGAGAGAGAGAGAGAGAGAGACCATGAATCCAATAGGCTAGAAAGTTGTGTTATGATAGGTGATGCATGGAAGAAAGCAAGAGGATAAGGAAATGATATAAAGTTGTTTTATGCTAGTTCTACTCATCCCAAAGATATAAAAAAGTTGCATATTGTTCAAGGGGAGAACGAATATATTTCCACTCATGATGATAACATAGGAGTATAGAGGCATCATAAGGAAAAGAGAACAAGGATAACTACTTCAAACAACAAGTATACATCCTTAAAATAATAATGTATGCATGTTCCCTTAGCAAAGAGAGAATACTCTTATTATTTAGGGGAACATATAATCATGAAAGGATGTCCACAAGTGGGGAAGAGACTCTTGAAAGGAAGACATCTTGGTTACAAGACATCTACCTTCAAGATGAGTTATTGAACAAAGACAACATATTCAATACAAAGAGGGGAGAGGAGAACAAGAATGCAACCTTTTAGCCCCTTGTTGCTAGGTGAAAAAGGATTCTTGATGAAGGATAACATACTTTAAGCCCAAAGTAGGGGAATTTATTTTTGATGAACACAATTTTGAAAATAATGAAGTGGTTGTGATCTAGAATATACCCCTCTTTCAAATTAAGAATCTTGAATTAAAATAATTAATTACATTTAAGAAAAGAATTACACAAGATAAAAAAACCAGTATACTAAGGAAAGTAGATCCTGAGAAAGAAAAGGAAGAAGAAGATTGACATATGAAACCTTGCCCCACCAATTGTGAAGGAAAAAGGAAAATAGAATACATTGTACACCCTAAGTGATAGATATTTTACAATAAACATGCACTTATGGAAGAAAGGACATCATACTATAAAGAGAAAAAAGAGAGTCAACAAAGGGTGAATGTATTACAAAAGAGATAATATTCGGTCCCAAAATAGAAGACCATTTTATTATAGACATGTCCTTTGAGGCATGAAGGATATTTTTTAACAAAGAAGAAAATACATTGAGTGAAATAAATAATTTCATGTCAGAAAGGATGTATGATCATAAAACAATACAAATCCCTAAAGAGGACAATGAAGAGAGAGATGTGAGGATGCCACATTATGCCAAACCTAGTCGAAAATCCATAATACAAGATATATACACCCCTATGAAAGGAAGAGGTTGTAAAATAGGGATATCAATCCTCTAAAGAGAAAGATCCTTAACAAACAAGCCCATGCATAGGAGGAAATCATAGTATGCGAGATTTAACTAGTGAAGAGATAATGGATCCTTTGAAAGGAGAGAAACAAAGGAAATAAAGATACCTTGCTCCCAAAGCGAAAGGCCAAGGGAAGCCACCTATTATGCTTCTCACAATGCACATTATGAAAAAGAATGAGCCCCTAATGATGTAAGATACTAAATTTACATAATGAAGAACAACATAATAGGAAAAATAAAATGATAAGGGATGTTTTATATCAAGAAAAACAATAAGATTTGATGTAAAGAAATAAGGTATCTATCTACCAAATCTTGAGTAAATTATCTAAATTCAATACAATTAGCAAGAGAGTGTTTATTGTTATGATGAAAAGGAAAGATACATTTAACATTAATAGGTCTTTGATTCTTTGGAAAATGTCTATAAGGAAAAAAAAAAAAGGATCATATTTAATTCTCCAAAAGATTCTCTTAGCTAAGGCCAATCAATCATCAAAGGGAGGTATAACAACATATGGTGCTGGTAAGAGAATTTAAAGAGGAGGTTTTTTTTATTGATGTAGAAGGTAAAGTAGTAGGTCGAGGTATAAAACATAGACCATACCTAGTGACTTGTGTAGGAGGATCTATAGAAACCTTAATAACTTTCTCATTAATGCTAATACCTAATCCATTGTAACCTTGTTGAGTATTAATGTCGTAACCCACATTGTAATTAGTTTTTAGTGTAGATAGTGAAGGAGTTTCATCTCAAACTTTATATAAATGTGTGGTATAAAGAGGAATAGGGGGATTAATATTCTCTTTAGGGGGATTACCATTATTATTCTCATCTTGTTTAGGAATAAAAGAAGTAGAAAGTTTATCAATATCTTCATGTCTACTTAATTTCATCATTGGAGAGGATTCATCAAGAAAGTGTTTAACATCATGATCATGAATAATGCTTTGATAAAAGTAAGATTGTTTAAGGTCATCTAAAGAATTTAATAAACTAAATTCCCTAAGATTATCCATTAAATTTGGTTGAGGAAAATGTGATCTAGATCTCACTAAGATGGGATCATTAGGAGCTAGATCTCTATCAACATGAACACTAGGCACCATAGAAGTAGGATTAGGAAGATCATCTTTAGGCTCATCAAAAATCACTCTTATATGATCAATATATTCCATATATTTTGTTAAAAATTGAATGAGAAAACCACATGAAATATTGTTTTAAAGTCTTGAAATATGCCTTATAAGGAAGAAAGATATTTGAAAGTCTCATAATTCCATATGAAATAATACCATGGAGGAACATAAACATCATAAAATGCAAGAAAGTATGATTCACTCCATGTGATTGATAAAGAGAAGTAAGGAGAAATGTAACAACATAGGTTATCACACACCAATCTAACTTAGTAAACTCCATGAATAATAACACTACTATGTTTGAATCCAAATTATGATAAATATTTGTTAACATACCAATAAACTATTGTCAAGTTACCAATGAAACACACATATAAATTATGTTGCTATATTTTTGTCGCTTTTTCAATGAATAGGTTTTTGTCAGAAAATCGATGAAAATGTTCATTGAAATTTCAATGCCATGGAGCATGTCATTACGATGAAAATATTTTCATGTTTACATTAACTTTGTCAAAAAATTTAGTGGTTCGTTGGTTTACGTTCGTCAAAATTGTGACAAAACCCTATAGTTTTTTTTTTTAAAAATTATTCATTCAAATGTATGCTATTACATACATTTGAACGAATTTTGTTATTGGTGTGGGTGAGTTTTCTAATTGGATCCTTGTGGCTGTGTTCATGTTAATAATTTTCACTACATACTCAAATTCTTGAGCTGATTCAGATTGGTTTAATTCTAGAGTGATTATTGTACTTGGCCTAATTCCTTGATCAAATTTCAGTTACTAAGAAAATGTTTTGTAGATTGTTGTTTTAAAATTAAATCAATTTTGTTTTAACATCTAAAAGAGACATTCTTTCCAAACAAAATGAAATAATATTTCTCATTAACAATGCAAAAATAATTACAAACAACAAGCTTTCATGTCTTTGATAGAAAAGTACTAATATACAAATTGATTCATGTTTCAAATCAAGAAAATTTAATTCTTTTTCATTTAGAAAGATGAATGCAAAGGATGGTTTTTCCACAGAATATGTGGTAGCTACAAAAACTAATGCTATGCAACAGAAAATAAATCATAGAAGTCAAAGATAAGAGAAAGCTTGAAATCTATCATTTCCTTGTTTAAATGGTAGACTGCATTGATTTTGTGTGATTTGGTTGAAGGGGCCTCTGTCTTCTGGATGTACCTACAGAGATTAAAGGAATGATGTCAGTCACTGAGATTGAGCAATGGATAAATCAACTTGTATACATAATTACTAATATGCATGCAAATCAAAAGAGTAGAATCATAAAAGAACTAAAGATTCAAGTGAAATTTATATTTTAAACTAACATGTTTGTTTAATCTTTGAATTACTCAGTTCATGAAATAGAACTACCAAATAGAATGAGCACAAACAAATGCAAAATGAAATATAAAAGACAAGACCAATGCTATAAATACCATGATTCAAAAAATCTTGGAGAATAAGAGGAGGGTCATATGTTAGTGACATCGCATGAGAATTTGTAGTAGCATCTATGAGTAATGGCTTGGTCACTACAAAGATCATAACAAAATATAAAAATGTTGCCATGACGCTAACACTCCCCAAACCGTCTCTTTGTAATACTAAGAAATCACAATCACAAATTCATAAACACATAAAATATGTGAAAGTAATGTATACAATATCAAGTAAGCTTACCCAATGGTAACTTGAGTCCTTCTTTGTAAACATTGTTAGGAATTGATGCTGGATCACCATTTATAACCAGTTATTTTGGAACACCAACTTTACTTGACACATCGAACAAGATAATTTCACATTCATTTACTTGATACAAATTCTAAAGTACTAGCAAAAAAAAACGTAAGCTTATGACATTACGTAAGAAATAAAAATCAAACTCCAAACTAAGAAACTCACAACCAGTAATAAAATAGTGAAAAGAGATGAAAGAAAAGTAAAAATAAAAATAAGGATAAGAACAAAACAAATAAGAAAGATACCTACCTTCATGATCACATAGGTCTAAAGTGAAATCATCTTCAAGCATTGGTTGATGATTATATAAACGTTGTATTTCATCTCGAGGATCAAGTATTATTAATTATGGATGCTCCTTCCTATAATCATGCAAAACCACAAAAGGTACCTTGCATAGTAAGTTTAGTGTATTGATTCCCAAACACTAAGTCAAGTGTTTCTTGATAGATGGAGGAGGTGGTATGAACATATGAACATTTAATGTTGTGAAACAATTGGGATTCTCTAAACATTCAATTGAATAGAGAAGGAAGAGTGCTATCAAACCCTATGATGAAGAAGAAAGATCCTCCAAAGGATTGGTTGTTTTACCTATCAGAGTGGGACCAGTGGAGAAAGATGTTATATGTCAAGTTATTGATCTACCATTGGATTACAACATTATTCTTGGAAGGCCATGGATTCATACAATGCAAGTAGTACCTTCTACATACCATCAATGCATAAAGTTCCTTCATAATGGAGTAGAAGTGATGATTCTAGCTGATACAACTTGTCCTTGCAATAATCTTGAACAAGAAGATAGTATGGTGCCACAAAACAAAGAGAGTTCTAAGAAAGCTAAAACTTCCAAAGATATGGTCTTAAGAAGTTTTTCAAATAAGTTGAATATCCAAGATACAAGGATGAGAGAGTATAAAATAGACTCACTAATGCCCATGATAGATTTACCTTTATCTCCTAGATCTCAAGGAAGAACTTCATCAACCTTCATGTTGTCCAAGGGTAATACATTATAAATTCATGAAGGAACAAGGATGGTCAAAGATAAAGTTTCCTCACAGGAAGAAAATGAAGAAAAAGTTATCTTACAATGGTTATATAAAGAAGATGAACATGATGGAAATATTAAAAATGTGAAGATATCCCCAAACAAATATGGAAAAGGATATGATATCATGAAACAAATGGGTTACAAAGGAAAAGGACCACTTGGTGAAAATAAAGAAGGAATCATGGAACCAATACATATGGAATTTTGTAACCCTAGAGATAAAACTAGTGTGGGTTTCAAATAAGAAGCATCTCATCCGGTGTCTGGAGATGGTCTTATATTTGAGAGCGAATATGATTCAGAAGATGAAGATGAGGTATAAGGAGAAACAATCTCATATGAGATATTATGACTCTTGCAAGGAGATCCACTATCAGAAACAAGTACCATTTGTAGATCTCTATAGTTTTGTTGACTATTAGTGACTCACACTTAGTCATATATCTAGGCAATGATGGTCGGTCATCACTGTGATCGTGTCATTATGTAAAGGCCGAGCTATGTAATGTTTACTTACTGAGTAGTAGTAATGCCGAGTAAACTTATGGTCACTATCTATTTTTGTAGTATACTGAGTCCTATATGCAATGATTACCGAGCGCCAAAGTTATCAACATATGCTGAGTACAGTGAATGTCGAGTATCAAAAATTGCTTTTGCTGAGTTAGCCAGAGTATGACATAAGAGTTTGTTTTGGCACAGTGATCGAGGTAAGCAATTTTGGCCGGCATCCATGTTTTGTATTTTGTTTGTTGAGATAATTATGTATGTAATTACGCATCTACTTAGTAATCATTGATTCCTATGCAAAACCTAGACCCAATTAGAAATTAGTAAGACTTAAGTGGCAAAAGAAATTAATTCAAGCCGCAGATCTTGAATCAGTAAGATGTTTTGTTGATTATATAAGGTCAAGATCTAAACCCTAAAACGTAGTAGCAAGGGATAGCAAATGTGAAGGGTATAAGTAGATAGGTATGATTCAGTGAAGAGAAGTATTCAGAGATAGAGTTCAGTGATTGAGCTAAGCAGTGAAAGCACAGAAAAGAGATAAATCTGATAGATGAGATCAACATCACACAGTAAAGAGAAGATCTATTATCTACATACAGTGCAAATCGAAAGATCAGGTACTGAGACATTCTAGCCAGTGTATCAGGGTAAATCTCTTAACCGAGTAGTCCTAACAGAATTTTTTTAATCTCTTAACTAAGTGCTTACTTTGTTGTAAGATTCAAATCCTTTTACAAGGTAGACCATATAAGTCTTTTAGCTTTTAACAGGGTAGACCCCTCACAGGGTAGATCAAGTTTTGATCAAATTTTGTAATCCCTAACAGGAAAATTTATTACTGCAGTAGTGAAGATTTGTGGGTATCATCCCCACCCCAGTTTTACCTTTCAAGGGTTTATGGGTAACCAAAATCTTTGTGTTATGAATGCTTTCATGGATGATGTTTAGTTTGTTAGTTATTTGATTATGTTCAAGTATTGTTGATGCTATGAAAATTTTTTATTTATATGAGAATGGTTTAGTAGGTGATATCTGATTCCCCCCCCCCCATCTCAGTATCACATTTCTCAATTATATTTCCAACAATTGGTATCAGAGCTGCAAGGTTTCTTATAGAAATTCTAACCACTTGAAGAAAAAGATCTTGAGATGGAAGTCTATAGGCTGGGAAAGGTCATAGAGAATCATAAAATTGATGTACAGCTAGCACTACAACAACTGGAAGCAGCCAGAGGTGAACTGAAGAAATCCTTGAGCAAAAGGAGAGAAATTGCTATTGAGAAAAATGAATCATAATATCAAGAAGAAGATACCACTAGATTATTTGACATTGGAAACTCTGTTGAAAGTGACAAAGCCATAAAAGAGCTACTGGAAAAGAATACCATACTGAATGATGACATCAGGAATCTAAAGAGAGAACAGGAGATTCAATCTGTCAGACTTTGTGAAGTAGTTGAACATGAAAAGAAAGATGAAGATGATAAGATAATGGCTAAAGAAGACAAAAGACAAATTGCAATGAGATTGGATGAAAGGACAAGTGACATGTAAAGGCTAACTAATAATCAACTGGACATGGTAAATCAATTACTACTGGTTAATCAAGAGTTGGGCAGGAAAGATATGGAAATCAACCAACTGAGGTCCGAGAATGATCAATTAAGGAATGAACTTAGAACTGAAAATGAAATCAATGAAAGGATGAAAAAACCTAATGAAGCTGCAAAATACTTTGAAGAACTGCTAAGATCACCTAGAAGATCCGATGATAGATCTGGACTTGGACTAAATGAACATGCTTCATCTACTAAAGAAGGAGAATCATCAAAGAATGGAGAATAGAAGAATGCAAAACCAAGGAACAACAAGCCCACATGCCATCACTGTGGAAAGCTAGGACATACAACCAACATATGCAAAAGTAAACATGGTAAGTTTGATTCAAAACCTAAGTTCAATAGACATTGCTTTAACTGTAAGAAACATGGACATTAGGCACATGAATGTAGGTCTAAGGTCAGTAACCCGCCTACCTCACCTAAGTTTCAAGCAATTGTTTCAACTGTCAGAAGTATGGGCATAGAGCATTTGAATGCAGGTCTAAACCAAGATGGTCATCAAATGAACAGACTAAGTCACCTATGATGAACAGACTAAGTCACCTGTGAAGAACAACTCATATAATTGGGATTACAACACATGGTACAGTTGTCATTATTGTGGAAAATATGGACACATTGGAGCAAATTACATGAAGACTTATTTTAGAGGAAGATCCAAAAATTGGATGACTGGAAGCATGGTATGTTACAAATGTAATAAGATAGGTCATCTTAAGAAAGACTGTAGATCACCTATGCCGAGCAATGATCATAATCAAAATGAAGATATTTGTGAGAAATTGAGAAATCAGATGGACAAGACATGGAAGAAGAAAGAAGAAGGAAGCACTAGTGAAGCTAGCACATTAGAGGTCACCCAATTCAATGGATCAGGTGATCACACTTATTCTAACTAAGCATAGAAGGTATGTTTGGAACTAAATTTTACAAAGCTTTATTTTACATCAATTCCTAACATAAAGATTGAGTAGAAGTCAAATCTACATAGTTAAAGATGCATTAGGACATATCTGAGCAAAATAGAAAACTTTATTTTTTGATGCCGAGTGATACTATTCTGACCGAGATATCAGTGTATGCCATGCACCTGTTATGGCTGAGATGCTATAGGTACCGAGCTATGTCGTAATGATTATTTTGACCGAGCTTGTGTTAGCCGAGGTTAGCATGAGTTTGCTGAGACAACTGTATTCCACTTACAAATTCTGTATGGAGCATTTATGAGGTCCAAATTTCACTTTTCAAAATCTATAAAGAGGAAAGTTGGTGTTCATTTCATTTCACCTAGCGAATTGAGATTTCTTTGAGTGATTCCAAGCACGAGCAACTAGTTTATCAAGTTGATTTCAAATCTCTACAGTGTGCCACCGGCAAAAATCATCTACAGGGTACTTACGAGAAAAAGGTACATTACCGAGCAAACATTTCTTTTTGAAATTTTTAAAACTTGAAATGGCATCATCATCTACTATAGTGAAGAAACAAGGGATGGAGGTTTTCAACATGCAATTGGTAAGGAATGAAGTCTGCAAGCCATGAATCTTTAAGACAATTTCAAAATCCGTGATTAAAGGAGATTTGAACAGAGCCCTATCTTCAATCCCAGAAAATGTGTTGATGATGAATGACATTAGGTCATGTTATATGTGTAAAATTAGGGAAATCAGAGATTAGGAGGTCAGGGAGGCATATGAAAAGTTGTGTTAATGAAGTGTTGAAGTTGGAGTATAAATCGGTTGCCAAACAAGGGTTAGTGCATGCCCTAGATTTCCCGTAGAATTTTAAGGTTGAATGGATAAAAATTGTGTTGAGTCGAGTACATGACATGCAACTATGGTTGGAAGATGGACTAGTGAAGATAAAAAAGGTATGATCCAAGGAAAAAGGACAATGAAGTGTTTGAGCAAAGAGGAAATTTAGGAAAACACACAAGCTATATGGAACAAACAAGGAATGACGATCTCTACCATTATAGATCCAAAAATTAACTTTGCTGTTAGGGTTATCTCAGACAAGTTCTATCAATCCAGCCGGTTGGAGAGTGTCCCCTGTATGGAAGTGGACCAAGTATGGAAAATCATTAAGAAAGGGCACACATATGATCTTGTCGAGCTCCAGCTGACTCAGCTTGCCGAGAACCTCAACTCAATCTAGACTGCAAAGAACTCAATGTGTAAGTTTGGCTCTTTGCTAATTTGTCTATTCTTTTATGTAAAGAAGAGTTTTCCTACTCATGGAGGTGTGATATGGGATAAGAAGAAACCCATTATTGTGCAGATCAGTGAGTTCATAGGTTAGATAGGAGATAGTTTTAATGGAGTAATGGACAATTATTTTGTTGAGTTTAAGAAGAAAATGAGGAAGAGGAGCAGAATCCCTATGTCATTAGTTGAGAAGTACAATAATGATATATGCTTTCTAGTTGACACAGATTTCACATATGCACAAGCAATCCTTCCTAGGGTTTCATGGCTCATGCCACTACCCTATGATATTAATATAGATGAAGCTACTGCTGCCATCACAACCCTCTTAGCTGAAGAAATTGATATCAAGGCACCCTACTTTGGGACATATGAAGAAGCAAAATAAAAAATCTCTTTGGGTTTAACAGCTGCAACCTTAGAGAGGAAGAGAAAGAAGATAGTAAAGAATGTGGAGAAGTATGTGAAAGAATCAGACAAGGATGATCCACTTGAACTAACCCAAGGTTTGGGAGAAGATGAGTCGAGTGAATCTAGTGACAATGAAGAAGAAGAAGAAGAAACTCAAGTAGAAGAGAAGAAAGGAAAGAAACCAATAATTATTGCGCCCCCAACCAAGAAAAGAATACTAAAACCTAGAGTGTCTTCAACACCTATGCTAAGGCCTAGAACAAGGGGAGCAACTGCTGAAAATCCTAAGGTATCCCCTGCATCCAGTAAGCGAAAACCTGCACAACCTAAGGCAGTGCTGAGTAAGGGAAATAAAAGGCCTAGAAGAAAACTTGTATTAGTACAAGAAGATGATGAGGAAACTGAAAGTGATGAAGAGATGAAGAAGAAGATTGTACTACAAGATGTTAAATCTACTATGGATGAAATATGCCACAAGATCAAAAACTCTGTAGGAGTGGATGACTTGAAAGAGTTAAAGTTTGGAATTTTGAGTATAGGAGAGAAGAAAAAAGTTGAAGATGCTATTCTTGAAATGCTTTGCACTTTCAATATGTTACCTATTCAGTTGGAGAATTGAATCCCAAAGGAGCTGAGCAACAGGGTTGCATAAAATTGGGAATATGCCCTTAATACTGAAAAATAAATAAGGGAGAGCACTTTAGCACAAGTGGAGTCAAGTCTCACCCTGCCAACATCAGAAAAACTATGGAGAAATACCAAGCCAAATTTGATCCCAAACTCAAAGCTTATCTAATCCTTCAACACAAGGTTGATGATGTAGTACAAGAAAGTGTCAAGATTTGGAAGATAGTGTATGGATTGTTGATTGACAAAGATGGAGATATTGGTGCTAGTACATCTAAGGATGCTGAGCCTGAAATAGAACAAAGTGTAATGGAATCACCCATTCTAGAGACAGAAGGTCCCAAGGTAGAGGAAATTCAGAAGGAACCTGAAGTTCACATTGTAGATATCACAGAGGATACATTAGTTAAGAATCTAGTATTAACCGAGGAAGACATATAGGCCGAGACAGCTAAAGACACATCTTTGCCAGGTAGTAACCCAGTTTTTTTACAAGTCAAAGCTTATTCGACAATTGATGTGGCACCAATTGATAACACTACCCCCGCCAAATCTAAAGTTGTTACAATTGATCTATTAGCTGGTACAAGTACTACCAAGGAACCAAAGAAGCCGGCACTAGTTATTTAACTCACATCTGCCAAGGAGATCCACCAGGAAAAAGAGAAGTCATAAGAAAAGGCCACTAGTCCTCAGGTGGAGGATAAGGGAACTGAGAGAAAATAGGGAAAAGACAAAGCTACTGAGGTACAAGAGCCTACATAACAAGAAGCAATACAAGCTCTTGTACATATGCCAAGTGGGAGTACACCAAAGAAGGCACACAAACAAAAAATAGAAGTCTTCTCACCTGAGGTAACCATTGATGAAGTTATTACTAGTCCTAAATGGGATACTGATAACTTATCCTATGAGCAAATACAAATATTGAAAGATTTATTGTCAAGGAAAAGTACACAAGAAGAATTGAGAAGAGAACATCAGTAGAAACAGGTTTTGTATGAAATCAAAGATATATTTAATGATGTTTATGAGTTATCAGATGTAAATAGTTCCACTCCCATATTGAAACAACTTGTACATATTGTTCAAAAGGTAAATAATGACACGTGTAGCACCAATGATAAATTGTTTGAGTGGTCAGAAAGAAAGTTTGAGACCAAAATGCTAGAGAAAGTATCTGCCAAGATTGTAGTTAAATAGGTCACACTTTCTACTTTGGTAGCAGAGACCGAAGAAGTAACTATAAATGCAAACTCTCTGCTCACCAAACTATGTAATATTGAACAGTTCACTAAGGAGAATCAATGTTTGATTGATCAACTGCAACAAGAACTGAAAACCACCAGTCAGTCTTTAAGTGTTGATCCGGAACACAGTTCCAACCATTATGTCAAGATAATGCATACTCAAGGAAAGATAACCGAGCTAATGGCTAATGATGGAAAGATTAGATCTCGCTTACTTTCTATGCAAACAATTTTAACACCTCACCTAGAGGCATTACAAATAAATTTGGTCAAGGCTAAGGAATTAACTCAAAGGGATCCGAATCTGTCTATTGCCGAGAGCCTCATCAATCTAGCTGCCGAGCTAGAAGTGCAGTCTGAAGTTTTAACTATTGCTGCTAGAGGATGGGAAATTGCACTACACATGGTTATGATGCTACACAAACCATTTCTGGAGAAGAATTTTGAGATCCCCACTCCAGATGACATTCATCATGTCAAAATCAAGGGGGAAGTAAAATCATGACATGACAAAGAGGGAGGTAACCAAATTTTTTGAATGTATATATATCTTAGGGGGAGTACTTTTTCTTATACTACATATTTTTGAAAAGGGAGATATAATGTCATGACAAAGTGTTTTTGCCACTAATGTCAAAGGGGGAGATTGTAGATCTCTATAGTTTTGTTGACTATTAGTGACTCACACTTAGTCATATATCTAGGCAATGATGGTCGGTCATCACTGCGACCGAGTCATTATGTAAAGGCTAAGCTATGTAATGTTTACTTACTGAGCAGTAGTACTACTAAGTAAACTTATGGTCACTATGTATTTTTGTAGTATACCGAGTCTAGTTTTGCCAAGTCCTATATGTAATGATTACCAAGTGCCAGAGTTATCAACATATGCTGAGTACAGTGAATGCCGAGTATCAGAAACTACATTTGCCGAGTTAGCCAGAGTATGACATAAGAGTTTGTTTTGGCACAATGATCGAGGTCAACAATTTTGGCTGACATCCATGTTTTGTATTTTGTTTTTTGAGATAATTATGGAGGTAATTATGCATCTACTTAGTAATCATTGATCCCTATGCAAAACCTAGAGCCAATCAGAAATTAGTAAGACTTAAGCAACAAAAGGAATTAATTCAAGCCATAGATCTTGAATCAGTAAGTTTTTTGTTGATTATATAAGGTCAAGATCTAAACCCTAAAATGTAGTAGCAAGAGATAGCGAATGTGAAGGGTATAAGCAGATAGGTATGATTCAGTGAAGAGAAGTATTCAGAGACAGTTCAGTGACTGAGCTACGCAGTGAAAGCACAGAAAAGAGATAAATTTGATAGATGAGATCAACATCACACAGTAAAGAGAAGATCTTTTATCTGCATACAGTGCAAACTGAAAGATTAGGTACTGAGACATTCTAGCCAGTGTATCAGGGTAAATATCTTAACCGAGTAGTCCTAACAGACTTTTTGTAATCTCTTAACCAAGTGCTTACTTTGTTGTAAGTTTCAAATCCTTTTACAAGGTAGACTCTATAAGTATTTTAGCTTTTAACAAGGAAGACCCCTCATAGGGTAGATCAAGTTTTGATCAAATTTTGTAAGCCCTAACATGTAAATTTATTACTGTAGTAGTGAAGATTTATGGGTATCATCCCCACCCTAGTTTTACCTTTCAAGGGTTTCTGGGTAACCAAAATCTCTGTGTTATGAATGCTTTCATAGATGATGTTTAGTTTGTTAGTTATTTGATTATGTTCAAGTATTGTTGATGCTATGCAAAAGTTTTATTTATATGAGAATGGTTTAGTAGGTGATATCCGATTCACCCCCCCCTCTCAGTATCACATTTCCCAATTATATTTCCAACACCATTCTTACCATTTCTAGACCTGAACAAGAGTTAGAATATGAACAAGAGTTAGAACAACAAGAAAGACATCTTAACTGGGGGAAGTTGATTACTATTACTCATATTATTGATATGCCTCATTTTGAAGATGAACATGATACATTCCTATCTCTACAAACACCTTTACAATAAGGCGAGAATCAACAAGAAGAAAATAATTATGAAGAAGAAGAAGGGGTACCATTGACTAAAGCCTATTTCATGGGTATATTAGATAATAATCAAACATATTCACATAAATATGAATGAGACATACTCTCTAACTTTACAATGGACATAGAGATTGATGTGGTACATAAATATGCTCCTATAGTTCATTTTGAAGAAGGAGAAAGTTATAATTCTAGGTCAATAGGGTTATACTTACATAACACTAATGTGAACCCTGATAATGATGATCATGACTCTAATATTCTTAACAATTCTTCAGAAGCTAACTGGATCAAAATCATCTTGCCAGTTACAAACATCGATGATAACATGATGATGTCTCTTGTACCCTATGAATCCCTATCCTTGTTGAATCCCAAACTCATAGACTAGACCGAATCTAAATTCAAAATCCTATTACCCTTTGAAAATGACTATACTTTAGCCTAATATCTTAATGCTTGTGAACCCTTCACCTCTTCCACCAGTGCAAGGAGCGTAAATATGACAGAAGGTGATATCAAGTTTCTTAGTCTCAAAATGAAAAATAAAAAGAGATCTGATGGTGAAAACCATATTGTGGCAGTATCAAAATAAAAAATAGTAAAAATAAAGGATGTATCCAATGGTGAAAACCTCTTAGAGGTGCCAAAGGATGAGACTCTTGATATCCTTCTTGATCATTTCCAAGAAAGATCCTTAGTATTGATAGAACCAAAACAACCAGTCAATCTTGGAATATTTGAAGCTCAACAAATGGTTCACATTGGTCAATCCCTATCAGGAGAAGAGAAGATACAATTTACTAAATTCTTCAAGGAAAACAAGATCAACTTTGCTTGGTCTTATTTTGACATGCCTGGGTTAGATACTGACTTAATAATGCATCATTTGTTTATTACTCCTAGAGTAAAGCCTGTGATATAGAAATTAAGAAAAATGAATCCACATATTGTATTACTAGTGAAAAAAGAATTGGAAAAACTATTGAAATCTATATTTATAAGAGCCATTGATTATGCATAATGGATATCCAATGTAGTGCCTATTTCCAAACAAGATAAATCTATAAGATTTTGCATAGATTTTAGAGATTTGAACAAAGCTTGTTTGAAAGATGATTTTCCACTTCCAAAAATAGACATGATTTTAGATCTCACTACAAGATATGGAATGTACTCATTAATGGATGGCTTCTCAGGTTATAATCAAATCAAGATTTCCCCTGTAGATCAGGAGAAAATAACATTCATATGCGCATGGGGTACATACTATTGGAATATCATGTCGTTTGGTCTCAAGAATGCAGGTGCAACCTACCAAAGAGAAATGAAAACAATATTCCATAACATTATGCATAGGAATATGGAAGACTATTTTGATGATAGATTAGGAAAATACTGAATTATAACAACTCACATTGAGGACTTGAGGAAAATATTTGATAGAATGGAGCAATTTTAACTTAGGTTAAATCCTTAAAAGTGTGCATTTGGAGTATCATCTGGTAAGTTTATAGGCCTCATAATTTTAGCAAAAGGCATTGAGGTTGATCTAGCTAAAGTAAAATCAATTCTAGAAATGCAACCTCCAAGGAATATGAATCAAATGAGGAAACTCTAGGGAAAGTTGCAATATATAAGGATATTCATATCTCAATTACCAGAAAAAGCTCAACCATTCACCAAGATGATGTATAAAGGAGTCACATTTACATGGGATGAGCAATATGAGAAGAATTTTTCTCAAGTCAAACAATATATAGAAAATCTTCCAATTATGATGGCTCTGAGTCATGGAAACCCACTCCTATTATACATATCAACAACTGACACATCATTAGGAGTGTTACTAGCACAAGAAGATGAGACTAACAAAGAAAGGGAAATATACTACATCAAAAAAACTTTAGTCTCATATGAGATAAATTACTTAGTAATTGAAAAGGAAAGCTTAGCAGTGGTATTTTCATCTCAAAATCTTAGAAGCTATATGTTATCTCACAAGGTGAAGCTAGTCGCAAAAATAGATCCACTCAAATATTTGTTGAATAAAGAAACATTGACAAGAAGAATAGAAAAATGGGTCCTAATATTGAGTAAATTTGATATTGAATATATTGATAGTAAAACCATCAAAGGACAAGTGATAGCTGATCAACTTGTTGAGGTACCACTAATAGATGATAAGTAATTACATAGAATTTCCTAATGAAGCAATCATGCATCTCGCTGAACGCCCATGGAAGATGTATTTTGATGAATCTTTTAGACAACAGGGGTTAGAAGCTAGATGTTTATTCATAATGCAGTGAAAGGCTGAGAGAATCCCCAAAGGATATGTCCAAGCCCCCAACTAAAAAACCACATAATGGAATCCAACAACAAAGCAAGATCTGATAACAATCTGAATTCTTTATTTATAAAAATAATTGATTACATGCAATGTGTCAGGCTGTAAGGCCTTGTCGGTTATAGCCAATTGAAAAGAAGGTAATCATTCTGCAAGATCCCTCAAGATCCAAGATAAACCCTAATACTAGCTAGTGATATCTGAAACACATCAATCTGGTAGAAACCTCCAACAAGATCTAAACTTGTGCTCACAAGCCACCAAGCAATCTCCTTATTCCTAGGTCACAACCACTAGCTCTTCTCACCAAATTCCCTAGCTTTAGATTCCTAACTTGAACCTCTTCTTCCTCCTCCATCTCTACAACTCTACCCTAGACCCCTCTTATATACTACTTCTTCAGCCACAAGTCGGTTTGAAGAAATAAATAAATCCTAAAACCAAGTCGACTCCTAAAATAAAACAATATTAAATGCAACACAAGTCAACTCTCAAATATCCTTACAATTAATTAATTCTCCATGTCAGCCTCCAGATCTACCTGGGAGAATGCAACACATGCTACACACATTAAATGCATCAAATCTACCCAACAAATCCATAAGAGCACCAGTCGGAAAACCCAAACTGTCGAGTGACAACAAAACAACTAAGCAAGCCAAGCATAGACAAGCACATGTCGACTGAGCACTAGAAGCATTACCGAGAACCTATTCTACTGAGCACCAGAAATGACCAAGTCCTTTAGCGACTAAGCTCCTCAACCAATACTATAACTGAGAAACATAGGAACAAAACACTCCAACATGTAGGATTGCTAACTTCCCTAGGATGCTCCTGCATCAGACACCCTATGTGCAAAAATATGTTCTTAAAGGCTGGAAGAACATCTTATAGGATTCAAAACATAAACCCCTAACTGGTTCTTCACATACATGTCCTCCAAGTCTTCAACACTATTACCCCAGATCCACTTCTGCTTTCTTTTCCTTCTCAAGTCTTTCCTTAAAAATCTACATGTTTATTCTCCATATTGATCTCCAACCCTTTCAGGATCCTTCAACTCAACTCAACTCCCTAATATCAAGTTCCTCCTACTGAGTTCTTTATTCTGTAAAGGTATCAAAGAAAACTTCCTGCCACCCTTCTCAATAGTAAACATATTCTGGACACAATCATGCATAGCCCTACAATCATACTGCCAAGGTCTACCAAGCAATATGCGACAACTACTCATGTCCACAATATCACACAACACTTGATCCTTATACTAGCCAATCTAAAAATCAACAAGACACTTCTCCCTCACTTCCAAAGCATGAACATCTTGCAACCAACCAATCCTATAAGGACAAGGATGTCTCACTCTTTTCAAACCAAGTTTCTAAACCATCTCCTTAGATACAAGGTTATCAGTACTACCACCATCCACAATCACATTGCAGATTTTACCAATAGACTTACAACAAGCCCCAAAAAAATTACTCCTTTGACAAGGTTCTAGTACACACTTACTAAATAGTACTCACCGAGCCAAATAATTCTCTCCTCCCTATTTAGGTTCATTTTCTGAGTCTTCACCCTCATTCAAAACAACATTTCTTCGATCACCAACCTTCTAGGAACATTCATAAGCTCTATGTCCTTCTTCACCAAAAAGAAAACAAGTACCCTTAAAGGAAACCTTACCTATCCTCTTCCTCGACTCAACAAGTTTTGGTTCATCTTTAGCAGTTAGCTTATCCTTCACCATGTGATCTTGTTTCTCCTTCCCTCGGGAATTACCATGTTGTCTCCTCTTCAACTTATCTTCTTCCTTCAGGGTATACTGATAAGCATCCTCAACTAAATCAATCTTCAACATACCAATCTCATTTGAAATATTGAATCTCAAGCCATTCACATAATGAGTTATCTTTTCCTTACCGAGTTCTTTGTGCCCAAACCGAATAGTCAACTTATAGAACTCCTCAGTATAGTCTTCAACAATCAATTATTTATGTTTTAGATTCTACAAATTCTTAAACAAATCAAGTTCATAGTTAGCAGGTATGAACTTAGCCTTTAATTTAGCCATCATCAACCTCCACTTGTTGATATTCATTTCACCATCATCTTCTCTTTCTCTCTACAATTCTTTCCACCAAAGAGCAACATGTTCTTTCAACTTTGTCTGTGCTAACCTCACTCTAAGAGGATCTTCAATTTATTCAAGCTCAAAGAAGTCTTCTTACTCACCAATCCAATCAATCAAGTGCTTAGGTTTCAAAGTACCAGAGAAGTTAGAAACTTCCATTCGGTAACTAGTATTTAACTGAGCTCTAGATATCCGCAACCGATCAGTTCTATCTCCACCAGATCTGTCCCTTCGATCGACTCTATCATCACCACTAGATCTAGTAGCCTCAAAGTCTTTAGAAAATTCCTCATAACCATATTTAGTACCAAGATTCCTCAACATACCAACAATAACCCTCATAATATCAGTGAGCATGTCATTCTTCATCAATTCCATCTCAGATCTAAAATCTACTTTAATCTTCTCTATAATCTTTGACTTTACAACATCATAGAGATCTGCAATCGCCCTAGGGTCCAATATTCTCAGAGGCATCTCCAGATCTTTGTAAACCCAAGGTAACAAATCACCATTAGATCAACCCAACCCAAGGTCCTAGTGCAAACTACCTCACCTTTGGTGATTTGTCCACACACTCAAGAACTTTAGCTCTGATACCATACAACACAGTGCATGGCCAAGAGAATCCCCAAAGGATATGTCCAAGCCCCCAACTAAACAACCACATAATGGAATCCAACAAAAAAGCAATATCTAATAACAATCTGAACTCTTTATTCATAAAAATAACTAATTACATGCAATGTGTCAGGCTATAAGGCCTTCCTGGTTACGACCAATTACAAAGCAAGTAATAGTTCTACAAGATCCCTCAAGATCCAATATAAACCTTAACCCTAGCTATCCAGATCTAAAACACATCAATTTGGTAGAAACCTCCAACAAGATCTAAACTTGTGCTCACAAGATACCAAGAAATCTCCTTGTTCTTAGGTCACAACCACTAGCTCTTCTCACCAAATTCCCTAGCTTCAAATTCCTAACTTGAATATCTACTTCCTCCTCTGTCTCTACAACTCTACTCCAGACCCCTCTTATATACTACTTCTTTAGCCACAAGTCGACTGGAAGAAAGAAAGAAATCCTAAAACCATGTCGGCTCCTAAAACAAAAAAATATTAAATGTGTATACACCTAAAAATGGTCACCTAGACTATTAGCCCCTTTTGCTAAATCATAAATTGCTTATTCTTGATCAAATCTTAGTTCTATCATTTATTCGATTATTTTCTATGGGCTAACCATCTTATCCTAAGTCTTTATTTATTTAAAAGGAATATTTCCTCCCCTTTTAATAAATAAAAAGCCCTCACTTTTCCTCTTATCCTAAGTTGCACAAATAAAGCATTATTTTTATTTTATAAAAAGGGAAAAAACACTTTTTGTCTCATATGGACACAAAAGTCAACTCTTATTTTCTCATTGGAGGATATTTTTGCACATGGATTGATCACTCTTCAAGCTCCACCATTGATTAAATCTTTTGCCTCTTAATCTCCATGGTCCATTCCTTCTCATTTCCTTTAAAAGGAGAGCTCTCTTCTTCATTCTAGATCTCCAACTTTTTATGCTAACTTTATGCTGCAGGATTTCTAGGTCACTTTGGAGCTTTTGAAGATTTGGAGCATTCTTAGCATCTACATCTCATCCTTGCATTCTTAGCTTAGCTTCATATTTATGCTTTCTTAGATTAGCTTCATTTCTATGCTCTAGATTAGCTCACATAGATTAATTAGCTTGGGTTGTAACACTTGCATATTTCCTTTCATAGCTTAGCTTACATTTCCATTTCTAGCATAGTTGCATTGCATTTTCATTCTTGATTCTTGGGGATATTGGCATTCTTTCCCTTGTCTTCATTGAATCTCCCATTGCATGGTTTACTAGCAAGGTTATAGGTTAAATAGCTCTAGCTGAGAGCATTCTTAAAACCCTTGCACTCCATGCCTAGGGAGCTATGGATCGATTTTTGAGACCTCATTCTTGAGTGTTCTTGAATGTAATGATTCATAGAAGTGTGACACAATTATAGCACACATTTTTGGCACCCACCGTGGGGTAGAGTAGACTAGCTTTGTCCCTTCTTTTTCTGCATTTTCATCATTTTTCATCAATTTTTTGACAAGTTTTTAGCTTAATTTTTGGTCTTTGTTTTTCTGTCTCAGAATATCATACGATACTTTCCAGAAGTATCGTAGATAGTTCTTTGTATGTGCATGCGATACTTCACCTGTCAGAAGTATCATCTGGCTATTATAGAGAATATCACCTGGTCTCAGGCGAAGTATCATCTGGTGTCGAGCGAAGTATCGCACATACTAATATTATCGCCCTAGTATACTGAGAAGTATCGTGCGATAATTCTGGTGTCTGTAACTATTGCCTGTACCTGGCAGTGAGCTATTTTTAAGTTATTTTATCTATCTTGCAAGTTTTGGGTTCGCTACTAACTTTTGAAATTTTCTAAAAATTTTAGCGTTTTCAAATCCGTGGCACTTTGGAAAACGGGTGCCCATTTTTGAGAAATTTTTGCAAATGGTATCGAAAATCAAAGTGTGATATATCATTGGAAAGGTCTTTTCATGCCTAATCCAACCATGATGGTTTGATTTTCAGATTTTGTCATTTGATCAGTTATTTTTTTGCAGATTATCTGATTTTTCATGTGCTAACCATTGTTAGATTTTGGATTTTCCTAACCATTGTGGGTCTAATAAGTTGTGGTTGTAGGTGCACTTGCTTGAGATATTTTTCCAAAAGAATGCATGTCAAAGAGGGCTACTAATGGTTTTTGCAGGGCTGCCCTAAGCATTAAAAAACCAAATCAAGTGCTTGTTTAATTACTTTCTTTATTGAGTGTGACATATACTAGTTGTTTCATTTATTAGGCACTTAATACCTTGTTGTAGAAATTTTGAGGTGGTAGGAGAGTATGCTCTTCACCCTTATGGTGAAACAAAAATCTTGACCCATCTTGAGATTTTGAAAGCAAGGGGGTAACTAAATCTTTGCTTGGTGTGTTTGGGTGAAGTTTTTGAGATAGGGGAGTATGCTCTTCACTCTTGTGGTGAACCAAAAACTTTGAACCTCAAGAATTGATCCACTTTTTGTTTAGATTTAGAATCCTTTAGCGGGCCTGCTCTTGAGCAATCAAGAGGAACGACCCAAGTGGGGACAAGCTTTTTGCCGACTCTTCCAACCCACTATAATCTCAAGGCTATCGAGGACACAAAACCTTGGTAGACATAGTACTTATCTTCGCTTGATGTGAGTAACTTGTGGGATTGTGACCATGAGGAAAGCATTAAGCAAGAATGCTTAAGGTACTCTTGAGGCCGCGAGGTCCTAGTCCTTTATGAGGAGCAAGAGGGGTGCTATGAACGGAAGCCCTTACTACGAACCTTTAGATAGAGGCCACCTTATTTTCACTGCTTAGCTTCTTGGTGCAAGGATTGATCCAAGTGGACTTACCCAGATCACCCCAAGACACTCACCATATGTGTTCCTTTGGTTATGTTTTTGACACTTCCATGACAATGCCAATATCTCTTGTGGGCAACCACTTGGTGTGAGGCAAGGGAGCATCAAGTTGTGGGGCATGTTGCTAAGTAATGAGCCTTGTCCTTCTAGGTAATAATTGCTTGAATTGTCTTTGATTGTGCTATACCAGTGTAAATGTTCTCAACATTCAAACAAAATGGTAGCACTCATAGAATTTTTCTATTTTGATATCACAAGTGCTTGTCTTGGCAAGGTTGCTTTTGGCCTTGTTTCAAGTATTCTATGACATGTTTGATCCTATACTGTTTGCAAACCTATCTTTTATCTGCTGTTATTGCTTGTCAAACTAAGAAATTGCACTATCCAACCTGCAAACTTGGTCAAAACACTTCAATACTGAGATTTTTATGTTCATTGGTCAAAGAATCGCCCAAATTTGCAACAGTATCGTGCACCTTACTAAGAAATATCGCGCGATAGTTCGCGCCTACTGTCCATCGCTTGCTTTGCCTAAAATTTGTCGCTCTGATATATTAAGCTTTGTCACCTAGTATAAGGCAAAGTATTGCCCGATTGAGAAGTATCACCTTGTTTGCCTGAGAACTATCGCCTGGGTCATTTCTACTATCCTATCATTGCTGCAATCCGGAGTTGCTAAACTTGCACTTTAACCTATCGTAGAATGTCTTTTTCTATTCTTACCTGAAGCTAGCTTGTTATCTACATGCTTAGATTTGTTCTAGACTGAAAAAAATGAGCTAAAACTATTGGATTTGAGTTTAACGAATGCTACTCTTGATCACTTGTCGCATCACGGTTACCTCTCTAGCTACTTGCTTATTGAGCTTCTTGCTCGCTACTCAACTTTAGTCAATTGATTGTTGTAAGTGCTTGAGTACTTTTGACGAGCCATCTCTCTATTGTTCTACTTTGACAAGTGATCTTTATTAGCTTTGCTTATCTCAAATCTGAGAAATTTTGTCTCATTCTATTAGTCAACCAACATCTCTTTTCATGCCGGTTACAACTTGGTCTCAATTTGAATAGGAGAGTCATCCTCCATTCAATTATACACAGTTACCTTCTCCAACTAGATGCTCATGAGTGCCCATTAGCAACAACAGTTCTAGTTCTAACCAATCTGAGGATTCTAAGGTTACCCCATGGTACAAAGGAGGTTTCCTCTTTTCCACATTCAAGACCCCCAAAAACACAGACAATGTCTCACTCACTTTGACTGAACAAGAAAAATTTCAACGCTTGCAAGAACATTTTGAGCATAAAGATAACCAAGCGCGCTTAGACAAAAAACACAATCAACAAAGGATGGATGCTGCTAGGTGCATGGCTTATAGAGGGACATTTCATGAGCAACCTGAGACTAGTAATCATGAGCATAGATCTCTTTTTATCAATGACAACAATGGCAACAACATGCCACCAAGATCTCCTCCAAGACCCACTTTTGGTATGCCTTCTTCACCTCCTAGACCTCCTCCCTCTCAACATGAGGCAGAGGCTGATGATGAGATTTCTAGTGAGGATCTTATGAGATTTGAACAAGATGTGGTCTCCCAATGAATGATGCATAAACTTTTAGAGCGTAATGGTGATCAATATTTTCAATATATGACTTCTAGAGGATACAAGCTTCCTCCCGGCTATGATGTCAGACAAATTTTCCAACAAAGAGTACCAACTGAATTGGAAGTCCTTCAAGAAGAACTGCGTCAGACAAATCAACACCTTACCCAAATGGCAATGGATAGAGAGCCTCCAAAGGTCTCTTTTGTAGAATCAATTTGTGCTCTTCCCTTTGATAGGAGTCTATACATGGTCCCGTTTCCTAGGGATATTAAGGTTCCCAAATATGACAAGTATGATGGAAATGGTGATCCTCATGACCATGTGCGTCACTTTTATGCTCTTAGCATGGACTTCCTTCATGAAGGCACATTTTTGCTACGATTATTCCCTCGAAGCTTAAGAGGACAAGCTTTAGAATGGTTTGCAAAGTTGACACCTCCTTTGAAGACTTTTGATGAGTTGGCTATGCGCTTCACACAACACTATTCTTACAATATCCAACAACCTATCACCATGATAGATCTTGGTGCTTTAAGACAAAACCAAGGAGAGTTATTTGCTACTTATTTGCAATGTTGGAGGTCATTGTATTCTCGATATCCTCGTCAGCTACCCGAAAGGGAAAAGATTGATATTTTTGTCAACACTCTTGTGCCTGAGTTGTATTATGATCTAAGGAAACAACTGTTCTCCTCCTTCCATGACATGGTTGAAAGTGCATATCGAATTGAGGATGTAGCTATAAGAAAAGGGGATATTGTTAATAATAAAGATGTTAAAGGCAATGGCAAAGACAAGAACAAACCTTGGAATAAAAACAAGTATGTTGTTAATGACAGGGTTGTTGACGCTCCTAAAGTTAAAGAGCCTGCTTTCAATCTCTCCAATGCTATCTATGCAGCAAAACAAGAAGCTGCCAATGCTCACAGTGCTCCTAAACCTCAATATGCAGATAAGCCTAAGAAGTCATTTTGAAAGCGAGTCTATACCAAGTTGGCAGAACCTTACGATGTGATCCTTAAGACTTTGGTTGACAATGGATATCTTACACTTCTTGATAAACCTAGTAACTGGGATCTGCTAAATAAGCCTGATTGGTGGCGAGAGGATTCTTATTGTCATTATCATAGAAACAAGGGACATCCAATAGACAATTGTTTTAAGCTTAAGGATGATATTCAGGATCTTATTGAGAATGGCACAATCTCCACTGATGGCTTAACTAAAAATTCTGATCACACAACTTTCAAAGATCCTCTACCTAAGCATGATAAGGGGGAAACCTCTCAAGCACATAAGAAGAATCATGATGCTAAGATCAATTACACGTATCCTTCTAATACACCTGTGATCAACATGGTAGAGCCCATTGAGAGTGTTTTAATGATGAGGTCTCAAGAGGATAATAAAGCCAATCATGGTAAGCTAAAGTTGGTCTTGCAGACACGTGGTAGTTCATCTTCCCGAAGTGAGACATTGAATGCTGTTACTAGGGGGCAAGCCAAGATTGTCCTTAAAACTGCGCAAGATCCCAAGCAAGCTTTGCCTTCCAAACAAGCGGCTCCTTCAGCCACCCCTAGCTATGATCTTGTCCAACATTTGCAAATGACACCAACATAGATATCTATCCTTGAGTTACTTCAGTTATCCCCTTCGCATAGAGAGATTCTTGATGAGGCTCTACATACAACACGTGTTCCCAATGACATTGATCTAGATCAATTTTAGGCTATGGTCAACCACATTTCATCTCCGCTATCTCTCTCCTTTTCTGCAGAAGATGACATATCTATTGCTCACCCGCATAATCTAGCTTTACACATTGAAGTTCTAGTCTACAATACCTGAGACCGCCGAGTCCTGATAGACAATGGTGCAGGGTTAAATATTGTTTCTTTCAATGTCATACAATAGTTGGGTTTGTCAGAATTTGCTATGGATTCTAAGAAGAGCATTACTATAAAAGCTTATGATGAAGTGGAAAGATCTTCCAAAGGTCTTGTCACATTACCTATTCGAGTGGGCCCTGTCACGAAAGATATTAACTTCCAAGTATTGGACATCCCACTCACATATAACATTCTTTTGGGTCATCCTTGGATCCATGACATGCAGGCTGTTCCTTCCACTTATCATCAGTGCATCAAATTTCTGTACAATGGCACTGAAGTTGTGATTCCTGGAGCCCATACTATTGCTATTAATGCTCTGGCTACTACTAAAAAATTTGTTCCTCATAATGAACCTTCTGTTGATCCTAGTACGTCTCTAGTTTCTACTGAGAAAATGCTTAAGATGATGAGCCTTGGTATGGGTGAATATACGCTGGATTCCTTTGCTTCTATACCTATTTCTCCTAGGTCATATGGGAAACCTTCTGATCAAATGAAGCCTTCCACTTCTGCTATGGTGATCTTTGATACTTTTGTTCCTTCATCCGTTCCTTTAGAAGTAGAAAGAGAAGAACAAGCTGTTCAAGAGTGGATCTATAGATAGGATTGTAGAAATACTCCCGTACTCAGTAATTTAGACATAGATACAGATGAGTCACCACTACACACTATGGCTCACATGGGAGATGATCTTCCTTCTACTTCACTTCTTTGGGGAGAAAAATGTATACCTACTGATGATATGGCTAAGGCCTCTATGTCTAGAACCTATGTGGCTAAATAATCATTGCACTATGATAGACAACATCACAACATTGCATGACTGCTACAAAGAGGTGATCTCTCACATAATGACATGAGTATCTCTACTTCTCGGCATCTTAAGCCTCTTCCAGAAGATTCTTCCATGATAGATATGGATGTTGATGTAGTTCATACCTCTGGTAACCATCCCGATGTAGTCAATGAGTCTCGCGAAGGGTTTGATGGGTTTGTTCCCCGTATTGCCTTAGTAGACTATGTTGGTCCTTCTATGACAAATCTAGATCTAGCTACTTTTGGAGCTTACCCTATAGGCTCAACTTCTCTTGTCACCAGAGATGACACCTCTCACATAAATTTTGTTGAACCAATCACTTCATTTCATCTTGCATCAACACCTGTTACTTCTTCCACCAGTGAACTAGCAACAAAAAAGATTGAATCAACAATCAAGCATCACAGTCATCAAGTCAAAAGAAAAGAGCAATGGTCGGATGGCGAAAACAACATTGTGGTAGTATTTGCACCTAAGAAAAGTAAAAATAAAAATTTTCTCAAAAATAATGATTCTCAAATAAAAGATGACAAGCTGATTCTCTACAAAAAAATGGTGCACTACTTCAAGCATGATCTCATATCTGTTATACTTCAGCCCATTCCTAGAGCTGAGAAAAAAATTGCTAATGCCTTGATTACTTTGACATCCATCTTACAAATGAAAAAGCATAAATTTTTCTTCAAGTTCCTGGTGGACGAATTACGCTATCCTGCTTACAAATCCTACAATCCTGCCATCTTTTCATGTCTTCCACCTCATATTCTTCCTGACAATCTACCACACCATTCTTTCCGCCATCCCTTACACTTTGCCTTTGTCTCTGGTGACTTGTATAGGAAGGGTCTAGACGGAACTCTCCTTAGGTGTCTAGAAATAGAGGAGTTAGAAAAAGTGCTAGTTGAAATCCACGATGGCATATGTGGATCACATTCTAATGATCCTCCACTAGCTTAGAGATTTCTTAGGGCTGGTTATTATTGGTCGAACTGGTTGAGACCTCCTATCATCACAGCTGCAACATTTGGGCCTGGGGCCTATCAGTTCTCTACATCAGAGGAAATAGATTCTTGATGCCCGTTTCTGTCTGGGGCATTCTTTGTACATATTTTATGATCCTGAAAAAATTACAAAAAAAAATTCATATATGATGCTAAAAAAAATCCTAAAAAGCATAAAAAGTACTAAAAAATGAGCATCCTAGTGAAAACCTAGCAATAGGCACTTTGATGTCTCACCAAAAAAATAAAAAAAATTCAAAAAATAAATTTTTTTGAAAAAGTGCCTTGGTGAAAACCTGGAAACAGGCGCCTTGGTAGCAAAAATACAAAAAAATTATAAAAAGTCCTAAAAATTGCAATAAATCTATCAAGTGGTGAAAACCTAGAAACAGGCGCTGCTTGAGACCCTCTGCACCTATGTCTATCAGTCTTGCGTGGTGCTCATTCGCTCCACTTCTCACTTTGCCTCTCCTAGCCTGGAATTGACTCTTGTCTTAGTCTAGGGGGCATACGTTGTTTTAAGCTTATCTTGGGTCTCTTTGTGCGTCTGGGTTATTTAGGCACCTCGCAAATGGTGTTTTTCAACACTACCCCAATTGTGTTTTTCAACACCACCCCAACGGTGTTTTTCAACACTACCCTAGCATCGAGTGTTTCTTAACACTTATCAGATGTCCTACCCGTAGTCTAGATGATGCAATATTTCTCACTGGCAAATGCGATACTCAAAGTTTAAATGACCTACACACACACACTTGCTGAGATTTGTTGACTTTATTTTTCTTTGTGTGTTGTCTATGACGATTTCTTTGATGAGTGTTTTCTCCCTGAGAAGTTTTCAATGATGCATAGCTAGAAGACTGAGGGTATGAGAACATGTTTTATTGCTTTTTCTGCTTGTGGATATATTTTGTTGGTCCTACTTGTCATTAAGAATTTATGCTTGTTCCACTTGACATTGGGATCTACAAGGTATTATCCTTGACTTTTTTGTGAGTGCATGCTTCTAGTTATCCTGACTTTCATGTGTCTTGATACAAGCATAATCTCGCCATATCAAAATTTAGGTGATCTCACTGCATTAGTCATCTGGACCTACATATCTTTGATGCCTAGGTGAGATTCTCACATTTCTATCTAATAAAGATCATATTCATATCCACATAGTTATGCTAGTGTGCATTGTATGATCTTACGATGCTACCAATAATGCTCGATGATGATAATTAGATGTCTATTGGCTTTGTAACCTTGCAAGTAAACCACTTTTCATGTAGCTTGCATTCTTAAGTTCATGTTAGTTAGTTTTGCATCTTGCATATGGAGAGAGCTCTCCTTTTCATCTTACGTGGACTTGTTAATCAACTGTGCTCACCTTTTGCTTCTTCCTGATCATGTCTTTCACTTCTTGTCTTTCATATCACATCATTTTCTCTTCATTTCAGGATCGAAACCAAAATCTGAGTTCACCTTGATCGTCCCAATCATCTTTTTCCTTCTTCCGTGCAGTTGGCTAACCTTTTGAGGCCTGATCCTTCGATCTTTGCTGGGGCATTCTTCACCTCTTCATCCCCATCTCTTTCAAACTTCCAGTATTTCATTCACTTTCAAATCCCAAGTTCAAATCCCCCTCCATGGTGTTTACGGGTTGAGGGACCGATAGGTTCGTGCCCTGTGTCCCATGTGTGGGGCATATCTTCACTGCTTGATGGTTATTCTATTCTCTTTCTTCAATTATGATTTCTAGTGATTTGATCATGTTGCTCTTGCTTCTGCATTCCCTCTACCAGATTTTGCTTTTGATCCCAAGGGGGCAGACACATCATATCTTATTGGAGATCTCTTTCCTAAGTGTTTAGTACTGTCGTTACCAGGCTGACCATGCAGGATTTGCTATTTTTCTGCACTTCATTCTTTGGAGTCAGAACGCTATTGCTTGCCTTCTTGGCTATCTCTTACTTTCTTGGCTGATCTAAGTTGCTTTGTGATCCCAAATCGATCTCACATTTCAACTTTATTCTTTGACTACATGTGTTCCCAAATTGATCACACATTAGTCAAAGAGGGGCAAATGTATACACCTAAAAATGGTCACCTAGACTATTAGCCCCTTTTGCTAAATCATAAATTGCTTATTCTTGATCAAATCCTAGTTCTATCATTTATTTGATTATTTTCTATGGGCTAACCATCTTATCCTAAGTCTTTATTTATTTAAAAGGAATATTTCCTCCCCTTTTAATAAATAAAAAGCCCTCACTTTTCCTCTTATCCTAAGTTGCACAAATAAAGCATTATTCTTATTTTATAAAAAGGGAAAAAGCACTTTTTGTCTCATATGGACATAAAAGTCAACTCTTATTTTCTCATTGGAGGATATTTGTGCACATGAATTGATCCCTCTTCAAGCTCCACCATTGATTAAATCTTTTGCCTCTTAATCTCCATGGTCCATTCCTTCTCATTTCCTTTAAAAGGAGAGCTCTCTTCTTCATTCTAGATCCCCAACTTTTTATGCTAACTTTATGCTGCAGGATTTCTAGGTCACTTTGGAGCTTTTGAAGATTTGGAGCATTCTTAGCATCTACATCTCATCCTTGCATTCTTATCTTAGCTTCATATTTATGCTTTCTTAGATTAGCTTCATTTCTATGCTCTAGATTAGCTCACATAGATTAATTAGCTTGGGTTGTAACACTTGCATATTTCCTTTCATAGCTTAGCTTACATTTCCATTTCTAGCATAGTTGCATTGCATTTTCATTCTTGATTCTTGGGGATATTGACATTCTTTCCCTTGTCTTCATTGAATCTCCCATTGCATGGTTTACTAGCAAGGTTATAGGCTAAATAGCTCTAGCTGAGAGCATTCTTAAAACCCTTGCACTCCATGCCTAGGGAGCTATGGATCGATTTTTGAGACCTCATTCTTGAGTGTTCTTGAATGTAATGATTCATAGAAGTGTGACACAATTATAGCACACAAAATGTAACACAAGTCAGCTCTCAAATAGCCTTACAATTAATTAATTCTCCATGTCAGCCTCCAGATCTACCTAGGAGAATGCAACACATGCTACACACATTAAATGCATCAAGACAGTCCAACAAACCTACAAGAGCACTAGTCGTCAAACCCAAATTGCTGAGTGATAGCAAAATAACCAAGCAAGCTAGGCATAGCCAAGCACATGTCAACCAAGAATAAGAAGCATTGCTGAGCACTTATTTTTTTGAGTATTGAAAGTGACCGAATCCTTCAGCGACCGAGCTCCTTGGCCAATACTGTAAGCGAGAAATATAGGAACAAAACACTCTAGCATGTAGGATTGCTAACATTCCCAGGATACTCTTGCATCATTTCATTGCTCCTCAGGGATACAAAATACCAAAGGCTTACAAAATGATATTTCCATGAACAAACAACATAGAAAAATATGAAGCCCTGATCAATTGATTGAAGCTAGCAATATAGTGGAAAATCATTGAGTTACATGTCTATGGAGACTCACATCTTATAATCAATCAAGTCAATGATGGTTACCAAACAAAAGATTATAAGCTAATGCCTTACAAAAGGATGGTGGATGATCTCAAGAAATATTTTGTTTAGATCCTATTTGAACAAATACGAAGGTTAGAGAATAGAGCTATTGATGCGATGGCTACTTTAGCATCCATGTTACAACTATACGAACATCAGTTTCATTATGACTTCTTGGTGGAAGAATTACCCTTTCTAGCCTATGATTCCTCTGATTCCCAAATCATGTGCGCTATTGAAACCTAAGTCCTATCTTGATATGCCCATATTTATTCCTATTTGAAAGATTAAACCTTTCCAAAATATTATTCGAGAAACAAGAAAAGATTCCTAATAAGAGAAGCATCACATTATTTAATCATTGCAAATGACTTGTATAGACGTGCTCTTAAAGATACACTACTTAGATGTTTAGAATATGAAGAGTCAAATTGTGCATTAAAGGAAGTACACGAAGGTGTGTGTGGGTCTCACTTGAATGACTTTTCATTAGCCAATAAACTCTTAAGAGTGAGATACTACTGGACTACAATGGAAAAAGATGCTATTCATTATTCTAAAAAATGCAAGAAATGCCAAGTTTACAGAAACATGATACATGCTCCAACTAGGGAGTTAATTCCATTTATCACACGTTGGCCATTTCAACAATGGGCCTTTGATCTAATAAGAAATATTTACCCAAATTCATCCAATGGACATAAGTGTATCATCATGGCCACTAAGTACTTCACAAAATGAGTTGAAGCAGTTCCATTGGCCAATGCTATAGGCAAACAAGTCTCAATGTTTATCCTAAACTACATCATCTATAGGTATGGGGTACCCTCATCAATTGTAACTGATAATGGAGGGAAATTCAAAAATAAAGACATGGATGACTTATGTCTACAATTCAAAATCACACAACAATGTTCCTTGATCTATTACCCTCAAGGTAATCAAACAAGACAATCCTAAATATCCTACACAGAATAGTCAATAAATTAGGAAGAGATTGGCACTTGTAGATTAATCCAACACTATGGGCATACCACACCAATATTAGAACACCAACAAGAGAAACTCCTTTTGCACTTGTTTATGGGTCTGAGGTAGTGCTACCAATTGAAGTAGAGATTCCATCATTGAGGATTTCATTGAAAAATTTAGTCACTGATAAGGACTACATAATCTCACATCTACAAAAACTAGAATTGTTAGATGAGTGTAGACAATAGGCATTTGATCATCTCAAAGTATACGTAAAAAGAATTTCTAGAGGATATAATAAGAAAGTGAAGCCAAGAATATTTTAGGTAGGATATCTTGTCTTAAGAGAAAATCCAAAAAATCAGCAACATTGAGAGAAGAAGGGTAAATTTGAACCTAACTGGCTGGGTCCTTTTGTTATCACAACTTCATTTGGACCACAAGACTATCAATTGGCTACACCCAAGGAAGATGTTCTATTAGATCCAATAAACACTATCCACCTAAAATAGTTTTACGCCTGACATTCTTGAGGAAGCACTTGTACTAAAAATATTGATCCTGAAGAAATACAAAATAAAGAAAATAACGATCCTTAAGAAAAGAAAAAATAGTGAAAAGTAGAAAATTCAAAAACATTGGAAAAAGTCCTGAAAAAAATAACCATCTCAGTGAAAATCTGGTAAACATGTGCTACTTGTAATCAACTCTCTATTTATCAATACAATGCTTACACACTTGGTTAAGACTAAAAGTTCCAGCTTGTACATATCTTTCAGTCACTTTCGTGATAAATCTTGAACCAAGATATCTGAAATATATTTTAATCCTAGAATGGAATCTGTCTATACCAAAGTCCTAGGAAATTCATATTCTCTAGGGGGCATTGGTCATGGTCAAATATAGCAGTAAGGTCACCTCGTTGTCATTAGGTCTCTCTACTAGGTTTGTCCATTATTCCAGGTCCACAATTTGACATAAAACTACACAACTGAAGGTATTTCTTAATACCACCAACCTAAAACATAAAAATTATTCCTTAATGCGCAAACCTCACAGTTTTCCAAAACACTAGTCATGGGAATTAGACCTAATCAATAGTGTTTCTTAAACACAACACACCCAAACAATGAAATACATGAACTGCAATTAAAATGAATCAGTGATTGATAATTTTTTCTAGGTGATTGCGAATTAATCAAAAGTGTTCCTTAACACTACATAATAACAAATAAATGTTCCATGCTGATCATGTATATCCATACTTTCTTGAAGATGTCCATGGAATACATAAACAAAATGAGGAAATCATGAATTTTCTTAGTTTTCTATGACTTATTATCAATTTACAATTGTTGTATTCTCCGAGTGACTCAAATATATCTAAAAATGAATAGAGAAACAAGGACTGGGGGCATAACATTTTCTTTGTCTTGTATCTGTGGTAATAAATCTAATAATTTAAAGTGGTCATAGGAATTGGGTGTTTATGGTAAGAGCCTCCATGATGATTGGAACACCACATATACCTCAACCTATTTCCTATGAAAGCTTCGGTGAGGTTGGATTCATTTCCTTTCCTATTTAATCTGAATGAAATTGCAAGCTTCCTAGTAAGGTGCTCACAACATAATACACCCAAGGACATGAATAAAAAGGTCATTTTGGGTTACATATCAAAATGTTGCACATGACTAGAATAAGTTTAATCAAAAGAAAAATGAATTATTTGACAAAACATCTTGGCTATATACCTTGGTGTTTAGGCTCACTTTCGATATGACATCCAACATGGGAGGTATTCATATTTTCATGATTGCCAAATCTATTAGTGAAAATTGTACTAACCTTTTAGGTTTGAAGTAAAGGCTCTATGATGATAAAATGATCCATCTCGAATAATCAATGACTGTCCTAGAGGTCTTAATCTAGTTGCATTCATTGGTTAATCTAGTTTCATTCATTGGTTAATTTAGTTGCATTCATTTTAAGGCTACATCAGTATGAAAGTATGAATGTGATTAATCAACATTGACATGAGTAAAAATCTAAAAAGAAATGATATCAACATTTAAAAGTTTGACCATGTGAATCAAATCATCAGGATAAAAAATAAATCAAATGACTGAGTATCTCACATTGATATCCATGCACCTGCATAATCATGTCAGTTCCATAAAGCATTTGCATCAATGCATTCATTGTCATACATGAATAAAGTGAGATAGCCATACATCACATTGCATTACATATCATAAAAGCATCTCATATACATACATAATTCAAAAAGAGTATCAACAGAAATGCATCTATATAATAATTGCATCCATACATGCTAAGAAAAGAATAAAAGCATTCATTTACACATCCACATAAAACTGCATATCTCATATTTATCAATGCCACAATACAATGATGTTAAGAAATCTATCATCATCATCTATCTAATCACATGAGCAAGTATAACAAGATGAGATAAAAAAAAAAATGTATGTCAATATATCTAGATCAAGAGATATTCAAAATCAAAGTATCATCAATATCAATATCAACACAGATAACCAAGTACATGGATCTTATCAGATATCATAAAAGAGAGTATACATCATAGTACAAAGAGTATCACTATATCAAATCAATATAAATACATCAGGTGGTACATCCATGGTACACATTTAAAAAATGCATCAGATATACAAAAGTGAGATCAAGTATGACTCCCTCCCTCATCAAATTGAGGAGGGGAAAGAGGAGGAGCATCAACTTTAGTAGGAACTGGTGGTGGTATAGCACCCTAAGACTGCTACGCAATAGTTGAATACAATGGCACTCTTTGAGATTTTGGAACAACCACACAATATAAAGAAATGTAATATGCAACTCTCTTTCCATAATGAGTAGAAATATGTGACTGTTTATCTCTCTCAACTCTCATAATCTCTAGCTATATATCTTGATCTGTAAGAAGATCCTGCAAAGTAGCCACTTGTCCTCTCAAATCAGATCTCAGCCTCTCACACTTAGATAGAGGATCCATGTCTCTTTCTTAGTCCCTGTCCCTAGGAGGATCTCAAGGCGGATGACCACTTCCACCACCAGCACCACTTCCCTCTCCAATAAACCTATGCTATTGTTGTTGCCTAGGAAAGAGTGGTTTAGGATCCCTGCATGGAGGAAAAAACATAGTTTTCTCCGCTAACCCTAATGCTCACCTCCTTTTCCATCTCCCCCACCTACCACATTTGTCTCCTCCTCCACCACCTCCATCACCACCTCCTCCATCTCCACCACCACCACCTCCATCTCCTCCTCCATCACCACCTCTCCCATCTACTCCTCAGCCTCCATCTCAACCTCTGTCCTTGCCTCAACTAACCCTATTAGTGTGAGCTCTACTAGGACCATCATCAACTGGATCATTGTCAAGATAATTCTTGATCCTCGTAGTGATCTCATCAGGGGTAGTGAATCTAGGAAATGGATGCTATGTAAGATGTATATGATATGTATTTGTGACACCACCATCAATAACCTCTACCATGTAATCCCAAGCCACAAATACCATCTGTGATATCTCATGTATTGTAGTCTCATGGTAGCCAAGCTTCCCACTGAACCTCCTCATTTTGAACATGTGTATACATTGCAAGGTCCTGCGAAATGTTCTAAATATGACCAAACTATCTCAATACTCTTGTAATAATAAATCTCTTGATAATATAACAAGTACAGATGATAAGGTATCTTCTCTAAAAAAAATATGGTATCTAGTGTGCATCTTTCCTTCACTCCTCATAATCAAGGTAGGGAAACCATATGATAGCTACAACATCATCTAATACTCTCTTATAGTACTCTACCTTCCCTAATTGGGGCTACTGAATGAAACTTGAGTACATGTAAATATATGACAACTCTAGATCCCTCTGCTTGTCTACTATCAACTGTATAATTGGGATGTGCTCCTAGGCCAAAATCTGAAGGATTAGGATACCAACTATCATGCTATGGGAATGGTAATAGACTATCTCATGTAGCTCACAATATATGTGAGCCAAAATACAATCACCCCAGGAAAAAACAATGAGGTGATCACACCATATTGTTGATCACCCCTATCTGTCTTCAATATCCCTCCTATCAAACTCACAACAAATTCATGGAGAAGATCATAATGAGACACCATGTGGTCCTAGGACAAATATCTCTAAGCAATAGAAGGATCCTAAAATAATCGGTGTATATCTATAATAGCTACTTTTTCTCCTGACTCATACTTGACTTGAGCACCCATTAGAGGAATCTACAAAATCTGCCACACATCCTCAAGCGTGACCATCATCTCACCAGTCAACAGGTGGAAGGTGTTGTGCTCCAAATTCCATCTCTTAGAAAGTGTAGTCAACAACCCCTGATTTAACCTAATGTTGGGTAAATCAACAAGGTTCCACAATCCACAACGACTAATGATACATTGCTTAGCATCAATCAACTAATCCTCAAGCTGTAACAATTGGGTAGTCCTTGGACATCGAAAGGATATGACACTAAAATGCATATGCAAATAATAAATTAACATCAAGTTAGGGTTGGGAAAGTAGAACAAAAGGTAAATTGGACCTATGAACCTATAGAGATAGTTGACTAGTCAAATAGGATAATCTCAAAAAGGAAAAAGCTAAGTAAATGCCAAAAATGATCTTAGAATCCAAATGAGATTTGAGATTTCTTAGATGTGATCCCTAAATAGGATATGATCTTGAACATTCCAGATACGACTCACAATTGACAAGAAGTGATCCCTAAATGGGATGTGATTCTATTTGAACATGATATGATTGACTGATGAAATCTCTAAAAATTTAATTTTTTTTGACTATATGCGATCTTACAGGGTGCAATCCTAAATAAATAGGATGCGATCTAGGATTTTTAATAGAATCGAATGCATCACAATATTTATAGGATGCAACCTAGGATGCCAGGTGCGATCCAAAATTCGAAGGCTCCTAACTTGCATAAAATAAAGCAAAACTTCAAAAATAAATTATGGAAAGGTAGGTTATCGAGTACTTACCAGAGCAGGATAATGTGTAGGTTGGTGATGTCGATGGCCAAGATCGAAATGATGCCTCTCAACATGGACCACCATCTTCTCTCTCAATGCTTTGAGTTTACTATTGATAAAAGTGAATATGAATAGTAAATTTATCTTTTTGGGACTATTTTAACACCCCGAGGACCTTAATGACCTAAGGCAGTTTCACAACACAATGCGATAACAACTTCATATCAGGACTGAAATCAAAATTTGTGTTACACTGATAATCAAAGTAGTAAAAATAGAGTTACCGACACAGGTCAAGCTAGCAAAAAGCTAATCAACTATGGTCAAAATGCAGTCAACCAGGGGTAGAATGAGAAAATATTATGGAATAAAAATGAAAGAAACATTCACATATGATTATTACTCAAATGGAAAGTCAACACAAGTCAAATTAGGGGCAAACTTTAGTCAAACAATGGTCAAATATACTCAAAATTTCTTTAATAAGGAACAAAAGGTTACTAGAAGCTGCACAAAGTTGTTTCTAAACTTGCACATCACATGAGCATATCAAGATATTGGTCAACCATCACTGAAACTTGGTCAAATCTTATCTTTTCAATGGTCAAACTTGGTCAGATAATATTTTATCAAAACTAAATTAATTTTAATCAAATTCTAATGGATTCTAAACATCTTTTGCTTGATACATATCACATTTTTACCAGTTGCACGCCTTAATCGATGCTTGAAATTGTGATTTCATCAATTATTTTTTGATTTCTCTCCCAAGGGGGCATAATGATACCTAAAATAAACATTCCTCTTATCAAGTCTGATCAAGGATTCAAATCAATCAAATCTTCAACACCAGGGGCATATCAATTCTCTTTAATCAAGTGGGGACTGTTGGATAATTGATTTCATTAGGAACCATATCAAGTTGATTATTTGTGCCTAAATTGAATAATCCTATAGTTGATTAGTTTCATCACACCAAATCAAGCTGATTATTTTATCATGTCAAGTATCATTACTTTTGGATATATTTAGGACATTGATCAATTTCATTGCTTCCAAATCAAATTGATTATTTGTCAATCTAATTAGCTCTTATCAATCTTCATCCAATCAATCTCAGAGTCGGTATGGTCGGTTCTTATCCAATCAAGTTCAAGATCAATGGCTTAAAAATTTCAATCATGTTAAATTTCATTCAATCAAGCTCAAAATTCTTGAGCCTAGAGTGGTTTCATCACTCCATATCGAGCCGCTCTCTAAATCAACATCGTCTATTCTTTGAATCAACACGTTTCTCACACAATGATTCAAAGAGGGGAAGATGTAATCACCCTAAAATGGGCTAATAGAGCCAAAGGCCCTATTTGCCCTAATTCAAGACCAAGTTTCTAATTATGCTAGTTTGATTATTTGATTACTAGCATAATTCATCAAAATGAATGAAATATCTAATCAAACATTGAATCATCATTAATTAATCAATAATGCTATTAATTGTCCTTGGTATGAATTAATTAAATCAATCCCACTTAAATACATGGCTAAGATAATTAATTAAAATCAATTAATAAAAGATCCTAAAATACATGTCACCTCTCAAGAGACAACAAAGACATAGCCAATCAGAGGCTAGGCACATGGATCACTCACATGGATCAAGGAAGAATTAATATCATCCATTCATCTCAATTCAATCTCAACCGTCGAATTTGCCAAGCTTTCTATAAAAGAGAAATTTTCAAAGCTCACAATACTTAGTTAATTTGCATTCATACTTACATGATGTAGAATTAAATTCATAGCTTAATAGAACTTTCAATTCATAGCTAAATAAAAATTCAATTTGGTAATGAGTAAAGGAATTATTTAGTTTTAATGTAAATCTCATGCTTAGTTAATTTCTTTTAAATCTCTCATTCTAGCATTGTAATGTCACTAATTAGGATCTAAATTTGAGAGTAAAAAAATAATCTTAGTTAGACTCTTTCTAGTTAGAGAGAAATATGATGCTTTTGTTGGTTTATTCTCTTCTAATTTGATTATGTACTAACAATCTAATGTTCTATTGAAGTGTTGTGTTGTAGATTGTAGGTACAATAATCACACACACAGGAGTCAGAGTTTTTCCTTCTTCTTGTTCTGCCATGTTTGATCTTTCAGTGACTTGCCTCGAGCCAATCTTTGGATTAAATTATTTTGGTGTACCTTCTCCTCACTTTAATCTCAACCTTTCAAACATTCACCACCTATAATTTCTTGCAAAATGAGCTCTTATACCAAACTTGATCTGTAAACTAGGACATTAAAGTTTTCCAAAACTCAATCTAATTACAAATTAAATTCCTTGATCCAAGCAGTAATTGCATGGTTATGTATTTTAACCATTGGAAATCAAAACTAAGCTCATAAAATTGTTACATAACTTAAGGAGATTAACTAATTAGAATTTTAAATGTGGAATTGAGAAAAAAACTTTAAGTAACCAGAAAGAATATAAGACAGGAGATAGAAGAAGAATACAAACACTTTGAAAATGGAGTTTTTCCTCCAGGTCTATGTCTTCGGGTCCACTTCACACTTTGGGGACCACTATATTAATGTCGCTAGTCTCAAAGTGCCTTATTACAACATCCAAGCTTAACACCTCTCTCTCTCTTTCTCTCTCTCTCTTACAATTTTTGGTGTAGAATAACACCTTGTAATATCTCACACAAAGAGTTCCTTTCTATTATAATTCCTCCCAAGAATTTCTCCAAAATTATCCCAAGTCTAATTGTCTTTCCAAGAAAAAATAATCCACCTTTAAATACCATTTTACATGCCAAATATGGCTAAAACAATATGATTTTCCCATATCCCCCATATCCTTTAAAATATATGGTTTATATTAAACTTGCACCTCATACATCCATTTAAAGTAGTCTTGTTTTACAATTCATATAGACTCCTTTTAGCCTTTACCAAATTAAAACAAATTCTCCATTTATAAATAGGGGTTAGTTTTAACAAAACCATTGTTTAATAAAATCTGGCGTCTAAAATAATGTTTAAAAAAAATACCGCACATAAAAAACCAAATGTCTCATGTGGCGCAACGGGCAAAACTAATTTTGGCAAGTCTTTAGTTGGCAGTTCAAGCCCCCCTATTTCAAATTTCCTTAAGCGTATAGTTAATAAAACTAACAACGACTAATATTACTAATAGTTGGTTGCTTTGGATGAATGGGGAGGAGGAAATTTAGGAGGGGGAGGTCACGGGGTTGACCCTCCCCAAAAATAATTTTTATTATAAATAAAAAATAAATCTTCGATGACAGCCACCAAGGTGCCATGTGGTAACACATTATTTTCCACTCAGTGATACATGTCACAAAATCATTTGTCCACATCGACCACATCATTCTTTTCATGTCAGCATTGATTGCCACATGTCATCTTGACAATCCACCATGTCATTAGGAGAATATGCCACATTATCATTTTGACAACATAATCATGATGACATTATGCTAATGTCATCTGGTCAACCCTTTTCCTAGGTAACTTTGATTGACTATATCTTTGCATACAAACTCCATTTTCAAAATTGAATATAGTTCTAGAATCATTGTAATGAGCACTATGACTCGACACCATTTTTGCTTCGATTCAAGGCAATCAATTTTTCACCCTTTTAAATGCTTATTTCACTTGTTTGACATTGAGTGCACATAACTTTTTCATACAAGCTCCTTTTGAACCGATTCAAGCTGTGGTAGGATCATGTTGGCCATGACCTCTTTCCAATTATGTTATTTCTAGACTGAAATTTTTAGTCTTTCTAGATCCACTTGGATCACGAATGGAGTTGTAGAAAGGATGAATAAGAAATTGATGGAGGAGGCTAGGAGTATGCTGAGTGGTGCGAGCCTAGAACAAAGGTTTTTGGATGAAGCCATTGCCACTACTTACTACATGATTAATAAGTCTCCTACTTTAGCTCTTGTTGACAAAATGTCTATGGAGGCATGGTCAAGTCATAAGCCTTCATTGATACATCTTAGAGTTTTTTTTTGCAAGGCATATACATTTGTGCCAAAGGAGAAGAATTTTTTTTTGGAGGACAAGGGATATGAAATGTAACTTCATTGGATATAGTCATATTGTAAAAGGATAAAGCTTTGGGACCCTATTACATAGAAGGTAATACATAGTAGATGTGATTTTTTTAAAGAAACTAAAACTTATTTTGTTACATTATGACCATAATAAACTAAAAAGGAAGATGTGATTCAACTACCTTCTATGCTTGAGAAATTTGAATTGATCCCCCTAGATAGACAAGACATTGAGGAGAGATCATATAGCTTTGAATCTTCATAAGAGGAGGAATAACCTCAAACTCATCTTTTTTGAAGGCATACAAGGCATAAACAACCACCTAAAAGGTATTCTCCTGATGATTACAAATGCATTTTTTCCTTGAATAATAGTATGGATGAACCTAAAATTGTAGAAGAGGCATTAGGTATGAATGATGCAGATTCTTAGAAAATTTCTATTGATGAAGAAATGATAGCTTTCAAAAATAATGATACATGAGATATTGTACCATTTCTTGAAGGAAAAAACTTCTTGGTTACAAATTTGTGTTCAAGAAAAATATTGGTTCATATGGAATAATTTAGAAGTATAAAGAAAGATTGGTTACAAAAGGCTACTCTTAGGTTGAGGATGTCAATTATGGTGAGATATTCTCTAATGTTGCAATGACATCCATTAGAGTTTTTATTTCTATACTACTACAAATGATTTAGAGGTTGAGAAAATAGATGTGAAAACTGATTTCGTTCATGGTGATTTGGTGGAGGATATTTAAATGAGACAACCAAAGCACTACGTGGTAAAAGGTTAAATTAAAATGGTTTAAAAATTGAAGAAAGCTTTGTAGGGCCTCAAGTAGAGTCCTAGGATGTGGTACCAAAAATTTGATACATATATTTTTTGTTAGAGATTTGAGTGTTCTAAGTTAGATCACTCTATTTATTATAAATCTAATGGTGGTCATTTCTTGTACATTGCATTATATATTGATGATATGTTGTTCAGTAGTAGAGGGAAAGTTATGATTATAGGACTTAAGTCTTAGGTTGCTACTAATTTTTAAATGAAGGACCATAGTACAAAAAAACACATTCTTGGAATGGAAATTATAAGAGATAGAGTGAATAGAAATATATGGCTAGGCCAACATAAGTATGCAAACCAACTTTTATAGAGGTTCAACGTGAAATATTATAGACCATTATGTGTACCTTTTACAATTAGAACATAGTTGTCTATTTTAGACTATCCTACATCTGCATTAGATATGGAAGAAATAAGAAGAGTACCTTACTAGAGTGCAATTGGAAGTTTGATGTATTCCATGATTTATACTAGGGGAGACTTTTACCAAGTAGTGGGAGTTCTTTCTAGGTATATGTCTAATCCTAGTAGAGTTCATTGAGATGAAATTGAAAGAGTCTTCAAATATTTGAAAAGTAACTTAGAGTGTTCTTTGTGTTATTATTGTAATATGATATGAAACAAAATATGCCTTGATATTGTGGTTATTCAGATTAAGATTTAGTAGGTGATATTAATATTAGAGGATCTTCTAGTGCTTACATGTTTAAACTATTTGGTGGTGCAATTAGTTAGATGTGTAAATAACAAGTTGTGGTTTCTTTGTTCACTATTGAAGTTAAGTATATGATAGCTACTCATGCTTGCGAATAAGCTATTTTTCCTAAAAAACTATGTTCTCTTATTGGAATAAAATACAGAGCAATAATATTTTTTTTGATAATCAGAGTGCAATCTACCTAGCAAAGAACCTGATTTTTCAAGCCAAGAATAAGAAAATTGATGTTTAGTATCATTTTGTCAAAGATATTGTCGAGGATGGCAGAGTGAAATTGGTTAAGGTAGAGACTTTGACAAATGTTGTAGATTCATTACCTAAGGTTGTGAGCACAAATAATTTCAAATGGTGTTTGAAGTCTATGGGCCTTATGACCCCTAGCAATTAAATCATGGTGTATATACTACCTTTTCTCTTGCAAGGTATTCAAAAAGTGGAAGATCGCTAGGAAAATGTGTCTTAACCTTGCATTTACACAAGGTTACTATTTGTAGTGAGTTTTTTTTGTTTGAGCTTCAATTTTCTCTATTATTTCCTTAAAGGTTTGGATGGGATAGATAAGCATGTCGATAAATTTTCATTGCAAGATCATGTTAGTTTTGAAGATATTGAAGTTTTTATTTTAAAATTCTTCAAAAAAAATTCAAATTTGGGTTTTGAGAGTTTAAAGGCTAAAAAATAGGTTGGAAATGTGGGTGTACATTAGGATAAATCAACATTAGAAAAAACACAATATCAAAACACTAACCATGAAATAAAATATCATGTAAAATTTACCTGATCTAACCAACAAATCTATCAAAATAAAGCACAAAACATAATAAATCAAACCAAAACAAAAGTGTTTCTTTGATGGCACCTCATTATTTCTTCTTCTCCTCTAATGTGATGTTGCTCTCAATATGAAACATGCATAATGTGATGAAAGAAATGATGAAAACATGATACCAAGGATACTCAAAGGATCATGGTTGTTGAAAATGAGGAATGTAACCTTAATTTTTATATTTTCAAAAGTCTCTCAAACGGATAAGCTCAACTAGCAATTGATGAATGAGATAAAAGGAGAGAGCCAATTAAGTGAGGGAAAATGGGAAAGTGTTGTTTATAAGTGGAGATGGAAATGGGAGATGGGAGTGAAGTGGAGGAAAATTAGAAAAGTGAAGTGAATTGATAAATATAATCTATTGATTCCTTCAAATGTGAGTTAATAGGCAATACAATAAAATAATTTTATTTAATTGTGGAGGTGATAGAAAAAGATAAATAAATAATTTTATTTATTTATTATTGAAGGGACATTAGGATAGAGGGAAAAATAATTAAATAATAATTTTCCCTTGGATAGTGTAAGAATTTACCTAAGGAAATGATTGAAATGCCAAGATCTAGAAGCTCAATAGATAGAACAACAAGATAGACAAAATGATATGATCCTCAAATGAATAAATTCAATGATGATATATAATCAAACAATAATGGATAAATACCAAGTAGATGTGCCTAAATATATAGGCAATGCATGATAATTAGGAGTGATGCAAGAGATAACCTATCAACCACACAAGGTGTAATCACATGTTAGCCAAAGGTGGATCATCCTCCATTGTAAAAAAAATTATGTGAAAACATGTGCAATAATGAGAGGATGATAATGTGATAAGAGCACTAAAGGTGGATCTCACACATAAAGTTGAATGAGATAACAACTAACTCCACCTAAAGAGGAATTCTCCTACACCATGTGCTAAAATAAAATGCAAACTCCTAGGTGTCTACATGACAACTAATATGTAAATGAATTATCCTAAGTAAACTTAAGTAAAGTATAATTAGGAATATTTAAGTACACCAAAACCCCCCTTAAGTGCAACTTAAGGGAATGCACTTAAGCTCATAATGCTAGATGAAAATTTATGATGGGTCCCAAATACTAGGCCATCTTAGGTACTCATGTACAATATGAAAAAGCAATGAAATATATCATAAAGTAGAGAAAGAGGGAAAACCTCATGGGAAAAACCCTCCCCCCAAAAGAGAGATGAAAATAAAATTTATGGATTGATGTAGTAATAAAGACCCCCCATTACGATATACATCATGTATATACAATCAAGATTTATGAGAAGGAAAAAACCCCACATGAGGAAAAGTCCTTCCTCAATGTATCCCCTCCTCAATGTATCAATGATAGCTGCTCTAGGATGAATGTAGAAGTTGGTCCATGAATGTCAAACAATGTTCCTCCCTTATGAAGAAACAATGTTATAGATGTATACGAGATGTGTCTCCAATTTGTAGGAAGAAACCTCAACATGAATGATGTCTCTGAAAACTGCTAAACTGTCCTTATGTCAATTTTGAAGGCCGCCCCTTCCAAGAATGTTGAAAAGAACAAGTCAAGATCTAACAAGGATGGATGTAGAACATGTCCCAAAGAACCAAGTGTCTCCCCTAATGATAAAGAGACCTATTGCAACTGCTTTACATAAGGATCCACAATAACATCAACCTCAAAAGACTGATCATGTAGAGAATGGACAAGAGGGTCAGAGTGTTCCCTCACAACAACTGAATAAGGATATTCCTCATCAAAGAGAAGATGTATGTTATCAATGATGTCTCCCAAATCTTATTTGTAGGACTCCATAAAAAAACTTGAAATGTTTATGTTGTGACAGGAAGACAAGGTGTACCCAATTGTACTGAATCACATGAACTTATTACTATAGTAATGTATGCATGTGGAAGATACTAATGTTGTGACCTTGTCCTTCAATTGCCTAAAGGATCCCCTACAAGTGAACCTGTTGAATCAAGAGTCTGTCTAACCCAATGAGGTCTAGTGGAAGAAGATGAAGGCATATCCTCAACCTTAAGTTTACCAAGAAAAGGTATAATTCTACATGTCGGGGTTGAGGTAGATGAACCATTTGATTCACTGCCACTATTGTCACTATCAATTTCCACAATGTTTCAAGTATGGAGAGGATTAGAGGATAATCTAGGTGAAATTTCCTCAAAGTAAACATTCCTCTCTATGAATATCTCATGAGTCTTAGAATCCATAAGACTATATTCCTTAACACCTTATGCATATCCAATGAATGTACAAGGCCTTGGTAGAGGTACCTTGAATTTATGTGAAGGTATGTGTTATCTTGTTGGATAAACAAATATTCTAAAGTGTTTTACAAATGGTCTTCTTTCTCACCATGTCTCAAAAGGAGTCATTCCATCTAAGGCATTATGAGATCTATTCAGGATGTGATTGGAACAACTTATAGATTCTACCACAAGTGATGGATCAAGAGACTTATCATGCAGCTTGTCATTGCCTTAAGAGTTCTAATCTTCATTTGTGCAACTCTTGTCTATTGTGGACTAAATGCAATTGGATTATGAAGATCAATACCCTCAAGTTCACAAAATTATCTAAGTCTTGAGTTCACATATCCTCTTTCATTGTCTATATGAAGACCTTGATGGATTTAATTGATGGCTTCTCAATACTAATCTTGAAGGTTAGAAACTTATCAAACACTTCATTCTTGTTACTAAGAAAGTAGACCCATGTGTAACATGAAAATTCATCAATGAAATTGAGGACATAGCGATCCTTGTTGACTGATGTCATTCGAAAGGGGCCCGCTAGAATACTGTGAACCAATTCAAGAACAATTGATGCTCTCCAAGACTTCCATTTTTCAAACTTCTCTTCTAGATGCATAGCCATTATGAAATTTAAACATTCACCCTTAGAAAATTTGATAGTAGGTAGACCTTTGACCATATGTTTTGAGCTAAGCTCTTGAAGATAGAAAAATCCAAGATGTCCATACTGCTCATGCCATAATTTACTTTGTGATTGAGTATGAGTCAACAAGGAATGTGAAGGAGACTTAAGCACAAAGTGAGAGAAAGAATAAAGCCTTGTGTCATGAATAGCTAAATAACTATTGCAACCAATGATTCATCCTTAATATTTTGCACCATTACTAAATCAGGAAGGAAATCAACTTTATTTCCACCTCAAGAGTGAGTGATTTGGTAAATTGAAAGGAGATTGGTGCTAAGGTTAGGAAAATAGAGAACATATTTGAACTCTCCATTTTCTATCTCAACTTGTCCTTTCCCTTCAAATTCCACTTATGTATCATTCCCTAAAAAGATGCGAGGTACCTTAGATGGCTCCAATGAAGAAAATTTCCCCTTTGAACCACCCATATGATGTGTGGCACCCAAGTCAAGAATTCATCCTCTGAAGAACTTAAACTTTCCATAAGTTCTTTCCATTTTCCATTTTAAGTGGATGAAGATGAATCCTTGGAAGCATTCGGTACATTTATTTTTTTCTTCTTGAGTAGGTTTTCCAACTCATCAATTCTCTTATTCTTGCAATGATGCTCATCATGATTTGGTTTCTTGCAATATGCACAGAATAGTTTATCCTTCTTGTTGTTGTTTTTTACCTTCTTATTGGAAGAATAATTTCCTTGTTGTGAGGAGGAATATTTTTGTGTCTCTGATTGTGATTTTGGCCTCCACTGCTTTTTCTTGTTGTTGAAACTTTTTCCACCTTGATTTCTTTGATTCTCATTATTAGCCACTAATGCCATAGACTTTGAAGATTTGAGAATACCCATATCTATAAATTTTGATTGTTCCAACATCAAAATTTCTACAAATGCATCAAATGAAAGCTTAGTGAAGGCACTTCCCTTGGTCAATTTGTGAGTACTATAACTTGAGACAAAAACTGCATATTCTAAAGGAAGCCTCTTTAAGATGTGATGAATCAACCTATCATCCTTCATGGGATTACCCCAATCCTTAAGTATTGCTCTCAACCCATTGGTTTTGTTGACATAGTCTTGAATTGCGTCAAAATTCCTAGGATCCATGAGAACTAGATTATCTTCAATTGAAAATCTTGTTTCCTCATCCACTTTACCATATAAATCTTCAAGTTTTTCCCAAGCACCCTTGGCATCCTTAAAGCTTTAAATGTGGAAGAAGAGATCTTTAGAAACACAACTCCTAATAATTCCTAAAGCTATATTGTCTTTGATTTTCTATTCAATTTTTGCATTAGAATCAATAGGTTCTACAATTGTAACCATCTACATAGAGATTTAAAACTTTTTCCATTAATCTACTCCATACTGTATCTTTCCATGTGGCATAGTTATGTGAAGTTAAAATTGGAAATTCAAGTGAACCCATGATGCAAAAATGAAAGAGCACAACATAGAAAGAGAAACAAGCACACAAGACACCCCTACAAATTCACTCAATCAAAGAATCCCCCCTCCCCCCCAAAAAATGATTCTTTTGGCACTTTTTATAGTGCGTGTACAATTGCCACTTGCCAAAATGGGAAAAGTGGATTTCTGATTTTGAAGTTTACAACCACCTCAATGAGGCCAAAAGAGACTGTAATCAATATTGCTTAGAATCAAATCAAAATCCAAGCATTACAATGATCATTAATGGACAAAAAAGGACCTAGATTTGAAATTAATATTTTTTCCCAAATAAGGCTACAATTTGACAACAAATATGGAAAGTACTAAAAAAATTACACTTAAAAAAAAATGACACCAAAAAATGTGTCTATATGAGCCTGAACGAAGCCTTTGAAGTTGCAAAATGAAGGATTGGATAGGAACAATCACCAAAATATGTGATTTCTACAAAATCCATGTACCAAAACTAGAAAATAATAACACCATTGAAAATTTTAGGAGATTCTACCCAAAATAAAAAAAATTGCACTTAAAAAGGAGTTTGGATGATCAAGTTATGACGCTCGAAGTTGAATTGCCAAATGAAAACTGAATATGGTGAGGGGTCCAAATTTTTAAAAGTTAATGATATCAGTACATCTATGCAATTAAATTTGATGGTCAAACAAATGTCACATCAATAGGAAAATATTAGAAATGAAGGTCAAACGACCATCAAATTAAATATAGTAGTATGATGACACCATAATTACCTTAAAATTGATAGTCATATGGTCTTCAAATCAAAAGAAAAAAATGCCCAGTGACATTTATATGAGTGTAAATCTTAAGACATAAATTCTAATGTAAGAAAACTTTTTTAAAATACCAGGTTAGCCATGTACTAACGTGGTGTTGGACAATAGTTTAGTGACACATGTCTTGTGATCTGTCTAGTACGTGTATCCTTAAATCCTGATGGAAGGTTTGTTGACGTGGATATCACATGGCAATTGTTCAACATGGGCAATGAGGTGGTGGCTTTTAGTGGTGCTGCGTGGAGAATTTGTAGGTGTTGTGGAGGTGTGTTGGTGCCTTGCAACTCGGAAAGCTCGATCGAGTGACTAGTTGAGCTACGGGCTCAACTCAGCTCGGCTTGGTGAGCTGGGTTTGGTGGGGTGGAATGTGGGATTTATCCCATATTCACCCTACCACTATTTATAAATTTGTTTTTATAACTCTACACATAATAAATTGACCAAAGGAAAGTGTTGGGTGTGTTGTGTTCGCTAAAAAGTATTGCCAAGATTGGGATGGTTGGGGTCAGGATCTGATAGCCTGGTCACCTAATTGTATGATTTTGTTTTTGTATGGCCATGTAGAATAGATATGACAAAATATTGATAGAAACAGGAGTGGGGACCCCGATAAAACCCCAAATTTTGTCACAAAAAATAAGTAAAAAATATGCAATAATGTGAGAGACAAAATGCCAAGATCTAGAAGCTCAATAGATAGAAAAACAAGAGAGACAAAATGATATGATCACCAAATGATTGAATTCATTGACAATCAATAATCAAACAATAATGAATAAATACAAAGTAGATGTGCCTGAGTATATAGGCAATGCATGATAACTAGGAGTGATGCAAAAGATAACCTATCAACCACACACATTGTAATCACGTGTCCACCAAAGGTGGATCATCCTCCATTGTACAAAAAAGTATGTGCAAAAATGTGCAACAATGAGAGGATGATAATGTGATAAGAGCACTACAGGTGGATCTCACACATAAAGTGGAATGAGATAAAAACCAACTCCACCTAAAGAGGAATTCTCCTACACCATGTGCTAAAATGAAATATGAACTCCTAGGTATCTACATGACAACTAATATGTAAATGAATTATCCTAAGTAAACTTAAGTAAAGTGTAATTAGGAATATTTAATTACACCAACACATAGATTAATGCCAGAAAGACATAATGATTAAATAATTGATAAAATTATTTAATTGGACCAATAAAAAGAGTGATCAAAGACAAATTGAGTGGATATGATCAAACTGGAAGACATAATTAATAATAATTAAATAATTAAAATTATTTAATTAATAAGAGAAATACACGACATTGATAAATAATATAGACCAAAGAACTAACATAGAAGAATTGTTAGTAAAAATCATTGTTACAGGCGGTGACCAATTTTTAGTGTCTACATTTTCCCCCTCTTTGAGACATAGATTTCAGACCATTGTTTCTATAATTTTCTTGAGAGAATCATGCCCTGGTGGACGAAAAAAAATAGAGGTAGGAGTTCCCCTCAAAAAATTGGGCAATTTTTTTTTTGACATGAGGCTAATTTTAGAAAAATGGTTGCAAGGACTGATAGAAGAAGATTTGGATGCATGAATATATTAGTAATAAAAATGAAGAATAGTTAATAGTGATGATATCTTACTTTTGTAAGTGCAAATTATCATTAGAGAGGTTAATTTGATATGGAAAATGGATATGTCACACCACAACACCAAAAAATAGGATAATGATGTGATCAATTCGTAGAGAAATAGAAACATTGTTGACAAGGAATATTTCCACCCACCTTGAAGCATTGTAGACAAACTTGCTTCACAAAAAGACCCCACAAACAAAAGAAAAAAAACAAAAGACCATGAACCATCTCGTCCACTCTAATCACTTTTGGATATCCTTGAGTAGTATAGGAACACGACTGAAGATAAATCAATGAAAGATAAGAGTTATTAGACCAAGCAAGCCAACAACCATTTTGATGTTTGGTTTCAGGAATGAAGTACCCCATATAAGATAGATACCATCTAGTTTTGAGTATACGACACCTTGTATGAGTCAAATGATTGGTTGATAGGGATTGATATTGATGTTGTTTGACATTTGAGAGGTAAAGTTGATCAATTTGTTTGTTGATGCGCAATTTTTTAAGTGCAATTTGTTGGGTCTCTTCCATATGTGTCTACTCAAATGTATGTCTTTGTAAGGGATAATTCATTGATGAAATGCAATGATGATTATTTTTTGGACTTTCTGACAAATTTTCAATTTTTAGGCTTTTGGATATATTATAATTTATGGTGCTTTCAAGACATTTTATGATTTTTTTTAGTTTCTTAAGGATATTTTATGATGTTTTTGGAAATTTTAAGGATATTTTGCAAATATTTTTGGATTTTTTAATGATATTTTTTGAATTTTTTTAAGGATATCTTATGTTGTTTTTTGGAATTTTTTAAGAACATTCGGAAAATGTTTTTTGATTTTTTAGGACAATTTGTAAATGTTTTGAATTTTTTAGGATATTTTCAATCTTTTTGGATTTTTTTCAATACTTTATTTGATTTTTAGGGTTTTTTCTATTGCTCCTATTTGAGCATTAATGGTTATCATTAGTATCATTCAGTTATTCAGTCGATAAAGGAGATAAACATGATAGTCAGTCAATACTTACAGCCTACACCGAGTAGGATACAAGGCATATCTCTAAGTTAACCGAACATGGCTTTGACCGAGTACTATCACCGAGCCAGATGACTACCAATCACCGAGCATAGTGATCATCGAGCATTCATATGAATTGAGCACCAATTAATTACCGAATGGAGAATGCAGTGAACACTGAGTAAAATAGGAAATGACATAGTAACTTGAAATGGTACAAACATCAATGAAAATGGTTTACCAATATTGAGACAAAATTAAATATGGATGTAATCATTAATTTGTTGATGATTCCTATGTAATGTAAGATCTCGGTTATTTTGTTTCACCGTTGATCTTAAGTTTTCTAAGATATTGTAAAACCCTAATTAGGTCAAGTTAGCTTGATATAAAATGAGTGAAGATGTCATTATATAAAATATATCATGAAGGAGTAGCCGCACTAAGGACATCAAGAGATCAGACAAGGTTTTTGATAGAAAGGTTTTGAAAGAAGCATTCAGTTTTTCAAAACATACACAAGGCTACCAAGCATAACATGAGGATACATACATCACTAAAAGGTGATATTTATATGGTATTTTATAGATCTAAATCAGGTAAGTTTAAGTTGCTAAGTACAAATACATTTTACTGTTACCATTTAACCATTGTAGCAGATTCAAAATCTCTTAATGGAGTGGACTTAACCATTCTTAGATAAATCTCTTAACCAAGTACACAAATGTATTGTGTTGTTAAAATCCTCTAACCAGGTAGATCTAGCTGATCTAATTGTTACTCCTAATAGGGTAAGATCACCAAAAGTGATCACAATTTGTAGCCTTAATCGACATACTTTGTTACTGCAGTAGTGAAGATTTGTGGGTGTCATCGCCACCGTAGTTTTTACCTTCTTACAAGAGTTTCTGCAATACCAAAATATCTGTGTTATGTGTATGAAGTTTCATGAATGGTTTATTGATTAGATATATTTGAATGTATGTTTCATACAATGGATTCAGTCAGTTAATGCTATATACACCTGCAAAGATTTTAGTCTTGTAAAGTTTTGGAGGCATTGATTCACCCTTCCCCTCTCAGTACTTATATTTCCATAATCCCAACAATTGGTATCAGAGCTAGATCTCTTGTTAAGGAAGTTTAGTATGAAGTTTCATGAATGGTTTATTGATTAGATATATTTGAATGCATGTTTCATACAATGGATTCAGTCAGTTAATGCTATATACACCTGCAAAGATTTTAGTCTTGTAAAGTTTTGGAGGTATTGATTCACCCTTCTCCTCTCAGTACTTATATTTCCATAATCCCAACAATTGGTATCGAAGCTAGATCTCTTGTTAAGGAAGTTTAGTATGAAGTTTCATGAATGGTTTATTGATTAGATATATTTGAATGTATGTTTCATACAATGGATTCAGTCGGTTAATGCTATATACACCTACAAAGATTTTAGTCTTGTAAAGTTTTGGAGGTATTGATTCACCCTTCCCCTCTCAGTACTTATATTTCCATAATCCCAACAATTGGTATCAGAGTTAGATCTCTTGTTAAGGAAGTTTAATCACTAAAGAGGAAATATCAAAGGATGGAAAGATATAAGCTTGATAAGACTATTGAGAGTCAAAGACTACAAATGCAGATCTATATTGAGCAATTCAAAGAAGCCAAAGAAGAATTGAAAGTTACTGATCAAGAGGAAGGATATGGAAATTTAGTATAATGAGACTGATTATCATGAAGAAGAGATAGGTGATCCATTTGAGGTATCTGGATCTAGATCTGTTAGCATGTCTGATGCATCTGAAGGAACCATATTAGATCTATCTGAAAGAAATCTACATCTTACTAAACAAGTGAAAGCACTGTAGATGCGTCAAGAGACAAAAATGGTTAGAATGATTGATGTCATGAACAATGCAAGGCAAGAGGAATAAGAAATAAATTTGGCTATTGAAGACAAGAGGCACATGAATGATAAGTTGCAAAAGAAGGAATCAAAGATACTGAAACTCACCGAGCATCACTTTGAAATCTCTAATCAGATGGTTGTCATAAGTCAACAAGTCAACCGAGTAAACAATGAGCTTACAAGGAAACTAGAAGACATTGGTGAATTAAGAGAGGAAAATGAAAGATTGAAGAATGAGGTAAAGATGCAATAACAACATAATGAGATGATCAAGAAAGTTGAAGACAATACTAAAAGAATGGATGAATTTTTTATTAGTCAGAAAAGACTTGGTAGTACAACTAGCTTGGGCTATACCAAGCAGGGAGAGTCATCAAGACAAGCTGAACAAAAGAATGCCTATGCTAATCCAAGGCCAAAGAAGCTATCATTTTATCATTGTGGAAAACTAGGCCACACATCAAATGTTTGGATAAGTAAAGCAAAAGGTATTCCTAAATCCATTCCTAAATTTAATTGTTACTGCTATAACTATAATAAGTATGGACATCAGGCACATGAGTGCAGATCAAAGTTGAATAGGACACCTAAGAAACCTTATATGGAGAAAAATTTTTGCACTTGCAACATGCATGGAAACATGTCACAAGAATGCATGACAAAAATGAAGCAAGTTTGGATACCAAAAGAAAATAACAAATCATATCAATCGAGAAGGAAAGGTAATGCATATACTTGGGATTACAACACTTGGGTCAATTGCACAACATGTGGTAGGTATGGACATGTAGCAAAACATTGCATGAGAAAGAACTGGAGAGGAAGATCTCGTAATTGGACAAGTATTGGAATGACATGTTTGCACTATCACAAGGTCGGTCACTTATGCAAGGATTGCAAAGACCGAGCACCAGAGATACATATAGATACAAATGGAAATACAATTGAAGAAATCATAAGGATAAGAAATCAAATGTGGAGAAAAGCATCAAATGACAATGTTGGATCAAGCACTGCAGTCGGTGACACCTCATCCATCGGATTAGGTCATATCACCACCTCTACTAATCAATGAAGGTATGTATGGAATTGAATTTCAATCAGTTATATCTTATAATAGTTCCTTATATCTAGTGAATGCACAACCAAATCAGCATGAAATGAGATGCACTATGGGATTACATGTTTAGAACTTAAATTGTGTACAATCGGTAAAAACATGACCAAGTAAATGTTTGCTAGTCGGTAAATATTGGCAAGGTTAATCGAGTTGTGGTATCAACTGAGTAATATCTAAGTGTTAACCGAGCTAAAGTCTTTTAAGTGTAAACTAAGCACAACTATGTTTACTAAGTTGTGGTAGGTAAACATTTAATACAAAATTTTGAGCGAGAAATGAGATTCTTGGTATAAATATGTGACGAACTTAGTCATTTCTCCACACAACAATCACGAGAAGAACTAGAGTGACTTGAGAAAATTTGAGTGAATAATTTCCAGAGCTTTCAACAAAGATTTAAAGATATCTTGAGCAAGTTTATCACAATCTAAAGTAAGTTTCTTAGTCACCGAGTTATTTTAAAGTAATATTTGTGAAGCCCTAAATTTGAGAAAGTATGGCATCCTTGTCCAAGGTCATGAAATCAAAGTCTGGGAGTGACAAGAAGGTTACCTTGATTAAGTTTCCAACCTGTGATGAACCAAAATAATTGCACCCTGAGATCACATCACAGATTGATCAAATCAGTGCGTTTTGTAGTATACTACCTAGGGTTTTGTTGGTTCAAGACATTCATGCATACATCCACTGTAAGATCGGTGAAATTAGAGATTTTGAGCTTTAATCCACTTACCAAGAGCTAAGTGTGAACAAAAAGCTCAAAGATGAGCACAAACACCTGGAGGTGAAAGGATTAATGAATGCCCTATATTTCTCGAGAGAGTTTAATGCAGAGTGGATTAGGGTTTTTTTGAGTCGAGTGCATGAAGGGAAGTTATGGCTAGATGAATCGGTCAAAATAAAAAAGGACATTATACATGCAGTCACTAGTTACCCTATTACCGATAAAGTTAAAGCCATAAGGAGTGAACCAAGGACTGAAATTGAGAATCTTTCTGAAGCAGAATGGGATGGCAGAGGTATGAGATTCAATACAATTATTGATCCTGAGATAAGGTTCAAAGATTATGTAGTTAGTTACAAGATATTTCAATAAAGCAGGCCGAACAATGTACCTTGTGGAGTCGTAGACATTGCCTACAAGATTGTTAAGAAAGGTTTCTAATTTGACCTCGCTGAGCTTCTACTGAAATAATTGGAGGAGAATATAAGAACTATAAGTACAACAAAGACAAATACATGTAAGTTCAGTTCTCTACTAGTTTGTGTATTTTTCTACATGCAAAACTTCTTTCCCTTAGTCGGTAATGTTGATTGGGATGTCAACCAACCTGTAATTATGCAAATCAATGATTTTATTCAAAGTCTAGGACAAAATTTTGTTAGTGTTATGGATGTTTATTTTGAACAATTCAAAGATAGAATGCATCAAAGGAGTAGGATACTAGGTCAGCTGGTAGAAAAACATAAAGATGATATATGTTTCCTAGTGGACGTTGACACCACATTGATCAAGGCAATTGAACTGAGGACTACTTGGTTACCCCCAATGGGCTATGAATTAGATAGTGATCGAGATTCTAAGTCAATATAGGTATTTCTGGCCAAACCCAAAGATCCAAAGGCTACTAGGTTCGAAACCTATGAAGAGGCCAAATTAAGAATAAAGATGGATCTAGTTGGAGTGAAAGTAAGTAGAAAATCCAAGAAGATGATGGATACTTTGGTAAAACAATTTAGAGATGATGCAGAAGAAGAAGCATCAACAACTAATCCAGTTAAAGAAGCAACCAAGGAACAATTGCTAATTGACAACAATGAACATGATGAGGAGGAGACCAAGTCAAATAAAGATATCCAAGCTACATCAGCAAAGGCCACACAGAAGAGAAAACAAGTAGAAACACCTACAAGAGCAAGGAAAAGATCCTCAACAACTGCTTCTCCATCCTTGGAGAAAGGAATTACAAAAATATCAAGGCCAACTCCTACTAAAACATATCAGAAGAAAGAGAGAGGTGCCCAAGTCACCTCCGAGCAACCTAAAAAGAGGAGAAGATTGATAAGAGAAAAATATGATATTGATGAAGATGATGAAGAAGAGGATCAAGGTAAATTCAAGGTTGTTGTTAATAAAATTTAGTTGGTAGATGAGTTAGAAAATAGTATAAAGGATACAAGGAGTCTAACTCACCCTAAGTTAAATTGGTATGTATATATGACTACCGAGGATCAAGAGAAAATAGAGGAAGGTGTCATATAAATGATGATTAAATTTAAAAGAGTACCTATTGAATTTTCTAAATATGTTCCTAAATAATTGTATGAGAAAGTGTTAGCTAGGTGGACATATGCCTTGCACACTGAGAAGAAAATGAAGGAACATTCATTAACTTTGGCCATGCCTAATCTACCGATTCCCAAGATAGAAGAACTAATGAAACAATACTCAAAATGCTTTTTGATGAAGGGTAGAGCCCTTGATATATTGGTAGGAAACCTTAAGGAAGTCGATGGCAATAGAAAGCTTTTATGGACCATAATTTTGAAAGATAGGGTAGAAGATGATCAAATTGCATTGGCTATCATTCCTGAGAAGAAGAACAAGAAGAAAGGAATAGGAGTTCACTCAGATGATGCAGACTTAGCCACCAAGGATCCAATCCACATATCCGATACCGAGGTAGTAGATGACACTCTTTCTATAGACTTTTACCTAACCAGATATAGTGAAGAATATAGAAAGGATGCTCCCAAATAGCTAGTAACCCCTGAGATAGATAATGTTTTGATTGAGGACATCACAAATGGAGATCTTGATGATGTAAATGATGATGAGGAAATCACCATTGCTACAGACACCACCAAGGAGAATGCACCTAGTGAGGAAACAACAATTGATATACTGGGTGACTTACCCCTATTGGTTCAAGCAATTGAAATTGTTACACAAAAGGAACCCGAAGGCTCTTCATCTGAGCAACAAAAGGGTACACCTGAAGGGCAAGGTACAATAGGGAAGAAAACTTCAAATGAGACTTAGAATAAAGATGAAGAAACAAAAGAATCAGAAGAGAATACACCTGTAGAATCAGCTACAATATACACCACACCAGATGCCCGAGGCCAAGACACCAAGACACTAGTCACCAGGGAAGCAAATGAAGAAAGTGTGTCTACTGAGTCAGAAAATCCAAATTTGGAGACCAAAGCTCTAGTGCCTTACACCAAATCTCCTACACCATAGAAGAAGAAAAAGAAGAAACATGGTAAGGGTATTGTCACACTTGATGAAATTATTGAAATTCTTGAATGTGACCCTAGGAAATTAGAAAAGAAAGTAAGAGAAAACAAGTCTTAGAGAATGTTAGAGATATCTTAATGCAAGTAGTCCCTGACATCAATGTTGATGAGGAAACTCCCATCATTGATCAACTTGATACTCTAACCGGACACATCAATGCCCTTGATGTAGATGCAGAGAAGGGAATGGAAGAACGGGAAGAAACTAAAATTCAATTAAAATTAGTAGAGAAAATAAGCTAGGAAGTGGCAATCAATAAGGTCAAGCTCTCAAAGGTTGCTACTGAGATTGAAACCATCATTCAATAGATAATCCAAATTTTGTATAAGTTATGCACTATGGACCACTTCACTACCGAGCTTAGTGAAAAGATCAAGAAACTTGATGAATAAATACAAGTCAATGCCAATAATTCTTTAACTGAGCCCAATGCATTTCTTAAGCATTTTTCAAAGGTTCAAGAACTTCAGCGGTTAAGAATTGATTTGAGGAAGCAAGAAGATCTAATAAAAGAACAAATAACCGAGCTTCAAGTTGCGTTGCTTCCCCATCTTAAGATAATGGAGAGACATGTAAATAAGGCAAAGAATTTGGTTACCACCCTAGAAATTTCAATGCTAGAATTTTTTTTTGTCATGCATGCACAAGTTGGTTGAGAGCGCATTTCTCTTGAGAACCTGAAAGAGGAATAGGAAAAGCTCTTGGTTTCCCTAAAGAAAACCCATTAGACTATTTTTGACAAGTTGTAAGTAGATTTTCTTTGGCATTAATTTAAAAAAGGGGGAAATTCTTTGTATATATACATATGCCAGTATGTACTTCACACCGAGAGCATGTACAAAGGGGGAGTTAGTATATTTTTTTTGGTAATTGGTACATATACATAAAGTTTTGATACTAATTCTAAAGGGGGAGAATGTTACTCCTATTTGAGCATTAATGGTTGTCATTAGTATTATTCAGTTATTTAGTCGGTAAAGGAGACAAACAGGACAGTTGATCAATACTTATAGCCTACACCGAGTAGGACACAAGGTAGATCTCTAAGTTAACCGAACGTGGCTTTGACTGAGTACTCTTACTGAGCCAGATGAATCTTGATAACCGAGAATAGTGATCACTGAGCATTCATATGAACCGAGCACCAGTTAATTACCGAATGGAGAATGCAGTGATCACTGAGTAAAACAAGAAATGACATAGTAACTTGAAATGGCACAAACATCAATGAAAATGGTTCACACTGACTAGAAAATGGTTTACCAAGATTGAGACAGAATTAAATATGGATGTAATCATTTAATTATTGATGATTCCTATGTAATGTAAGATCTAGGTTATTTTGTTTCACAGTTGATCTTAGGTTTTCTAAGATATTGTAAAACCCTAAGTAGGTCAAGTTAGTTTGATATAAAATGAGTAAAGATGTCATTATGAAAAATATATCATGAAGGAGTAGCCGCACTAAGGACATCAGGAGATCAGACAAGGTTTTTGACATAAAGGTTTTGAAAGAAGCATTCAATTTTTCAGAACATACACAAGGCTACCAAGCATAATAGAAGGACACATACATCACTACAAGGTGATATTTATATGGTATTTCATAGATCTGAATCAGAAAAGTTTAAGTTGCTAAGTACATATACATTTTACTGTTACCATTTAACCATTGTAGCAGATTCAAAATCTCCTAACAGAGTGGACTTAACCATTCTTAGATAAATATCTTAACCAAGTACACACATGTATTGTTTTGTTAAAATCCTCTAACCAGGTAGATTTAGCTTATCTAATTGTTACTCATAACAGGGTAAGATCATTAGAAGTGATCACAATTTGTAGCCTTAACCGACATACTTTGTTACTCCAGTAGTGAAGATTTGTGGGTGTCATCCCCACTATAATTTTTACCTTCTTACAAGGGTTTCTGCAATACCAAAATATTTTGTTATGTGTATGAAGTTTCATGAATGGTTTATTGATTAGATTACATGCAAAATTTACATTTTTAGTTATATTTGAATGTATGTTTCATACAATGGATTCAGTCAGTTAATGCTATATACACCTGCAAAGTTTTTAGTCTTGTAAAGTTTTGGATGTACTGATTCACCCCTCCCCTCTCAGTACTTATCTTTCCATAATCCCAACATTTTCATGACCTTTCTTATTTTTAGGGATTTTTTTAGTACTTTTAAACCAAGATGTATTTATTTTCCTCAATGTCTTGTAAGATAAAGACATTATGAATGGAATAATAGATAGATAAAGGACAAATATTACTTATTATGGCATCAAAGCTACTTTGGTTGTAAGGATTATTTAGGTGATGGGATAACATGGTTTTTCCAAGCTAAGGGATTGTACATGACAAGATAAGGAGATGGCATATGGTCCATGAGAATGAAATTGTCAAGAGTTTTTGAAAATATGTTTGCATTAACATCCTTAGTTTTGATCAAGATCATGGGGTGGATATAGAATATTGATGCATATAGGATATGCATAAGATACATAAGATCATAAATGAATAAGATAAAGGATATGGATTGAAGAAATGGAATAAGAAAATTGATATGGACTAAAGGGATGTGGACAATGTGAAGTAGATATGATGCCTCATACTTAGTAGGGAGATCCTTCATCTTGTCGAGATTAAAGATGGAAAAGGAAATATGGATGCAGAGAAAGATGGTGGACTTGAGGGACATAGGACAGTGGAGGATGTGAAGGGGGTATGATAGAATAACATGAATGAAATTCACCCCAAAGCGTGGAACACAAGAAGATGAAGGATTAAGCATGATGCCTATTTATCGAGTTTTCATCATGGTGCTTTCCCAAAATGCATGTTTGCCATGTTTTCAATAGTGGATTTTTTTTTCTTTTCTTTTTTTGACTTTTTAGGATAATTCTACAAAAATAATGGATGTGTGATAGGACACGGAGGAAGGACTCAAGTTTCTTGTTCTTTGGATACTACTCTTGAAAGATATGCAATAATGGACATTCGATATTTCAATGGTATGCTCAAAGATGCTAGTAGTGGGAAATAAAATGGATAATTGGGTGGGACAAGAAAATGATGTATGTAAAGGATTGGATATGAGTGATGAAAGGGTGGAGAATAGGTGTTGAATAATGGAGGGAATGTAGTAAGACATTTTTTTGAGTGGATGGTAATGTGGGTAAGATCAACATTAGCACACACCTTGAGGGGTGGTGTTTTGATGGAGGAAAAGTAGATTTTAGATTGTGGGATTTTAATGGAAGAGTGCATATGGGTTTTAGACATGAGGACCCAAATTAGAATTGTAAGATGAGAGATGTTTAGATGGAAGATAGTAATTTTGGTTGCCAACTTTGATTTTTTTGTAGGATGTTATACTTTGATGAGCCATTTCAAAATCCACATGGATTTTTATCTTTCTTTCTTTCGTGGTTACTTCAAACACATTGCTTCTACAAGGGATTTGGGAAACCATATGGCTTTTGAATTTTATTTTTTCTTAGCAGGCCTTTGTGGCCTTTTGGATATTTCTTTTTTCATTTTGGATCATTGTTTTTTTATTTATACATGTCAATTGGATGGGGTATGTTGATCCTTGAATGTATGTCAATTTTTGGACTTATGGATTCTATGCTTGGCATCTAAATTGCTTCTGTGAGGAATGCAATTCATGGGTGGATAGGGATTATCTGGACATCTTTTGGAAGAGTTAATGCAGGTAGATGGATGGAAAGTTCTCAAAGATGTGTGCCTTTTTTTATTTTGATTTATGAAAGAATATGTGGATTGTGAGCTAGTGGATGAAAAATATATGGACCTAAGTGTCACATCTCAACCTTTTGTGTCCTACAGTTTAGATGACTGAATGATATCTTAGAATTGAGATGCCATGTTCTTCAATCATAGACCTTAGTTGATTGTTTTTATTTGTTTTTCTATGACTATATGATGATGTGTTTTTTCTCTCGATTGACACTTTTATGAGATGATGTTTATTATTCCATGACTATTCAACTTATTTTATGATGACTTTGACTATTCGACTTATTTTATGATGAATTCATGTAATGAATCAAATGTTTTATCTTAATTCGATATATGTTTATTGTTTATTATTCAAATGTTTCATAGAATGATGTTAAAGATGCATGTAGTATGTTGATGATGTTAAATAAAATAGAAATTACGATCCATGTTTGAATTTAAATTATGATTTTTGGTACTAATCTATTGATGCAAAATCGAGTGGTTGAGTTGATTCATGGGTTGATGATGGGGGTGTGGCCCAGATAAAGGGGGTTAGCTCCTTGGTAGTGGTTAGTTAGGATGGGTTTGACACACACCATGTATAATTCATTTGCATGTTAAATTTATACATTTTAAAGCCTAATCTCAATTCAATTAAGTGTGTGATTAAAATGACTATTATTTTCAATATGATATTAGAAAGTTAGATGTATACTTCATGAGTTGATTTTTGAATTGGTGATTTAAGTTTTGTTTCATCCTATACATATCATTAAATTTGATTTTTTTAAAAAGAGAGAAATTGATTAAATTACTGAGAAAACACCTACTATAGTATTTTATTAGTTTAAAAATGATAGTTTTGATATGAAGTAAAAATATTCTTTTCATAAAATAAAAAAGGGGAAATGGAATTTTAAATTTATACATAATCATTCTTATCCTACAATTAAAGTTACTATAATAATCTTTCTTTAAAATGCTACATTTTTATGTGCATAGAATAACATAGAGGAACAGTTTCTTGGAAGTAAAAAAATCTCGGTTTTTCTTCGAGTTTGGCTTCCATATTTTCTTAAGTAAAAGCCATGTTATTTTCTAGTTAAGTGGAAAACCAACTAGATGAACCAATGCCAATTCACCAATTGATTTCTTTATTTTAAATGTTGTATAGTACCAATAATCTCATGTAGATAGTCATCCAAGTTGTACCTATTGTACTACTAGATGTTTCAACTAGGATATCAAGTAAGGCTTTAGCAAATTGCTGTGTGGAATCTAATTTGTTAGTAGTTTTATTGTTTGTTGTAATCTTACATCCATTTAAATCGACTTGGTTGAATCTGTACAACTGCCCAATTGATGACTCTGATTCATTGAGATGTAGAAGTAAACCAAGTAATAGAAGAGCATTTGATGGGTAATTGACCATGATCCTTTTATGTATTAACTAATTCTTGTCAATAAGTAATTTTGTTTATGTGTTCAATAATATGGCATGAAATTGTAATAGGGGTAAAATATTGAGTTAGTGTACTTGCAACAATAGAGATTAGATCCATCCACAAGATCCGGACTATTGAAAACAATCTACTCCTATTGAAGAAAGAATTACCTAATTCAATGCATACAATCAAATAATTGAAATCAAATAAACATGCACCAAACCATAAATCCTTGCTTGTCTTTTCTCCTTCTCTTTGCAATTGTGAGCTCTCACATTTGCTCCAATTATGGTAACATGAGAATTCAAAAATCATGGTTGCGAATAATGAAGAATCACCTTCATTATATAGAATTTCCTTGGATTTCAATAGAGAGTTCTAATTGATTGATAATAATAGTTAAGACTTATTTAGACAAGACTTGATTGAATTGATTACTCAAACTGATTGAGAGTTAACTGGCTTAACTCAATGCATTACATAATTGATTGATTAGAAGACTAATTGATGGACTAGTTAAGTCAGACCAGTTGATAGTTAACTGATTTGATTGAATTAAAAACTAATTAGATTGACCAGTTATGAAAAGTGATTGGACAAATGACATAATAGATGGGTTAGTGAGATTGAAAGTTATTATTAGTCCTTAGAGGTGGAAGTAGAATAATGATTATTTATTAAATAAATTTAACATCTATTTAATTGTGCATGATTAGGAATATATAAATTGCATAATTTATTTATTTTTAGAAGATTGAGTTGACATTGTGGAAGTGGAATAATTTAATATAACAATTAGTTTATTCAATTATAGTAGACATAGTTAGTTAATTAAATAATTAAAATAATGATTTAATTATGATGACAAAAAAAGGAATGTTAGTTTAATTAAATAATAAGAATTATTCAATTAAAATTTGAAAAGACAATAATTAAATAATAAAATCATTTAATTAATATTTAGAAGAATTATTACATGAAATTAAAAAAGAATTGATAATTAATGAAGTGGCCATTAAATAAATAAATAATTAAAATCATTCAATGATTGATTTAGAGGGAAAATACAAATTTTAATTTTAATTATGAGAATAACACAAATTAATTAAATAATTAAGAATATTTAATCAATTAAAAGGAAAATGAATGTTATCATCGCGCATAGAAGATGAGACAATTTTAGGTGTCTACAAAAACAAGCTGAAATTTGAAATATTGATATTGTTTTTATGAAAATACTTCAACTATGGATCATTGTCTCTACTAAACATTTGTAAATTCCATTGTTACCATGAAATCTAAAACTTTGTTTCTTCTGAACAATTGCAAAATGTAACTTGTAGGTTTTGAATGGACTTTTGTAACATAGTAGTTTCCCTCAAACAATATAAGAAAATGTATTTCATGCCTTAGTGTAATTAGATGAAATATGTTGTTGATAAACATAACCAAACTTGGAATATATAACATAATGAACAAAAATAATAAACCTTGTACTACATATTGGTTTCCCATGTGTATGTTGTTGTGTTGGTCATAGATACATAAACTTTTTCTTTTGCTTCCAAATGTGAATTATTTTTACATTGAAGGTAGATCAAAGAGGTCTTAATTGAATGGAACTTGGTATTGTATATTTTTGGTAAGTTTCTATTCATTATAATCGAGAAATTGACAACACTAGTATAATTGTTTAAAGATCTTAGGAGTATTATGAAAACAAAAACAAGGTTATCTTAGGATAAGATAGATCTAAAGTAACTTGAAATTTAGATAGACTTAATCAATTGTATGGAATCAATTATGGAAATATCCTTAGGTGTAAATGTGTGAAATATTTTGTGTACTGGAATAATGATAATTGTATGCTTAAGGCTATACATTTCAGTTAAATTTTCACATTTTATTAGTGATTGATTTTCTTTATTTACATGTGAGTTGAAAACTTAAATGGAAGGGTGCCGAATGTGAGAATATTAGGGAAGGGTAGGAAACTATTTTCTTCTATGAATATTTGTCTTCCAATAGAATCTAGTTAAAATGCTTTGGCCAAAGCTCATTTGTATATTTTTACTATGTATATGTGGTTTTTGTACCATCTCCCTACTACATCAACATTTAGTACTACAATGCCATAAGTTAGTTACATTGCTACACTAGATCCATCTGACTTGCCAGTTCTAAGTTGCTAGGTTCCTTGGGCAGGGTCGACGTGCTCAATGTGATAGGTAGAACACCAAGGGAGCCAACAACGCCATGGTTGGGTGGTGAAAGTGCCTAGACCACATTCATATCTTGAGCACAATAGATAGAAAGTAGTTCAATGTATGAAGGAGACATGAATGAACATAGTAACTTCTTATCTATGTATTGATGATTCAACCTTATGGCCTTATTTGTATCTCATGTTGTTATTTTACTTGATGTACTTATTATTTGATGTACTGATGGTGTTATCGATAGGATGGTCGATACCTCATCTCAGTTATATTATGTTTCTATTCGACAAGCTGATCGAATTTTGTAATCATGCATGTTATTTCTTTTTATGATGAGTAATGAAATATTAATCATTTTAATGCAATGCTTTTCAAAATTTCAACTTATATTTGCAACTTTTTGTTTATTTTGGTAATTTAGCTTATGTGGCATGTTATAAAATGCTAGACCTTACACTAAGATGGATGGAAGAGATGAAGGGAAGATGTATATTTGCATTTAGATTTTGTAGGGATACCAACGTCTTGAGAGTGAGGTATGTAACCAAGGCCATGACCATTTGGATTCACCTTGATATGGAGGGGTTCTAGTGTATCTTATTTGTGGATGCCTAACCCGTTGCCTTGATAATGTGCATGCTTTGAAAAATATTTTGACTAATATAATACTGTTTGCTTTGGAAACAAGGAATGAATCTATTTTGAGAAGGATATGATATGGAAGAAATGATTAGATTGTGAAGTAAACCATACAAAATTAAAGTGGAGGAACCCATTTAATATGTACGAGGTTCATGAAATTTTTTTGCTAAAGTATTGAAATAATGAGGAGGGCTAGGAGGAATAATGAGATCTTGAGGTGGAACAAGAGGAATCAAAAGTTTATCTAGGGAGATGGGATCTTGTGGAGGGTATTAAGGATTAAGAAATGAAGATGAAGGGATGTAAGAACATTGTGGATAATCTAGAGGGGTGATAGGATCTTGTGGTGTAGGTGGAGGGATACTTTGATCTTGACTCAAAAGGGGATCACAAAATTCCATTTTAAGGGTTCTTTTCTCTTGATTTTGAAAAGGATAGAAGAGATGTCATGATATTTCTTAGGAAGTGGAATGCCAATAGGTCTTGGAAGGAAATGTTTTTCTTGAGATGGAAGGGGATAATATTGGATAGGAAAAATAGGAGGGTAAGATCATCATGAGATTAAAGGAAGATGAGATCTTGATATGAATTTTGATGGGATAATTGGTTGTTCTTGGTATATTGAACTTGATTTTATTTAGGACTTGTAGCTTCGTGTTCTAGATCATCCTCTTGACACGGGGTATGATTTTTCATATGTATGGGGGATTTGGGGAGGGGTTCAATGTTTTGACATGAGGGGTATGTAATTTGGATGGGACACTCTAGAGTGTGTTTGATTGGAAATGGTGCCCATGATGGTAGTGGGTCTACTATTTTTTAAGAATGTAAGGGACTTGCATCATGAATGGATTATCTAAAAAATCTATTGTGGATAGCCCTTAGGAGGTTTCATCATTGGATATATTGTTTGATGGAGATGGTATGGATTACTCTTGTGAAGCTTCTAGGGATGAAGGAATGGTGGGAGATATGGACACTACTTGAGGACCAATTTATTGATGGGAGGTGGTTGTGGCATTGATATGATTATTTTGGAATTAACCATTTATAGACATGGGTAAATTATTTTGATCATGTTTGGAAATATTTTCTTGTGTATACCCTAGTTTTTGAGATTTTTTTTGAAAGTTTTGGGTCAGAATTGTTTATGTTTGGGTGATCTTGTTTGTGATGCCATATTGAAATTTGCATGTTACAAGGTATTGGTTGATTGAACTTGAGGTACAATAGGTGACACATTGGCTATTTTTGGTTGATTCCTAGAGGGTGGCATTCTTGTAACTACACTTGTGTTTGTTTGGGACACCCTTGGTGTTGTATTTAAAGACATAAGAGAATCTTCACTGACATGTGGCACAACCAAAGGAAAAAATGTTTGTATAGTTGTATATGACCTTGGTAGGGGTTGAATTGTTTGCATAATTAATTATGGTATTGGGGGTTGTGTTCTTTGTTTAGGAACACTTGGTGATTTATCTTGAACACTACTTGAAATTGATTGCACTAGAAGGAAAATTTGATAAAAATTTGGTGGTGGATTAGTTGAGTGACCTTGAACTATGATTTCATGATGTTACCCTATAGTTGTGTTGGGTAAGTGAACAAGTTTTGATTTGAGATTTAATTAAATGGAGTTTGATTTGGGATTTGATTGAATAGGGTTTTATTTGGGAACTAGTTGAATGAGGTTTTATTTAGGACCTAGTTGAATGAGGTTTAGTTGATTGAGGATTGAATTGGGATTTGATTGAATGAATCTTGATTTGGGAATTGATTGAATGGAGCTTGATTTGGGACATGGTTTAGTGAAGATTGATTTGGTATTGGATTAAATTTTGTGTTCCTTGTTTTTAAATTAGGTTTTCATGTCTATTTGTGAGATCGGAGATAGTATGTTTATTTGTGATATGAGATATCATACATCGACTTGCTTAAAGTTTGGATTTGGGCCTCCATATTTTTTAAGTAGTTTGGATGTATAGGATCTACTCTTTTCAATGTATTTCAAGTTTTGTTCCAAAATATCTACTTCCTAAGCTAATGTTTCCTTTGGTGATGGAGAAATAGGGATGAAATTTGTTTGGACATGGTAAGATTCATCCAAAGTTTAGGATATGTATGAGTTGGAATGATGTGATTGATAGGTTGATTGTGATGACATGGTCCCCTAAGATTAGGAAGGTTGATATGGGTATGGTGATTTTTCAATTGGAGGGTCACCTTCTCTACGATACCTATAACACCATGAATTCATCATGTTTGTTTTGGACTAAGATCAAGGATATTTGGTGACAAAATTGGGCTAATGTTTTTTTTTGGTTGAGTTTTCTTGGATTTTTTTTAAAAATGCATTTTTGAGATTTTGCTCGAAAGAATTTGGAAATGCAACTATGGATGTGGTATGTTTTTGAGTTTTTGGAGGTCTTAAAAATGGAAAAATGAAATGAAGGACAAATGAAACCCATGTTTTGGGATTTGTGAGATGCTGAAAATGGAAAAGCATGACTAAGGATGACAAATGAAACCCATGTTTTTTTATTTTTGGGATATTTTGAAGTTTTTAAAACCTTATAAATGAAAATATATGGATATAGCCCTAAGAGACAAAAAATAAATCGAGACCTTAAAGGATCAAAATGATAGATGATGGAAATTGAAAAATTCTTACCCTCCATTGGACTATTGAGCAAGGGTGTTGACTTATTAATAGTGATAAAAGAAAAAGTTGGACAAGGTCTAGATTTCCAAACAATAACCTAGGATTTGATCTTAAAACTTGATTTTTGAGAATTTCAAAATCTTATTTTGGGGACCTAAATGAAGTCTAAGGACTTACACTAGGAAAATAGAATTCCATAATATGAAGGAATTGAGGTGTGGATATGTAAGAACCTAGGTTTGGGATTATGCAAATTGAGGTAATGGTTAACTTAAGACTTAGAAAAATATTATGCAAAGTTAAACCTGAGGTGATACCTATGTTTTGACATGAAAGCTTCAAAATGAAGTTTGCAAAGTCTTATGATGTTCTTGATCATTGATTTTTTAAATTTATAATGTTTAGAGTTTGAAAAAGTTTGAGTCTCTAATGTTTTGACTAGTTTTTTGTAACAACCATGTTAGGACAAATCTATTTTTGAATTTTGTGTGATTTTTTATTTGGAAATATTGTTTGAATACTCACATAAGACACATCAAATAGAATTTTTTTAACTTTGAAAATTAGAGTAAGATTTGAGGGGCTTACATTAGCCCATGTTTGAATTCACTAGTCATCACATTCAAAAACACTTGAAATAATTTGCAACCTAAGTTGGAAATTGGATACTACTTGTTGAAGCCCCCAGTACATAGAAATACCATAGAAAAAGTAAATATATAGAGATTAGGTGGTACTTGCTCCTCCAACTCGACACTGACACACCTTTTCTCTTATCTTGAAAATTTGAAAAAATAGTATCTAAGGAATTTCATAAATCAAAATGAAGGGTACATGAGGGGTATAAACAAGGTATGATCCACACTCCTTGAATCAACAAGTATGGGATTTGGGACTCTAAACACAATTAGTTTATAGTAGAGGAACTTCAAGGGATTGAAACCTATCCATGTGGCAGTGACCCACGTAAGAGCCTATCCTAACCCTATAAAGAGGGTTTGGTATACCTCACACAAAAGTGGGTACTATGGAACTATATAGGTAAATATTTCCAAGTAGTATATGGATTTTGCCTCAATCCTTTATATAGAAGATTGAAGGAAAGTACTACTTAGAGTCATTCTCTTGGAGTGATTACCTCTTTTCCCACCCAGGAAGGTTCTCTTTACAAAAAATAAAAAATGCTGGTGTCGTTACACTTTTCTCTTACACCCAAGATCTTGAAGGCAAGAGGAGAGAATAATTATAACAATTGTGATTCCACCATACAATGTGAAAGTTCACTAAACAATTCACATAGGGATGGTTCATTCATTGATTAGAAAGGAAATGTGTTGTAAACTATAAAAATTAATACATTTTTTTCTATCACAAATCCTTTATTTGGCGTCTTGCATCAAATTTATCTAAAATTTCACACAAATTTTTTCATCCCATGATTGCCAAAGTCAAATTTGTAGATCATCAATTTCACCTAATACTCTACCCTAAAAAAGAAGAGATTCATAAATTTGAATGTATAATCAAAATTAACATTAACTTTTACCAATTGATTGAATGATAATGAAGCCAAATATGCAACACATAAAACTACCACAAGTGCATATAAAATACAAACAATTGCACAAATATGCATTGATTTTTGAAATGACACTAAAATTAGCCAAATTTACTTGTAATTGTTTAATTCAACCTACTATCTAATGCTAAATGAAACTTATATGATCAATTCAATTGCCTAATTATACTAGGTCCAAGTTGTTGTTGATTTATTCCCCTAATAAAGTTGATTGCACTTTCTTGTTCATTAACCCATTAAGAAAGGAAATGTGATCAAAACAACACAAATTTTTGTTCTTTTCCTTCCTAATAAAGACTAAGAAAAAATTGTAGGGTTTAATTAACCACCTAATAAATCTATGTGAAAATAGAAATTATTCATTGACCACTTGCTTAGATCTAAGTGAAGTTGTTGTTCATGGATCTATTTTATTAAATCTAAGTGATATTGTTGTTTCTAATTAAACCAACTTAGATCTTAGATTAAAATCATAAAATAAAAGATCTGATTAGCATAAGAATCCAAGAAACTAATACATCTCAAAATCCTATAAAAAGAATAATTAGGTTAATTGCAACACTTCCAGGATGATTTCATCATGGACCCGTAGAAACAAAACTCAACATTTTATCATATTTTTGTGATCCACATCAGGTTCACCAAATTTATATCAGGAAAATCAACATTATAAAAAACATGATATCAAAACACCAACCACAAAAGAAAATATCTTGTAAAATCAACCTAATCTAACCAAAAAAGCTATCAAAATGAAGCACAAAACATAATGAATTAAACCAAAATCAAAGTGATCCTCTGATGGTGTCTCATTGTTTCTTATTTCTCCACTAATGTGATGCTTCTCTCAATATGACAAGAGCACAAATACAACAACAAAAAATGACGACAAAATGAAAAAATGATAGAAAGGATAGTTGAAGTATCAACATTGTTGAAAATGAGGAATGTGACCTCAATTTATATATTTTCAAAAGTTTCTCACGTGAATGAGATTAATTAGTAGTTGATGGAGGAGAATAGAGGAGAGGGCTAGATAAGTGAAGACAAATAGGCAATTGCTATTTGGAAGTGGAGAGGGAAATGGGGATCAGGAGGAGTTAATTGGAATGAAATTAGAAGGGAAATTAGATAAGTGAAGTGAATTAATAAATATAATTTATTAATTATCCTAGATGTTAGTTAATAGGAAATTAAAGAAAATAAACATATTTAATTATAGAGGTGGTATAAAAAGAGATAAATAAATAAGTATTTATTTATCATAGAAGCGACATTAGTATAGGGGAAATAATTAAATAATTATTTGTGCTAGGACATATTAATGCTAGAAACATATAATAATTAAATAATTAATGAAATTATTTATTTGGACCAATGAAAAGAGTGATCAAGGATAAATTAAGTAGATATGATCGAATTGGAAGACATTATTAACAACTAACTAAATAATTAATTTTATTTAATTAACACGAGAAAGAAATGTGATATCAACGAGTGATAAAAACCAAACAACCAACATAGAGGAATTGTTAGTAAAAGCATCAGTACAAGAGATGATAAAGTTTTAGTATCCATAGTGGGTAAATTTGATGCAGGAACATCTTGGGTTCAAGGTAATCTTGCAGCAACCAAAAATAGTTTTTTCTTTCTATTTGTGTTTCCTATTTGTTAGGTCATGTTGGTGGTTCATCATGTGCTCATGTTGGTGTGTGCGGTCATAACATCTTATCCAGGATCTATTGTTGATCACTTTCCCATGAACACACTTCATTTGGATCGATGTTTCTTGAGTTATGATTCATATTTTCTCTAGTATCATGTTCATTTCCTATTCTTGATCGTTGGTGGGATTTTAATCTTGCGGTAGAAATATACGACTTGCGGTGATCAGTGGTGCATATTTCTATGTTGGTGGGTCATGTGTGGACCTAAATATGGGATCACAAGTCTTCACATGATTTATGGACCAAGTTCTTATGATTTAGGACTTGTCTTATTTGTTGTAACACATTTTCCTGTTCGTGAGAAAAGTAATCTTTCTTAGGGCTGACATGTGTGTCACAATGGCTATATATTGCAACTTGATGTAATTTTTTAAGGCAATGAGGAATAGTTCTATGAATCTAGATCGATAACAAATTATAAGGTTGATTTAGCTATATTGTAAGGCTACACCTGGGTAGGCCTTGTAGCTCGGCATGTATGAAGGAAAATTGCCAATAGTTTGATCTGAGTTAATAAATTGGATCTTGCATTTTCTCTCCTATTCTCTATTGTTTCTTTCCTATGTTTACTCTTGTTGCGAGGTAGGATTGATCATCTTTTGGTCTCTCCAACTTTGGAACCTCAAATTAGTATTCATAGTCTTGCAAAGTGTTTTTCAAAAATAACCAACAAAATTACTATCTCTATCTGAAACAAAACTCCTTGGTAATCCATGCAACCTTACAATTTCCTTAAAGAATAGATCAAGAACATGTACAACATCTGATGTCTTCCTATAAGGTATGACATGTGAAATATTTGAAAGTATATCCACCAAAACAAAGATATAATCATTACCTCTTTGTGTCTTTGGTAAACCAAGAACAAAATCCATGCTAATGTCTTCCCAAGGTCTAATAGGAACAATTAAGGGTGTATAAAATCATAGATTTTGACTAACTCCTTTGGAAACTTGGAAAACTCTACAACTCCTGACAAATTTCTAAACATCCTTATGAATTTGAGGCCAAAATAATTTTTCATTGATCAAACTCACTCTCTTACCACTACCAAAGTGTCATGTAAGTCCTCCACTATGCTTATCCTTTATTATATTATCCCCCATCGATCCTCTTGGTATACATAACTGAATCCCTTTGAACAACATATCTTCTTGGATGAAATATTCTACCCATTTTCTCTGGTTATCTGTCATTGGTTCTTTACAAGCCTTCCAAGGTTCTGCAAAATCAGGTTCAGTCTCATATAAGGTCTTCAAATCATCAAATCCAAGTACTTTTACCCTCATCTCAGTCAACAAACTCCTCCTACTTAATGCATCAACAACTTAGTTTGACTGTCCACTTCTATGTTTCAACACAAAAGTAAAATTATGCAAGTATTCAACCCATTTCATGTACCTTTGATTCAATTTACTTTAACTTCCCAAATACTGCAATGCCTTATGATCAATATATAACAAAAATTCCTTAGACATCAAGTAATGTCTCCACTTCTTCAAGCCTTGAACAACAGCCTAAAATTCTTGATCATACACTAAATATTTCATTTTAGTATCATTCAATTTATTGCTATAAAAAGAAATAGGTATACCTTCTTGACTCAATACTACTCCAATTTCACTTCCACTTGCATCACAATAAACTTGAAATAACTTGGTGAAATTAGGTAAATCCAATACCAATAATTCAACTACCTTCTATTTCAATGTTTCAAAACTTCTATCAGCTCCATGTGCCCACTTTAAATATTTCTTATCTCCTCTCATTGTCTCTATCATAGGATTACATATTGAATTGAAATTCCTAATGAACTTGTGGTAGAAACTATCCAAACCATGGAAATATCTAGCCTCTCCAACACTTTCAGGTGTAGGCCAATCCAATATTTCTTTAACTTTCTCAAGATCCATCTTCAAACCTTCAACTAAAATTACAAACCCAAATACACTATCTCTTTCTTCATGAAAGAACATTTCTTGAGGTTAATCAATAACTTCTCCTCTTTCAATCTCTGCAAAACTTATCTCAGATGCAACATATAATCATCTTTACTCTTACTAAATATCAGAATGTCATCCAAGTAAATAATCACAAATTTAGCTAATAATTTCCTCAATACTTCATTCATTAACCTCATAAAAGTACCAGGTGCATTAGTTAAACCAAAAGGCATAACCAACCATTCATACAAACCTGCATTTATCTTCAAAGTAGTCTTGCATTCATATCCTTCTCTAATTTTGATCTGATGATAACCACCTTTCAAATCAATCTTCGTAAAGTACCACAATCAAACATTCCATTGTATCATCCATCCTTGGTAAAGGAAACCAATACTTCATTGTTATTATTTTTATAGCTCTAGAATCAATACACATTTGTCATTCTCCATTATTCTTAGGTGCTAACATAGATGGTACTGTACATGGACTCAAACTTTCTTTGATCAAATCCTTCTTTAACAATTCTTGGACTTGTTTTTTCAATTCTTCATTCTCTATTGGTGTCAACCGATTGGATGCTTTATTTGGAAAACTAGCTCTCGATATCAAATCCATGTAATGACTAATACTTATAATAGGAGGTAATCCATTAGGTACATTATCTAAAATAATATCTTGAAATTTTGTTAGTAATTCTATGATTTCTAGTGGTTGTTCATTATCTGTCCTCTTCCAAGGATTCCTAGGAATCGAGGCATAACACACACTATCCTTCTTCAAATCCTTGGTGAACTATTTTCCCTCCATGAAAAAAATACTAACAATAGTGCAAATTTAATTCCTAGAGTCTTCTACCAAAGGTAACAACACTTGTCTCATTCTATTAGCCATAATAGTATACATATTCAATCTACCATCATGCAAAGCTTTTCTATCATATTGCCATGGTCTACCCTACAAGATGTGACAACAATCCATTGGAAGAATATTGCAAAGAAATTCATCAAGATAAGATCAAATCTTAAGTTTCACAAGACACTGTTCACTTACCAATAACTTATGATTGTCCCTAATCCAAGAAATATGATAAGGCTTAGGGTGTTTCATCCTCGGTAACTACAATTTGGTAACCAAATCCTCTAATGCCAAATTATTTGAGCTTTCACTATCAAAGATCACCTTGAAAATTTTACCAACAACCTTACACTTATTTTTGAATAATATTTTCCTCATCATAGGGTATTCATCAGTTTCTTCATTCCACAAAGCTCTCCTAATCATTAGGTTTTCTCCATCCTCTAGTCTATTCATAGAATCATGTGAATCTTCTTGCACAAGTGCATTCCTTCTACTACTACCAATTTTATTTCTTGAATTACCATTAGTACACTCAAATGTCGTATGTCCTTCTTCCCCACATTTGAAACAAGTACCCTTAAACCAAGTTCTATCTTCACTCTTGTAATTATTATTACTCCTTGATTAACTCCCTCTTGAATAACTTCTTCTGCCTCTGTGTGAATTCTCTTCCTTCGATTATGATTTTCCCTTGTTTTGATTTGTCTTGTCCTGATCAACATGAGACCTTCCACTTTCACCATAGGATCTACCTCTTCCTCTAGGGAATATTCCACTGATGCCTCTTTGTCTATGTTCATGTATCTTGTTCAACTTCTCTTATTCCTTCAATGCAAATTGATATGCTTCTTCAATGCTATCCATCTTGACTAGACTAATTTTATCTTGTATAGATGTTCTCAACCCATTCAGGTACCTTGCAATCCTTTCAAATTCATAATCTATATGTCCAAATATGATATACAACTGATAGAACTGTTTAATATACTCCTTCATAGTAGTGTCCCTTTGCTTCAAGTTCTGCAACTTTCTCAAAAAGCTAACTTGATAATCACTCGGTAAGAATTTACCCTTCAACTTGTTCACCATATTAACCCAAGTTTTGATCTTTTCCTTTCCCCTACTTTGTCCATCAATTTTCAGATGTTCCCACCATAAATATGTTAATATGATTTAGAACAAAAAAGAGGAGGAGGGGGGGGGGGGGGTGAATCAGTTTTTCTCAGGTCCTGATGTATAAAACAATCTCAAAAACTTATCCTTAAATCAAATCAAATAACCAAAACAAACTTCGTCGTCACTGATTCAATAATAGAAACATACAATAATGCAATTCACTACCTAGCTATAACTTAACTTGTAAAACACAAAAATGTTCAAACCAAAACATTCACACAAGTATTAACACTAGGATTTATAGTGGAAACCCAATTTGGGAAAAACCACTTTGTAACATGCTACTATTATTTTCACTCTTCTGAAGTGAGCTCAGTAAAAGGCCAACCCTGTCAAAGGTTACAATACACACTGTTAGGTGTGACCCCGTTAAAGGATTTCAATCACCTTGTTAAAAGTGCACCTAGTAATACGACTTACATACACTCCATTAGAATGCAACCTTGTTCAAAAGATTTAACATATGACTGTTAGGTCAACCTCTGTTAAAAGGATTTTGATTGCCAAAATGGTTAGAAAGTAGCAACAATATTAATTATCTGAAAAATATACAACTCACTTTGCAAATATCAGATCTGATTTTGTACACTAATGCTGGTTTACTGACTTTGAAACTTTTCCATCTCCATCTCTGATCTGCTCGGAACTTTTCTTCAAGCAACCACCACAATTCTCCTTCAGCCTTTTCTGCTTATTCAGTCAATGAAACTTTACTCTTCCAACATTCTCTTTTCTACCCATGCACTTGCATATCCAACACTTTTCTTTATACTTTCCTCAATTAGGTTAACTCATCTTATGGTGCTCAATCTCATTCGTAGATCTTAGGGTTAGGTTAGATTCATTGAATCTACCTACTTCATGTTCTTCGGCTCCTTTTCTAGAATCATCTCAAATCTCTTAAAGATTTACAATAAAATGTTTTACAGTGCATTTAATGATTTCAAACAATCAATAAATAAAGTCAACATGTTTTACATAATCCAAGAATTCAATAATGTTGGCTCCAAAATTAAATTCTCTTCAAATATTAAATTGTTGATGCTCGGTCAATACTGTGATCAACTACTCGGTCTTCATGTAGAAAGCTTAGTCATTACTAAAACTATTTACTTGGCTTACACTCTCTTCCTCGACAATTAACTATTGTTCGGTCGACACTAGAATTTTGCTCGGCATATACTAACTCGATCGACACTAACATTACTCGGCTTAAACATGATTTTTCCATTCTTTGCTCGGTCAAGCCTACCAATTTAGTCTTCAGTCTTACGAAGATAAACAATACATTGTCTCATGATTGTGCAACATAGTCAAGTACACTTTGTAGTATCAAGATAACTCAACCTTTCCTTGGGTGCTATTGTTACCAACCTTGCCTAGCCCCTTAGCAACACTCAAATAGATATAGTACTTTCCTAAGTAGCAACAGTCTTACCAGTTAAGGTTTGACATCAATGACAATACAACAATTGTTTCAATTGTAGTTTCCAACAATCTCCCTCTTTGGCATTGATGGCAACACCATATGATATCACTTGAATAACACATGGATTACCAACCAATCCAAAAACTTATCTCTTCATTAGAGAATTATTTATAATATCCTTAGCTTCATTCTAATTCAGAATCCTATAAGCCTCACTTCTGTGACCATCATAAGTATTCAGATCTCCCTCTATCCTAATCCTTCATTTTAGTTCATCATCCTTATCTTTAGTTTCATCTCCCTCTTACCTTTCAGTGTTATGTGTTATCATATCAGTTCATCTCCCTCTTTGACAAAAATGCCAAAGCAACAACTAAAACATACATCCATCATATGTAGATAATATCTGTGCAGTTCAGTGTTTCTCCCTCTGTCATCTTGCTTATGACTGATTCCTTGTCTTTGCTTCTTTTCAAAACTCTAGGCCAGCCCTAAAGTGTGACAATCTTCTACATCAATTTGTCAAATATTCTACTGTAGCACATTTGTTGCAGTGCTCCTAGCTTGTCTAGGTAGCCTCAGTTAGGGGAAGAACCCCTAATTGACTTCTCAAATACTAATGAGCTTCTCTGGGTAAAGCTTTAGTGAATATGTCTGCTAATTGTTCTTTTGTATTCACATATTCCATGCGGACTTCTTTATCTTGTACTAATTCTCTCAAGTAGTGATACTTGATTGCAATGTGCTTGGTCTTAGTGTGCATCATTGGATTCTTAGAAATATTGATAGCACTTGTGTTGTCATAGAAAATAACAATAGGTTTAGTGATTTCTTCTTTCATGCCTATCAACAATTGTTTTATCCATACCAAATTTGAACAGTTTACTGCAGCAGCAACATACTCGGCCTCAGTAGTAGATTGGGAAATGCAATTTTGTTTCTTTCTTGTCCATGAGACTAATCTCTATCCAAGAAAGAAAGCTCCACCACTAGTACTCTTTCCGTCATCTACATTTCCTACCCAATGAGAATCTGTATAAACTATGAGTTCAAATTTGTCATCCTTCTTATAATATAGACCATAGTCAGTAGTTCCTTTCAAATATCTCATAATTCTTTTCATGGCCATCATGTGTGTTTCCTTAGGATTGGCAGAGAATCTTTCCACAATCCCAACAACTAATGCAATATCTGGTCTACTATGTACATCATATTGCAATTTTCCAATCATGGATCTGTACAAAGTCTGATTCACTTCTACATCATCATCATTCTTAGATAACTTTTGTCCAGTAACCATAGGAGTTCCCACTAGTTTAGCATCCTAAATTTTTCAGTATTTCATTAACATACTTAAACTGTGTAATGAAAATTCCATTCTTCCTCTAATATACTTGTAAACCAACAAAGAATTTGATCTCACCAAACATACTCATTTCAAATTCAGTTTGCATTTCATTTGAAAAACTTTTACATAATGCATCTTGTCCACCAAAAATAATGTCATCCACAAAATTTTTTGCCAACAAGATACCTTTACCTTCTTCATCCTTCATGTACAGATTACTTGTGTCATTTTTTCTTGAAAATCCAATCTGTATCAAGTAGTTGTGCAACCTCTCATACCATGCTCTGGGAGCTTGCTTCAATCCATATAATGCTTAGTTTAGTTTGCACACCATGTGTCTTCTATTTGGATCAATAAAACCTTCTGGTTGTTCTATGTAAACTTCTTCTTCTAGTATACCATTCAAAAATGCAGACTTGACATCCATTTGATATACCTTGAAATCTTTATAAGCAGCATATGCAAGCAGAGTTCTTACTCCTTCCAATCTAGCTACTGGGGAAAATGTTTCCCCATAATCCATTCCTTCTTCTTGTGCGTAGCCTTTACATACCAACCTAGCTTTGTTCCTAGTGATTTCACCATTTTCATTCATCTTATTCAGAAACACCCACTTTGTTCCTATAACATTTTTTTTTTCAGGTCTCGGCACCAGAGTCCAAGTATCATTCTTCTCAATCTGGTCAATCTCTTCATTCATTGCTTATATCCAGTCTTCATTCTCCAATGCCTCTCTAGTTGTCTTAGGTTCAAATTCACATAGTAGGCACGTTGGATCCTTAGTCTTACTTCTAGTCTAAATTCCAGTATTTTTGTCTCCAATTATCTGTTCAGGCTTGTGATGTCTTCTTACATATTTTGCCAAAATAGGTTCATCTCCTCTCTCCTCTATTTCATCATGTTCCTCAACAAGATTGTCAAATTCAACTTTAGAATGCTCGGCAATCTCTTCCTGATATTCAACAACATTTTCTTGTAGCTTGGCATGTTCTTGTTCTCTCTCGGCACTGTTTTCCTAATGCTTGGTAGCATCTGTCTATCGCTCAGCATTGCTTACCCAAGACTCGACATCAGGTGCAAGTCTATTACTTGCCTCTTCTTCTTCCTCAATGTACACAAAAGATCTATAATCTTCTAGTTCTCTTTTGTTGTCAGCTTCATTTCTTTCTACATACTCATCAATTTTGACATTCACACTTTCCACAATTTTGTTAGTGTTAGAGTTCAAACACTTATAAGCTTTAATTTTTGTGGAGTACCCTAGGAATATGCCTTCATCACTCTTAGCATCAAAATTTCCATTCCTAGTGTCTTTTAATATATAGCACTTCCAAAGATTCTAAATTATTTAACACTCGGTGCATGCCCATGCCATAATTTATAGGGTGTTAGATTTGTACCTTTCTTGATCTGTACCCGGTTAAGAGTGTAGACAGCAGTGCATATAACTTCTTTCCAGTATTTCTGTGCCACATTCTTTTCAATCAACAATGTCCTTGCACAATCCAAGATAGATCTGTTTCTCCTTTTTGCTATACCATTCTGTGGAGGTGTTATAGGTGCAGACATCTATCTTTTAATTCCTCTATCATTAAAAAATAGATTAAATTCATTTGATGTAAATTCTCCACCTCAGTCAGATCTAAGACATTTCAGGTTCCTACCTGTCTCCTTTTCAACCTTAGCCAAATACCACTTAAATAATTGAAAAGCTTCAAATTTTTCTTTTAGAAACATCACATGCATCATCCTAGTATGATCATCAACAAATAAGATAAAGTATCTAGCACCACAGTAACTTTGTACAACCATAGGTCCACAAAGGTCAGTATGAACCAAATCTAAAATTTTTTTAGAAGTAAAGGATTTGCTCTTGAAACTTGACTTTGTCATTTTCCTAACTGGCATTCCTTGCACATCACATTCTCAGGTTTCTTCAATCTAGGTAGACCTCTTACCTTTTTCTTCTTACTTATCTCTACCAGATTGTCAAAGTTAACATGACACAGCCTTTTATGCCATAACCAAATATCATCAAGTTGTGCAATTAAACATGTTTCTTTAGATAGTTCAAGATAGAACAAATTACCTCTAGTCTGATCTCCACTTCCAATCAGTTCTCCAGTAGCATTAAATATTTTAGCTTGCTTGTGATGAAATTCCACTCGATAACCAGTTTTATTAAGTTGATCAACACTTAACAAATTATAATTAAGTCCTTCAACCCAATATGCATTTTCACAAGATATCTTATCAATCAGTTTAATCAAACCTTTTCCTCTAACAGGACATGGTGCATCATTACCAAATTTTACACTTTTACCTTTGTAATGATGTAAGGTCTCAAACTTATTTTTGTCACCAGTCATGTGATGTGAACAACCACTATCAATAATCCATTTATCATTCTTGTTCACATAGGATATCAATGCAGTTTTCTCATCCTCATCAGATTCATCTTTCATTGCAACATAGACTACCTCAATTTCAAAATCATCACTATCAGTGTCAGTTTCTTTTTTAGCAATGTAACAAGATTTCTTACCTTTTCCTTTGTAGTCTTTGTTCCATCGGTAGCTTCTGTCATCTTTTCTATCTTTGTGTTTTCTTTTCCTTTCATCATCTTTATCCTTTCTGTTAGGACATCTAGCAGCTATATGACCAACTTTATTACATGCAAAACATATAATAGGGAGTTTACCCTTATACTTTCCTTTTCCCCTTCTCAGTCTTCTAGCCATAAGAGCTTCTAGATCTTCATCATAAGTGTCACTGTCACTTTCATTATCACTTTCACTGATGCATCTTTCTTTTTCTTTCTTTGGCTTGTTCAGAACTAGCTATGACTTGAAAGCAGATTCAACATTACCAATGCTTCCAACAGTGAAATTATCATAGTTAGAGAGTTCAAAAGCAGTTAGCTTACCAACCAAACTTTCCAAAGTAAGCACATTACCAGAGTTACATCTAGATTCCTGAATAGCTGAGATCTTAATAGCATATATAAGACGTAGGGTTCTTAGTACTTTCCCAATTATAGTTTCATCATCAATAGCCCCATTTTCTCCTCTAATAGCATTCACAACTTCTTTTATTCTACCACAATATTGTGCAATGTTTTCACCTTCTTGCATTCTCATTTCATCAAACTTACCTCTAAGACTCTCAGCCTTTGCTTTCAGCACATTTAAGTCACCACCATAGATCCTTGCAAGAGTGTCCCACATATCCTTAGCAGTTGTGCAGTCCTTAATGTCCTCAAATTCTAGATAGCTTAGGGTAGATGCAATTTCCAACATTGCCTAATTATGTTCTTGCTTAGCTCTCATTTCTTTGGTAGTCAAAGGTGCGACAAGTGAGCCATAGCTAGTTTCAATGTAGTACTTTACAGAGTCACCAATACTGGCTAGATGCAGCTTCATCAAGCTTTGCCATGCAGGGAAGTTTTCCTTGTTTAGCTTCGGTACCTCCTTCTTATACATCTTGATCATTTCCTTCAAGCCCCTTTAACATTGATTTCTATCAACACTAATAATAAGCAACAAAGCTTTGATGCCAATTGTTAATATGATTTAGAACAACAGAGAGGGGGGAGGGGTGAATCAGTTGTTCTCAGGTCCTAATGTATAAAACAATCTCAAAAAATTATCCTTAAATCAAATCCAATAACCAAAACAAACTCGGTCATCATTGATTCAATAATAGAAACATACAACAATGCAGTTCACTACCCAGCTGTAACTTAACTTGTAAAACATAGAAATGTTCAAACCAAAATATTGACACAAGTATTAAAACCAAGATTTATAGTGGAAACCCAATTTGGGAAAAACCACTTTGTAACATGCTACTATTATTTTCACTTTTCTGAAGTGAGCTCGGTAAAAAGCCAACCCTGTCAAAGGTTACAATACACACTGTCAGGTGTGACCCGGTTAAAGGATTTCAATCACCCTGTTAAAAGTGAGCCTAGTCATAGGACTTACATACACTCCATTAGAATGCAACCTTGTTCAAAGGATTTAACATATGATTGTTAGGTCAACCTCTGTTAAAAGGATTTTGACTATTACATGGTTAGAAAGTAGCAATAATATTTATCTGAAAAATATACAACTCACTTTGCAAATATCAGATCTGATTTCATACACTAATGCTAGTTTATTGACTTTGAAACTTTTCCATCTCCATCTCTAATCTGCTCAGAACTTTTCTTCAAGCAACCACCACAATCCTCCTTCAGCCTTTTCTGCTTATTCAGTCAATAAAACTTTACTCTTCCAACATTCTCTTTTCTACCCATGCACTTGCATATCCAACACTTTTCTTTATACTTTCCTCAATTAGGTTAACTCATCTTATGCCGCTCAATCTCATTCGTAGATCTTAGGGTTAGGTCAGATTCATTGAATCTACCCGCTTCATGTTCTTTGGCTCCTTTTCTAGAATGATCTCAAATCTCTTAAAGATTTACAATAAAATGTTTTACAGTGCATTTAATGATTTCAAACAATCAATAAATAAAGTCAACATGTTTTACATAATCCAAGAATTCAACAATGTTGGCTCCAAAATTAAATTCTCTTCAAATATAAAATTGTTGATGCTCGGTCAATACTGTGATCAACTACTCGGTCTTCATGTAGAAAGCTCAGTCATTACTAAAACTATTTACTTGGCTTACACTCTCTTCCTCGACAATTAACTATTGTTTGGTCGACACTAGAATTTTTCTCGGCATATACTAACTCGGTCGACACTAACATTACTCGGCTTAAACATGATTTTTCCATTCTTTGCTCGGTCAAGCCTACCAGTTTAGTCTTCAGTCTTACTAAGATAAACAATACATTGTCTCATGATTGTGCAACATAGGCAAGCACACTTTGTAGTATCAAGATAACTCAACCTTTCCTTAGGTGCTATTGTTACCAACCTTTCCTAGCCCCTTAGCAACACTCAAATAGATATAGTACTTTCCTAAGTAGCAACAATCTTACCAGCTAAGGTTTGACATCAATGACAATACAACAATTGTTTCAATTGCAATTTCCAACAAAATATGCATGTCCTTTCAATTTTGTTCTTGCAATATTTAGCTTCTTATTTGCATGTGTTCTTTCATACTCAAAGTATTTATCCATCTCAAAGATCTAGTCTAACAATTCATCAAAATCAATATTTCCATCATAATTAGGAGGATTGAAATATAGTTTTTCATTCAATCTTGTCAAAGATCTCAAGAATATTTCATCACCTTGTTCAATATAAGGAAATTTCTCACCAAATTTCTTGACTTTGTCTTCACTAACATTCTCAATAGGTCTTCCTCTTCATTGTGTTGTCTCCACAACTTCAAGTCTTGTTGCAATCTATCTCAAAAAATCCATTACCTTAGGATCAACATCTCTCCTTCCATGAACCATCTTATAACACTCTGTAAGTGTAGGTCAAATTCACAAGTCTACTCCCCTAATACTAAATTCAATTAAGTTTTCACAACAAAATCAGATTTAACACCGATTCCCAAAGAACACAAACCTTTCTCTGATATCACTTGATGTAGTCCAAAGCAGGAGAGACCAAAAAATGATCAATCCTACCTCATAGAAAGAGTGAATTGAGGGAAGCAACAACAAGGAATAAGATCTTGGGTAACTTGTTGAGATGTCTAGTTCGAGATAAATCAGGTAATTGGGATTTAGTTTTGGCACAAGAAAAATTTGCATACAATAATTTAGTAAATTGGAGTAAAGGAAAGACACCATTTGAATTTTTTATTGACAATCATCTTAAGTAAATTCCATATTTGAAGGATCTTGGTCAAGAAGAGAACAAAAGTACTGAAGCAGAGGGTTATGGTGAATTCATGAAGACTTTTCATGAGGAAGTAAAGTATAACTTGGAACATAATAATTAGAGATACAAGGATATAACTAATAGAAATAGAAGACATAAGTATTTTTTAGTTGGAGATGAATTCATGATTCATATGAAGAAGGTAAGATTCCCTAATGGAGAATATAACATGTTAAAGATGAAGAAGTTCAGGCCTTGTAAAATACCGAAGAAATTTGATAGTGGTAATGCTTTTGAAGTTGAGTTGCTTGATGATATGGATATATCACCTATATTCAAAATTGCATACTTCTATAAATATTATGAACCTAAGGATGATTTGGATATGAATAAAGAGTATCCTAAGGAGAAGATGGATGAGGTTGAGAAAATCATGGATAACAGAATTGGAAGGAGCACTAGAGAAAAGGAATACTTGGAGTACTTGGTTAATTGGAAAGGTAGACCGGTTGAAGACTATACTTGCATTTCTCATTATGAGTTGGATATTTTTGGTTCTTCTTAGGTTGTAAAGAATCTCTGATGTAGGAGCATCAATTCTTAATAACCCTAGGTATCCGATGCAAGAGCAACTTGGGTTTAGGAAAATTTTGCATCAACCAAAAATAGTTTTGTTCTTTCTGTTCTTGTTTCCTATCTGTGAGATCGTGTTGGTGGTTTATCATATGTTCATGTTGCTGTATGCGATCATAAAATCTTATCTAGGACCTATTTTTTATCACTTTCCCATGATCACACTTTTTTTGGATTGATGTTTCTTGAGTTATGATTCATCTTTTCCTAAGTAGCATGTTTGTTGCTTGTTCCTGACTGTTGGTGAGATTTTGATCTTGGAGTAGAAATCTACGGCTTGTAGAGATCAGTGGTTCATCTTTCTATGTTTTAGGGTCATGTGTGGACCTAAATATGGGATAAAAAGGCTTTCCACAATTTATAAATTGAGTTATTATGATTTAGGATTTGCCCTATTTTTTGTAACATGTTTTCCTATTCTTTGGAAATCTAATCTTTCGTAGGGCCAACCTGTGTGTCATGATGGCTATATATTGCAACTTGATGTAATTCTGTAAGGTAGTGAGTAATAGATGTATGATTATAGATCATTAATAGATTGGAAGGATGATATAGATATATTGTAAGACTGCAACCGAGTAGGCCTTATAACTTGACATGTATGATAGAAAATTGCCAATAGTTTAATCTCAGTTAATAAATTGGATCTTGCATTTTCTCTCCTATTCCATGTTGTTTCTTCCCAGTGTTAAGCCTTGTTACAAGGTAGGATTGATCATATTTTGGTCTCTCCTAGTTTAGAATGCATCAAAATTGTATAGAAATTTACAAGGTGACAAAGTACATTGCAAGCTTTCCAACACTTCAAATAGTTTGTCAATCAGACACCCAGTTTGATAGTTTGGCCTCCAAAAGTTGGGTCTCCTTAAATAGGAAATGTAAAAACATGTTGAACATAGAAATTGTAAAAGGAAGTCACATGTGTTGGTGTGTGTATTGACACATCATGGGACATTTTAGTGGAGATAAGATGGGTACCACTTTGTAAGTAGTTTTTAGCCCATGGTTTGTTATATCATTTGATGATTTCTTGTATTGAGTCTCCTATATATAAGGTAAGTGAGATGGAGGGTGTGTGTAAGAGGATTATAGCTATTTAGTTACCTCTATATCTTTGGTTGGTGATACCCCTAAGAGAATCTTTCTCTGCAAGTATATTGTAATATTTTAAATTGATTTATGCATAATATATTGAGCGGATTTTGGAGTGTGGGATTTTTCACCAAAACGGGTTTTCCCCATGCAAATCACAATGTTGTGGCATGCATGCTATTTTATGTTATTTTTGTTATATTTCTGTAACTATTATAAATGATTGATAAAGTATTTACATTAACCCTCCCCTCAAGATTGGTGTAGGAAGTTGTTCTACTACTTAACTTCCTTATATAAAATACCTTGCAACTTTTCATTGCATGCATATGATATTTTTATGTGTAGAAAAAAAATGTTTTCCATCACCAAATGGCATTTATTCTTCAAAATATAAGTACAATGACTGTATAGGATCCTTATAAGGCCCTATAGATTTAGATGGAACATTTGTCTATGCCATTTACCCTAAGATATAGATTATAAAATTTGGAAAATTTCTTAAACACTTAGGGAAATAAAGGAAAGCACCGACATAACCAACCTAATAAGCCAATTTTATGTTAGATTAATTATGGAAAGATAAGTACTGAGAGGGGAGGGGTGAACCAGTACTCCAAATTTTTTAAAATACTTTTCTAACCATTCACCAAATTGAAAACTTTGCATACATCACCATAAAACATATAAATCAAAAACTTAATTCACAACTCATAACACCATGATTTTTGGTCTCGTAGAAATCCTTGGTTAGAGGAAAAAAGTGCGGTAGGGATGGTACCCACAATACTTCACTACTGTAGTAAAAAGTTTTTCTCTGTTAGAGCTACAAATTTTAGCTATTTCTGATAGATTACCTTGTTAAGAGTATTTACCCTACTAAGAGTATAAAGACTTATTTAGTCTACCTTGCTAAAGGATTTTACAACTCTAAACTAAGAGATGTACCTTGTTAAAGGATTTATAATTAAGACCTATTAGGGCCTACTCGGTTAAGATATTTTAAAATTATGATTACACTATAACTAGTACTAAAAATGCCTATAATGATGCAACAAAATATGCTTGTCAGACTCAACATGCTCACTATCATTTACCTCATTCTATATTTCACTAACAATTCAACTTTTTTGCTCGGTAGCCTCAACTTTGATTCACATTCAAAATTCTTCTTTCACTACTCTATTACTCAGTAGCTTGTTCTTCTCTTCATAAATTGCTCATTGTAATCTCTCTCTCTCTCTCTCTCTCTCTCTAATCTTCATATACTAATCCTTTTATACTAGATTTGGAAGTGATGGAAATGTTCTAGATTCTTCTCCTTAAATGGTGCTAGCATTGGTTACATCTCCAATGCATATATTCCACTTAATTTACATTGGTGGATCTTACCTTTTAATCATGCCTAATCATCATGTTTAAATCTCCAATGCATTACCAAACAATCTTCTTAGAATTCATAAAACATATTATTCTCGGTGTCCAGATTCAATATATCTATTATATTCTATTATGGAGACATGTGTTACTCGGTAACACATTTTGTTCTTACTTGGTAACATGTATACTCTCGGATTGGTAACTATTGTTATACACTTTGACATGGTAACTATTTTTCACTGCTCAGTATCTGTCACTCCTTTCCCTTTACTGAAATTGTCTTTGCCTTTACCAACTAACTTATTTGCTTTACCGAATGAGTCCTATGACTCCTTCCTCATTCATTGACCAACTTTGACAATCAATATGACTTTAAAAAAACTAATGAAAATAAAATAACTCTTTAGGAGTATCAATCTCCCGCTTTTTCATTAGTTTGGCATCTTTGTTAAAAACTTCAAAGTCATCAAAATTTTGTGTCCTTAATCAAACTTTGACCATGTATGAAATCTTGGTAACTCTTTATAACTCCTTAGATTCATAGATCCCCCTATGTAAATACTTCCTATATACATATATCTACCCCCTTTCATATCTATTCCCCTTATATATAATCCCCCTTTTTTGACAAAAATGCCAAAAACAAAAGTACTTATTAGGATCTGGTGGAGGGATAAAAAATGTGTTTTTACCTTTGCTTTGCATCTTTTTGAGATGGATCCCATGATTCCTTGAGTGTCTGCAACACCAAAAAAAATTCACCTATATCATCTACTAGTCCCTTCATGCAATCCATAGAACTGATGTCAGGGGTATGCACCAACTCCTTTTCCTTGTGAATGTGCTTCTATAGTGATTCAATCTGGGGTATAAAAATTGTTTGTAACTCCATGATTTCCATTCTTATTTTATTCTCCTCTTTTCTCAATTCATCATGTGCTCCCATTAAATGTTTTATCTTTTGATAATAAACTTGAAATGTGCCAGGCTCGGTTGTGACCTTTGTCAACTACTCAGTCAGCTCTTTCTCAACAGATTCATCTTTCTTCTTGATATCCTTAGTAAAGTTTGAAACTAAAAATATATTTTGAAATAATAAAAGAATATTTTGCAACCAATTCAAAAAGTGTTACCTTATCCATTTCCACTAATTGAAGTAACTCTTCAGTTATCTTGTTTTCCATGTTCTTTTTGTGTACTTGCATCAAATACTCGGTGGTCTCTGTACTAGGTTGATTAATTTATTTTACCAGTTCATCTAATTGGCTAAGTAAACTTCCCTTCTCATTTATATCAACATTAAGGAAAATATCTTGTAGTATCTCCTTAACACTCTCTAGTACATCAGTCTTTTGTTTCTTTGCTAGAAATGTATACCATGCTGCTTTCTTTTTCAGTAGATCTCCAAATTCATATAGCTCTTTAGGTCTTAGGGTGGATATGTCTACCTTTAGAACTACAATTGGTTGGCTTAAGTCAACTTTTTTCTTCTCATGCTTTCTCTTCTTTTACTTTTTCTTTTGTATTTGCATACTTTCTTCGGTAGATAACTTTGGGGAACAAGATGCCTTCTTTGCATCAGATGTAGTGGTTGTAGTTGTATCTTCTCTTTCTTCTTCTCTTCCCGAACTTCTTCTTTCTTCTCTTATTCTTTATCCTTTTCCTTCTCCTTTGTCTTCTCCTTCTCTTGCACATGTGGTTGATGTTGACATGTAGTCTCGGTAGATGTGACTTGCTCGGTATCTTGACCTAGATTTTTGTTGGTCTCTTTGGTGTCATCGATTAACTTTTGTTTTGTATCCTTTGTTGGTTTGGTGGACTCCTCTACATTAGTAGGAATCTCTTTAGTAACCTCTGAGATAACACCATTAATCTTAGGAAAATCAAGTACTTGTTCAATAACTAGATCTTCATTCATCAAATTAGTCTTGGTTGTATTATTAGTATTCATTTATTCAGTATCCTTGTCCTCAATTATCATGACATCTTCATCATGAGTTATTGCTTCTACTGGGTCTTTGTTAGTGATATCCTCAATAATTAATTCAGCTTTTTCTAAGGTCAATTCAATAGGATCTGACTTACCTTGTTTCTCCTTGGTCTTGGTTGGTTGGTCAAAAAAGATATTTCTCCATATACCATATGTTTCCATTTATACTACTTCTAATTCACCGACCATGATTTTCAATGCTCTGCTCTTTACAAGATATCTCTTAGAATATTACTTTAATCCTTCTTTAATCTCTTGTACCGATAACTTAGGTACAGTAATGGCTAGGGATCTTTCCCTCATTTTCTTCTCAGAATTCATAGCATACTTCCATCTAGCATCTATCTTTTTGTATAGCTCATCTGGTATTTGGTTGGCCATCTCATCTAGAATAGTTTTGAATTTATGCAGTGTAAACACAACTGCCTCCTCAATCTTTTATTTTTCTTCATCACTTCTTGTTTCATACTTTGCATATTTAATTCCTGCAAAACCTCCATAATTTTTTAGATTTTCAATAAAGTCATCTAGGTTTCTAAGTTTTGGGGGCTGGTTTTGCACAACTTTAAATTTCCTTAAATCTTCAGATTCAGTCTCAATGTCTTTTTGTAGCTTTAGATTTCTTCTCAATCTACCATATGTCATCTTTTCCCTCATGTATGTTTTAGGCTTTGGTTTTTCTGACTCTAGTTTCATCTTCTCTCTCGGTGTAGATGAAGACCTTGTTAATGGTCTTGTACCTATTGGGCTTAGAGTTTCCTTTTTTACTCTTATTTTATTTCTCTTGATCTCAAAAGGACCCGCCTTATCTTCTTCAATAGTAACTCCTAGATTCTCTGATAGACTACTGATCATTTTAATTGTTTATCTTATCCTTCACTTCTTCATAAGTCCCATACCAATTTTCTCTATTATCAATCAATTTAGCTAATAAAGCTTCAATCTCTTGTGATGCAGTGTCAATGTCAATTTCATATCCCATTGGCTATAGCCAGATGGTCCTTGGCTCTACAACCTTCACAATGTAAGTTTTGGTGTCCACTTAAAAATAAATAGTGTCTTGGTACTTTTCCACTAGCTGAGGTGGTATTCTAAATTTCTTGTGCATTTTGGTTTGGAACTTGGAAAAATAATCATTCATTATCATATCAAATTTATCTCCTAAACTTTGAATGAGTTCATTAATCTGATATGTAATCAGTTTATTCACACTCCATACTACATTACCAATTGATGGGAAAAAGTTCTGAAAGTAGAAAAATACACATATTAACAATGAACCGAACTTCAAAGTGTTGGTCTTTTCTTTCCAAATGGTGTTCATATTATCATCAAACTTCTTCAGTAGGATCTCACATAGATCAATCTTCATATCCTTCTTGGCTATCTTGTAGGCAATGTCCACTATTCCACATGGTACACTATCTACCTAGGATGACTGAAAGATTTGACATGATACAACATTACATGCGAATCTCAATTCAAGATCTTCAATAGTAGAAAATTTGAGACCTCTTCCATCCCATTTTTCTTGTGTCAACTCACATAGATTTTTCTTGTCATTTTTCTTATATGCCTTTGGTCTATCACTGATTGGATAACTAGTCACAATATGTAACACATATTTTATAATCTTAATTGGTGCATTGAGCCACATAAATTGGTCATGAACTTGGCTCAATACAATTCTCATCCACTATGTATTGAAAACACTCGGTACATGTAGGGAATACACTAAACCCTTGGTTTCCAAATGGATGTGTTCATCTTTCAGTTTCCCATTTACACACAGATTCTAGTAGGATGTATCAATATCAACTTGGCAGATCTCCTTGATCTTGTAATGAATGAAGACACATATGTCTTTGATCAAAATTTCTCTAAGAGGAATTAAGGATAGGGATCCCATCTTATCGAGTTATGTGGCTTTAGCTGTTGGTAGCTTGTACTTTGGATTAATAGGATCAATCTTCTCAACGACAACATGATTTTGAACTTTAGGTGTCATTGCTTCAAAGATATAATTTCTTGATTGGGATAGGGTTTCATTTGAATATCAACTTAGTCGTGCTTTCACAACTCAAAAAAACACCAAAAATCACTTGAATATTCTTGCTAATGCTTAGATCTGTTCAATCAAATTCTTGAATGCTCTTGAAATAGTCATTTCTAAAAAGTCCTCAAATGCTCTTGAAAATTTAAGGTAAAAAAAAAATAGAAAAGGATCTATTTATACCTTTTCCTCAATTAGGGTTTCCAATGGCTATAATTCTAACATTTAATGCTTTCAATGACTCCCTTTTCACCGATTACCAATTACACTTCCTTACATCAAATGAAACAAAATAACATAGTCTCTCACTGATCAAAACATGAAATGTTAACTTCAAAACATATATCCAAATACATCTTAAATATGCCTATATATATATCTTTGCACAAATTTTAGGAATTGATTTAAGATTGAAATTTATCTCACTATTCCTACACGTACCTTTGACCGATTAGGTGAAGATAGGTGCACCCGATCCAGAGGATGAGGTTCCATTAATTGTTCCAAGTGCAGTTCCATCATCTATAGACTTTCATCTCCATGTTCTATTTATCCAATCTCTTATTTCTTCAACATTTACTTGAACCGTTTCATTTGTCTTTTCCTCGTTTGGAGCTTTGCCTCGGTACTTGAAGTATTTGGCTAGGTGACCAACCTTATGATAGTGAAAACATGTCATTCAAAGATTTCTCCATGACCTTCTATTGTTTCTACCATGCATCAAAATGAAATTTTCTGCAATGTATCCAAATCTCCCACATGATGTACATGAAATTCTACTATTCTAGTCCCATGGTATTTTTGAACCTTGTCGGTTGGTTGTAGTATACTGTTAGTTAGGTACCCATTTGAAATTCTTCCTTTTTGAGCTGTAATCTTTAGACTTATGACTATATTTATTACAAGCATTACAGTAACCATTAAATTTTGGCTTCCTTTTATTGTTAGCAATCCTTGATCTACACTCAAATAATTTATGACCATACTTATTGCAATTGTAATAGTATCCATCAAATTTAGGAATGCTCTATGGTTTACCTCTTTCTCTCTTGCAGACATTGGTTGTATGACCAGGTTTCCCATAGTGATGACAAGTAGGATTCTTTGTCTTTAGTGGGGTAGAAAAAATCTTAGTTGGTTGCTTGATTTGAGGATTCTCCCTTCTCAATAGTGTTTTTTTCAGTAACCCCAAGTCCAGTTGTATCTCTCGGTTATCTTTGACCTCTAAGTTGTTCATCGAGTATTCTTAATGTGTCTTCATTCTTTTTCAATACTTCATTTGTATACTTTTCAAATTTTATTTCATTCTTAAAATGTTCATTATGTGATCTCAGTCCAGCAATCTCTTCAACTTTACTTGCAATCTCCCGATCAACACTGATTAACTGATATGTCATATTAAAGTGATTTTGTGTCAACCTCTATATCTCCACATATTTTTCATTCAGTCTTGTACTCATCTTCCTTTTCTCATCTTCAATTACCTGCTTATCATCTTCAACCTTTCTCTTCTGTTCTAAGACTTCACACATTCTTACTGATTAAGATACTTATTCCCTTTTCAATGCTTTTACTTGATTAGTTAGGATTGTTTTTCTTTTCAGTCAGTTCTGATATGGCAACTTCAGATTCATTAGGCAAGCTTCCCTCTGACTATTCTTCAAGTTCTTTAACCTGATGTTGAGTATCTTTCAGTTGATGGGCTAACTCCTTCCTCTTGTTAAGTGAATGCTTCAATTTCCTTCTTAGTTCATCAATTTGTGCATTTGCAAACTTTAGTTCCATGTTCATATTGTCAATCACCTTTTCATACCTATAGATTTCCATCTGTTCAGATCTTTCCTCTCAAGTGGTTAAGCTTTAGAATAAGAGACTCAACTCTGATGTCAATTCTTAGATTAATTATGGAAAGATAAGTACTAAGGGGGGAGGGGTGAATCAATACTCCAAAAACCTTTTAACTACTCTTCTAACCATTCACCAAATTGAAAACTTTTCATACATCACCATAAAACATATAAATCAAAAACATAATTTACAACTCATAACACCATGATTTTTGGTCTCGTAGAAATCCTTGGTCAAAGGAAAAAAATGTGGTGGGGATGGTACCCACAATACTTCACTACTACAGTAAAAAGTTTTGCTCAGTTAGAGATACAAAATTTATCTTTTTTTGATAGCTTACCTTGTTAAGAGTAGTTAAAAGGTTTTTGGAGTATTGATTCACCCCTCCCCTCTTAGTACAAAGACTTATTTAGTCTACCTTTCTAAAGGATTCTACAACTCTAATCTAAGAGATGTACCATGTTAAAGGATTTACAATTAAGACCTATTATGGCCTACTTGGTTAAGATATTTTACAATTCTCATTACAATATAACCAGTACAAAAGGTGTCTGCATTGATGCATCAACATATGCTTGTTAGACTCAATATTCTCTCTATCATTTACCTCATTAAATATTTCACTAACAATTCAACTTCTATTGTCTCTAGCCTCAACTTTGATTCACATTCATAATTTTTCTTTCACTACTTTGTTACTCGATAACTTTTTCTTCTCTTCATAACCTGCTCACTATAATTTCTCTTCATCTACTCTCTCTCTCTCTCTCTCTCATACACTCTGACACTCTAACTCTCTGATCTTCATATACTGATCCTTTTATACTCGATATGGAAGCGATGGAAATGTCCTAGATTCTTCTCCTTAAATGGTGTTGGTATTGGTTACATCTCCAATGCATATATTCCACTTAATTTCCATTGGTGGATCTCACCTTATAATCATGCATAATTATTATGTTTAAATCTCCAATGCATTACCAAACAATCTTCTTAGAATCCGTAAAATGTTTTATGCTCGGTGTCTAGATTCAATGTATCTATTAGATTCTGTATGTTGGCCTTTGTTAGTCGGTAATACATTTTATTCTTACTCAGTAACATGTATACTCTCGGTTCGGTAACTAATATCGTACACTTTGACTTGGTAACTATTTTACACTGCTCAATGTCTATCACTCATTTCCCTTTACCAAAATTATCTCTGCCTTTACCGACTAACTTATTTTCTTTATCGACTGAGTCCTATGCCTCCTTCCTCATTCACCGAATGACTTTGACAATCAATATAACTTTAACAAAACTAATGACAACAAAATAACTATTTAGGAGTATCATTTTATTAGGGTCATTTTCCATCGAATACACTTGGTTCATAGAGGGTCATTTGCCAACCTATAGTCTAGGTTTATTAAGTATGTCACACAAAATGTTTTGGAGAGATGGGATGAAAAATAGGATCATGCCTAATGTAGGTGTGCCCACCTAGATGTGTTGGAACTAACAATTTGGCTCCATAATGCATTAAACATAAATTAGGCTACCTTTCAACTTTTCATTTCATGCATGTAATATTACTTAGGGAAACATTTTTTTTTTTCCATAAGCAATGGATTTCGGTAAAATTTTTGAGAATTTTTAATAGAGGGGTTGAACAAGACCATGTAGGTTTGGATAGAATGGTCATATGTGCCATATTTTCTATGATATGGCTTGTTAAAGTTAAACAATTATTTTCTCTTAGGGCACTTAAGGAAAAGTATATGCATAATGTAACCCAAAACATTCATGAGAGATAGGGTGCACAATAGGACCATGTCTAGAATAGAAATGCACACCTAGGTGTGTTGGTACTAATGATTTCTTCCCAAAAATGAATAGAACAAAACTTGCACAACATTTCACCTTTCCATTGAATGCACTTGATGGATTTTAGGGTAGAAAAAAATTATTCACCATGAGAAATAGATTTGAGTATTCAAAATATGAGAGAGGTGATTATAAAGAGACCTTACTAGACTCTATAGGATTAAAAAAATGCTTGTTTGTGTCATTAAATTTGAGATACACCTTGTCAAATTTTGATAGTTTTCTGCAATTGGAGTACTTAAGGGAATGTGTGACATATTATATCCTAGAATGTTAAAGTGAGATGGGGAGAAAAATAGAAGCATTACTAGTATAAAAATACCTAACCACACATGTGGGCACTAATGTATGTTACAAGTAGTGGTTGTCATTGCACCAAAAGATCGACTTGTTAATGCAGGATACAACCACTAGAGTTATAGAAGACACAGGAGGCGGTTAAGATGTGTCATGAATATTGAGGGGAGCACTGACTATTTTGCTAACAATCTCCCCCTCAGTGTTACTTGAGGGGATTTGAACCTGTGACCAAGCTCTGATACCACTTGTTACAAGTAGTGGTTTATGTTGTACCAAAAGATCAACCTGTTAATGTCTGATACAACCACTAGACTTATAGAAGACATAGTAGGCGGTTAAGCCATGTCACAAATCCCGAGGGGAGCACTGACCATTTTTCCAACAATTTATTGGTCCCATGATGAAAAAAATGAAATTTATACAACATAGAAAGTTTTCCTTGAATGCACTTAATAATTTTTTGGGCAACAAAAATATTCCCATGAGAAAATAGATTTGAGTCTTCTATATCTAAGAGGCTTTATTTTAGAGGGATCCTATAAGACTTGTAGGATTTGGAATTTTTTTTGTATGTGCCTTTAACTCTAAGATACACCCCATCAAAGTTTAAGAGTTTTTTGGATGGAGGACACTTAAGGGAATCAGTTGGTATAGTGTAGCCTAGAACATTTGAAAGAGTTGGGTAGTAAGACAAGACCATGCCTAGTGTAGACATGCACACATATATATTTTGGTACTAATGGATCAAACCTATAATGAATAGAAAGAAATTTATGCAACATTATAAATTTTCCTTGGATGCACATGATGATTTTGGGGAAGCATAAAAACATTTTCCATGAGAAAATAGATTCAATCCTTCATAATATTAGGGGTTTTCCTTTAGAGGGGCCTCACGAGACCCTAAAGGATCAGACAAAATATTTGTATGTAACACCAAATCTTAGATTCACCATGTCAAAGTTTGATAATAGCTTGCACTTAAGATACTTAAGGGAATGTATCAACATAGTGTAGTCCAGAATGTTTAGGTAATTTTGGGAGTGAAAATACCCAACTAGAAATGTTTACATTAACAGATTGACCCCACAATGAACAAAATGAAACTAATGCAACATTGCAACTTTTCCTCAAGTGCACTTGATGATTTTTAGGGCAACAAAAAATGTTCACCACAAGAGCATGGGTTTGATTCTTCAAAATATGAGATAGGTTATTGTAGAGGGGTCCTACAAGACCCCATAGCATCAAAAAAATATTTGTATGTGCCACCAAATTTTCAATACACCCTGTTTAAGTTTGACAACTTTTTGCATTTAAGGCACTTAAGGGAATGCATAAAACCATGTGTTTATGGGAGTTGGAGAGAAAAAAATGAGTTTGTCTAGCATAGACCCACACAACCAAACATGTTGGAACTAATAGATTATACTTTAAATAAACAAAATGAGATTTATGCAACATTCAAACTTTCCTCACTGTAACCTTGGGAACAGATAGTGGTTTTTGGGTGCAAAAGATCAAAAAGTGGCAAGGTAAAGACTCGGTTTCATCCCTTGAAGAAGATGTCTATTGCAGGAAGGATAAAGGGAAAGCTCAAGACTCTTTTTTAGATGAACTTGAAAGAAGGTTTCTGGAACAGGAGTTGGTGAAGCCTGATCGAGCTGATTAATATGTTTCTCGGAGTCCTCTCAACACTCCACTCTTCTGCCAAGGTTTTAAAGATGCCATTGACTCTTCCTTTGCAGATGCTTTTCTACTTGCTGAGGTGGTGTCTATTACCCCTTTTAAATAGGTGGTTAAGGAAACTCCTTTTTCTCAGTTTACAGAGGTGCAAGTTGTGGATCATTGCCCACCCTCTCCAAAGTTTGATGTGGCTTTGTTTCAACAAGATAGTGGTTCTCAGTGTCAACAGGTTGGAGAGTCTTTTGGTCTTGACCCTCTTGTGGTGCCTGACTCTTTTGATATTCCAAGTAAGTTTCTTGATCCAGATCAAGCCATGTGTCCTTCTGTTGTGAATGAGTTGGTGTGTAAGGAAGATATTTTTAAGGATATATAAATCTCTCCTATAAGAAACCTAAGTAACTCTTTTGAGGATGAAAAGGATTATGATGGGGCTTCCAAGGATTGGGACTCAGAATCTAATGGGCCAGAGGCTAGGTTGAGCCCGAATGACCTTGGCATGCTTGAGAAGGTTGGCTCCTTTGAACAGAGAAGGTTAGGATAGACTACTTCATCCCTGAAAAAGCCTAGAATTGGGGAAAAACAAAAAAGGGGCCTGAGGTCTATTCAGATGCGGTTGGAGATTGCATGAAATGCTTCCCACCAAACCAAAATTTTGAGATTGGAAAAAGGCTATGCCTTTTCCTGGGAGCCATGAAAAACTTATCGCGGAATGTTAGGGGCTGCAATGCCCCTGACAAGCTTCGTTTGATCAAAAGATGTCTTGATCAAACAAAACCGGATCTTGTTCTGTTACAAGAAACTAAAATTAATGTTGATGCTGGTGACTTTCTGAAACATAAGTTTTTTAGGTGGAATTGTGAATTGGTGTTTTCCCAAGGGGCTTTGGGTGGACTTAGTGTGCTTTGGAATTGAGGCTCGTTGGATGTTTCTATGCTATAATCTGATCAATACTGGCAGTGGTTAAGAGTGTTTGTGAAACATATACACTGTCACATTTATGTTTTTAATATATATGGTCAAAATAATAGTTCTCAGAAATGTCTGGTTTGGAACTCTCTTGGGAGTATCCTGGAAAGTTTGGGCAAGGAAGTGGTGGTGTTGGGGGGTGATTTTAATGCAATTCTTTCCCCAGAGGACAAGAAAGGTGGAAGAGGATGGAATAGTGTTAGCCAAAAGGAATTCTCAGCCTTTGTGACATCCAGTGGCCTCAAAGAGATCCCATTTAAAAAGGGTGATTTCACATGGACCAATAGGCACGCTGGGTTCCTTAACATTGCTGAAAAGTTGGATCATTTCTTGGTTGGTGGTAATTGGGCTACGGTTTCTTGGACCTGTGATGCTGAAATTCTTCCTTTTCAAGGCTCTGATCACTTCCCAATTCCTCTGAGGTTCCAACATGAGGAGACTCCACATAGATGCCCTTTCAAATTTGAATCAATGTGGTTTATGGCTCAAGGTTTTTCTGACCTGATTGAAGATTGGTGGTCTCAGGCTCCAAAAAGGTTAGGTAATAAAGCTTTTGTTTTTGTAAAGAAACTTCAGTTTATTAAAGAATAATTAAAAGTTTGGAATAGGTTGCACTTTAAAGATATTTTTGTGGAAAAAATCAAAGTTGAGGATAAACTTAAAACATTAAGTATGCATATTATTGAGCATGGTATGTCAGAGGCAAATTTGGTGGAAGAAAAATGTTTACAATCAGAATTGGATGGTTTGCTGAAGAAAGAGGAGATTTTTTGGAGGTAGAAGTCTAGAGAGACCTGGTTGAAGGAGGGGGATCAAAACACTAAGTTCTTCCACAACTCCCTAAAACAACAAAGAGCTCATAATAAAATTTACTACATTCAAAATAGTTCAGGGGATTCACTTGTAGATAGAGAAGAGATAAATGCTAAAGCTGTTGCCTTTTTTTCCAAAATGAAAGAAAGGCCAGAGCATCATAACCTTTTATGTGAAGAAGTACTTGGGGTCATTCCTCACTTGGTCTCAGATTTACAAAACAGGGACCTATTGAAACTGGTGTCTGAGGAGGAAGTTAAGGCTGCCCTTTTTGGGCTAGGTAGGGATAAGGCACCAGGCCTAGATGGCTTCCCTGCAATCTTCTTTCAGAAGTTCTGGTATATGTTGGAAAAGGAGTTGTGGGTGGTTGTAGAGGAATCAAGATGTGGTGGATTCATCCTCAAAGATCTAAATAACACTTTTATTGCTCTTGTCCCTAAAAGGGACTCCCAACTCTCTTTTGAGGATTTTCCACCCATTGCCTTGTGCAACACAGTCTATAAGGTGATTTCCAAAGTGGTGGCAAATAGACTCAAGCATGTTCTTAATACGGTGATCTCTACGGCTCAAAGTGGTTTCTCTCCTGGGTGCTCTATTTTTGAGGGAGTGGTGGTTGCACATGAGGCTATACAGTCTATTCGAGTAGAAAAAAGTAAGAAAATGATGGTTAAGCTTGATATAAAGCAAGCTTATGATGAGGTGGATAGAGGTTTTCTATTGGCTATTTTAAGTAGGTTTGGATTTGCTGAAAGTTGGATTGACTGGGTTCGGAGCTGCATTTCCACCCCAAGGTTCTCTATGTTGGTAAATGGTAGCCCTCAAGGCTTTTTTGAATAGGAAAAGGGGACCAGACTAGGGGATCCACTATCCCCTTTTCTATTTATTATCATGGCAGAAGTTCTTGGTAGATTGATTTCAAAGAAATAGCTGGAAGGTGAATGGAAGGGCATTCAGATTACAAAAGGTGTGGAGGCCCTTTCTCATCTACAATTTGTGGATGACATTTTTTTGGGAGGTGAGGCCTCTATTAAGGAAGCCAAAGTTATGAAAGACACCTTGGATTTGTATGGAAAAGTTTCAAGATAGCTCATCAATTGGAGAAAATCAGAGATTTTTTTCTTCCATACCCCCCTGAAAGAACAGATAAAGATTGGCAAAATTCTGGGTATGAAATTAGGCATTCTGCCAAATAAATATCTTGGCATCCCTCTTTTCTTGGGTAGCAATAAGTCAGAGCTTTGGTGGGATTTAGTCAGTAAATGTTTGAAACGGATGGATGGATGGAAAGGGAAGTGGATTTCCTTGGCTGGTAGGATTCTTATGCTGCAAACAGTGATCTCGGCTATCCCTGTTTACTTAATGATGTGTATGGAAATACCCAAGAAAATCTTGGAGGTGATTGAGGCCAAGATGAGAAATTTTTTTTGGTGTGGCTCAAAGGAGGTGGACAAGATTCCCTTGGTTGCATGGGAGAAAATTTGCAATCCAAAAGTCAGTGGTGGGGCTGGTATCAGGAATTGGCAGCTTATGAACAAAGCATTGGGAGCCAAAATGGTTTGGAGTATGTATAGAAATCCCTCATGTTATTGGGTAAGATTACTCCAAGATAAGTATCTGGATTCTCCTGATAGGTTGAGGATCCTTACTATTAAAGATCCCCCTCGTGGATTAGCAATTTGGAATTTCTTAGTGGCTTGTAGGCCGGTCATTTTTTATCACATTTCTTGGCAGATTCATAGTGGGAATGATGCCCTATTTTGGGAAGACTCTTGGAATGGTCTCCTAGGTTTGAAGGACTTTCAGGAGTTTTCCCAGCTGAAGATTTTCTTTGAATCTCTTTGGGGGACCAAAGTGAGAGACTATATGGAAAAAGTCAATGTTGCAGAAGGACAGTGCTAGAAATGGAAAAACTTAGAGAATGTGGATCTCTCATTGCAACAGAAGGAGCTAATGAAAGGGATTTTTAATCTCAGAACAATTATCATAACTGGTCAAAGTGATAGAATAAGATGGTGTGGCTCTCTATCTGGTGAATATTCTATGAAACTAGGTTATATGATGTTGGACACATATGATGCACCACATTTATCTTCACATGATCTATGCTGGAAGAAGGAATTACTACCGAAGGCAGGATTTTTTGCTTGGTTAGCTTATAATGGTAGAATTCTGATAGCTGAGCGAAGGAGACGGTTAGGACTTAGAGGTCCAACAAGATGTGCCCTCTCTAAAAATCATGTGGAATCAGCAGACCATCTTCTAGTCCAGTGTAAATTTGTGGATCAGTGTTGGAGTCTTATCCAACAAAAATTGTCATGGCAAGGCCCAAGAGCAAACACCATTAAGCAAGTCTTTGATGGTTGGCCATGGGTTGTTAAAAAATATACTCTTTCGGGTATATGGGCTATTACACCCTCCCTGGTGGTGTAGGAATTGTGGAAAGAACGTAATAGGAGGATTTTCAGAAATGAACAAGAATCTATTCAAAGTTTTCAATCAGATTACAAGGTGCTATTAAGGAGGTGGTTAGCACATCAGTCACAAGAAGACAATTTTTGAAAATTCCATACACAAAAGAGGATAGGGCTATTCAAATGCAATGGTCGGGGATTAGATTCTCTTCACCTTCTAGTGCTCTTGTAACAAATAGGAGTTTGAAGAGCAAAGATTGGATTTCTTGGAATCCGTCGGAGTCTGGTTGGATAAAGGTGAATTTTGATGGGGCTGCAAAGAATAACCCCGGAAGAAGTGGTATAGGGGTGATTTTTTGAAATAGTTATGGAAACACCTTACTGACAGCATCAAAAAGATGTGAGGATGGCACTAATAATTTGGCTGAATGTAAAGCTGCTCTTCTTGCACTAAGACTAGCAAAAAAGTATGGTTTCAACAGATTACACCTTGAAGGGGATTTGCTACTAGTGGTGCAAGCAATAACTAATTTATCTATTAAAGCATGGCACCTAGAAAATGAAATTTTGTTGATAAGGGAATTACTATCAACATTAGAAAACTACAATGTCTCCCATATTAAACGAGAGGGCAATGAGGAGGCAGATTTACTTTCTAAAGAGGCTGTGGATTTTGAAGAAATTGGGGACATTGTTATTAATGTTCTATACCAACATCATGAAGTTGATATTTGAATTTTTGCTGGTGTATAAAAAAGCTAACGTCCAATCCATTATGGCGATGGCAAGTTGTTTTTTTTGGCAGGTCCGCATGCGGGAGCATTATGTTTGGAGATGGCGGCAGCTTCAAATTAATGAATTACGGA